>CM033475.1:111610453-112012429 GCA_019447015.1 Hymenochirus boettgeri | reverse complement strand
TGGACATTGGGGGCATTTTATATATACTGGGCAATGTGTGGACTGGACATTGGGGCATTTTATATATAGATATACTGGGCATTGTGTGGACTGGACATAGAGGCATTTTAATATACTGGTCAGGTGTCTACTGGACATTGGGGCGCATTTTATATATACTGGGCAATGTGTGGACTGGATATAGAGGCATTTTATATATACTGGTCAGTGTCTACTGGACATTGGGGGATTTTATATATACTGGGCAATGTGTGGACTGGACGTTTTAATATATACTGGTCAGTATGTGACTGGACATGGGGGCATTTAACATATACTGGGCATGTGTGGGCTGGACATGGGGGCATTTTAAAAATACAGGTCAATGTGTGGACTGGACATTGGGGCATTTTAAATATACTGGGCAATGTGTGGACTGACATTGGGGGCATTTTATATAACTGGTCTGTGTATACTGGACATTGGGGGCATTTTATATATCTGGTATGTGTGGGCTGCTAGGGGCTTTTATTACTGGATGTGTGGACTGGCATTTTGTATATACTGTCAGTATGTGGACTGGACATTGGGGCATTTTACATATACTGGAATGGTGTGAGACGGTTAGAATTTTTATTAGGTCAGTGTGCTGGATTGGATAATGTACGTGGCAGTGACTAAGTTGGATAATAATTAGGGAGTAGGAATGTGAACGGGTGGACAGGGCATTTTATAATACAGTGCAGTGGATTAACACAGTTGTGTGCATTAATTACATACAGGTTAGTGTGTGGACTAGACATTGGGGGCATTTTATAAATACAGAAGGTCAGTGTGTGTACTGGACATTGGGGCATTTTATATTTACAGATCAGTGTGTTCTGCTGCACATACTAAGTGCCTTTTATACCCATGCCACACCCCCTATGTGATATCAAAAATCCAAGCTGACATAGGGGCATATTATATATACTGGGCATTGTGTGAACTGGGCATAGAGGCATTTTATATATACTGGGCACTGTGTGGACTGGACATTTTATATATACTGGTCAGTATGTTTACTGGACATTGGGGCATTTAACATATACTGGGCAATGTGTGGAGTGGACATTGAGGGCATTTTATATATCTGGGCAATGTGTGGACTGGACAATGGGGACATTTTATATATACCAGGAAATGTGTGGACTGGACATTTTATATAATACAGGTCAGTGTGTGGACTAAACATTGGGGGCATTTTATACATACAGGTCAATGTGTGGTCTGGACATTGGGGGCATTTTATTATACTGGGCAATGGTGGGACTGGACATAGGGCATTTTATATATACTGGGCATTGTGTGGACTGGACATAAAGGCATTTTATATATACTGGTCATGTATCTACTGGACATTGTGGGCTTTTAAAAAATCAGGTCATGTTTGGACTAGACATTGGGCATTTTAAATATACTGGGAAATGTTGGACTGGGCATTGGGGCCATTTTAAATATACAGTCAGTGTGTGGACTGGACATTGGGGGCATTTTTTATACGGTCTGTGTATACTGGACATTGGGGGCATTTTATATATACTGGTCAGTGTGTGGACTGGACATTGGGGCATTTTATATATACTGGTCAGTGTGTGGACTGGACATTGGGGGCATTTTATAATACAGAAGGTCAGTGTGTACTGGACATTGGGGCATTTTATAAATACAGAAGGTCAGTGTGTGTACTGGACATTGGGGCATTTTATATTTACAGATTAGTGTGTTCTGCTGCACATGGCATTTTATATATACAGGTCAGTGTTGTTTCTGGATATGGCATTTTATATATACCTGTATAGGTAAGTGTGTGCTGCTGGGCATGACATTTTATATATACAGGTCAGCGCAATATTAGTGGTATTGTATACGTGTGCAAAAATGTGTTCTTTTAATATATGTTCTAGTCTGTGTAACTTGTCCAATTAGTGCACGTTTAGGGGAGCCCTAGAAATTTACCCAGTATGGGCCCAGATGGCAGCCCTGCATGCATTTATACGTTCTGTGCTTCCCCTTTAAAAAAATCCTAACTATTCATGCTAGGGGTGATCAGGGGGCACCATTTAAGTGCCCCTGTCTGAAACAGATGTGGGTATTGGAGATTTATTTATTTATTTTTCTTTGGGGTTTTAGTCAAGATTTCTAAGTTTGAACCTTCTTTTCTACTTTTCTCCCCCAAAAAGCTGCAAAAAAAAGTACATATTGATATAAAGTGGGAATTTTCAATTTAAAATTGAGTTTGGGAAAATGTTTTACTTTGATTTTTTACTGTTGTATTCAATTAGATCAACTGGACTTGAAGTTTAGTTCTTGAAGACGTTTCGCTAGTCATCCACTGACAAATCTGTGGCAATTATGTACCTGGAAAATCCCAATTAGCATATCACAGCCAGGTGTTAAGGCGTGATTGGATGTGGCTAAGAGTTGTTATAGGAACGCCCAGAGTAAGGTGTCAAAACAGCATTGTACATGGCAGACAGTTGGTGTCGAACCCCCCCACCTCTAAACTTCAAGTACAGTTGATCATATTCAATACAACAGATATACCATGACCTGGATGACCTTTACAAGCGTTTTTACTTTGAATCATCTTTTTCTCTTCATTTCTTTTTCAGAAAATCTCCTAAACTTGAGTCTACAGAGCATTGTATGTGGTATTCTTGCACATATCGTGTTAGAATGGAATTGTTTATCTAGCTGAAGGTGTGTAGATTCCAATAATATAGTTTTTGGGATTTTTTCCAGCTATCAATAATCCATCGTTGCGCAAAAGAGGCAGTTTGGAGTTTGTACAGAAACCTCTTGTGAAAAGCCTTGACCAATTGCATGCTGGTCCGTGTTTTTACTCCAGGCTCTCTTCAGGACCAAAACCTTTCAGTGTAAGGGGTAAAGCAAACTGACGTGATATTGGTACACTCTAAAACTAACATAGTGACACCACAGCTGGGGATTTTGGTACATATGCAAGTGGACTCTACCCCCGGAAGGTAGGCATCAGACAATTTTCGACAGCTATGTGCACTTATAGCACCTTAAGTGCACTTATAGCAACTTATAGCACATATAAATACCACCAATATCCGGGATGTATTTTATCCCTTGATATCAAAAAGTGTTGGTGATAGCCTAGACTGGCACTACTGATTGAATCTCATAAAACCTTAGGGTTCCACCCCGCTTTACAGACTCTATTAAAGTTTATAACTAATGCCTTGGCCATAATTAAACTACCTACAGCCAATGGGACCCATCAAAATTGAACAGGGTACCAGACAGGAGAAAGCACAGATTTAAACAGGGAGGCTATTACAGCTTGCATAACCTACTCGCCAAAAGCCGCTTCTATTTTGTGGAAAACATCCAGTCTGTAATGCCTCACAAAAGTCTTGGGTGTGACCCAGGTTGCAGGGGCATCTCTGATTGAGGTTCTCAATCAGATTAAAGTCTGGTGCTGCGATGGCCACTCCAAAATGTTCCAGCCTTGCAACCATGCTCTAGTGGACTTGGCGATATGCTTGGGATCATTGTCCGTAGAAAGGTCCAATGCTCCCAAGCCTCTGGTTGTGGACGACAACCATATCTCCTGGTACTGAAGAGAATTCATGGTACCTTGCACACGCTGAAGCTTCCCTGTACCTTTAGAAGCAAAACAGCCCCAAAGCATGATTGACCCCCCGCCATGCTTCACAGTAGGCAAGGTGTTCTTTTCTTTATAGGCCTTGTTTCTCCTCCTCCAAACATAGCGTTGATCCATGGGCCAAACAGTTCTAATTTTGTTTCATCATTCCACAGAACACTTTTGTGGTTTGTCCACATGACTTTTGGCATACTGCAGTCAGGCCTTCATTATGCATTGTGCGCCTTATTGTCGGAGCTGAAACTTCAGTACCCGCATCTGCCAAATCTTTTTTCAGTTCCTCAGCAGTCACACGGGGACTTTTTCCACTTTGCGCTTCAGGTAGCGCACACGCAGTCAAAGTCAGCATCTCTTTCTGCCACGACCAGGTAGCGTTTCAACAGTGCCTTTGCCTTGAATTTCCGAATGATGCTTCCTATGGTGTCTCTTGGTATGTTTAACATCTTTGCAATCTTCTATAGCCATTGCCCTTCCTGTGAAGAGAAATCACCACTTCTCTTATCTTCCTGGACCAGTCTCTTGACTTCACCATGTTTGTAAACACACCAGTAAAAGTCATTTTAAATCTGCCTAATTGGTGCTTTTATGCTTGATTGCTGCTCGATGAGATCCACAATTGTTTTCAATACCTGATCGAGAACACTTGAATGAACCTCTGTTCTTAAGAGTGGTAGTCTTAAGGGGTTGAATAATTGTGTCAATGAAGAAATCACAAAAAAACATTTAATACTGTAATACAAAAACATAATGTCATTTTAGCTGCATTTGGTTCTTAAAAAGTCCTTTCATTCTGAACACAATTAAAATGTAAACTGAATTCCCTAAAAACCCTTTACAGCATTGGGGGTCGAATAATTTGAACACAACTGTATGTGTTGAGATGAATATTATATTACTTAAGACCAAAAGTATGAATTTGTGGGCAACTCCATAAGCAGTGAAGAGGTCTGGTTTAGGGTTTCGGCATTTGGGACATATGGTGTTAGGTTGACCTTGATAAGACCCAATCTGTGATGAGAGATATATCCTCTATGTAGACTTTTTAATGACAGTTCATAATATGATGCGGCAGGTAGAAATTTTAAGGCAGTTAAGAGTGTTTCTTCTCCTCTATTTCTGGGATGTCTTGTTTCCATTTGGAATTTTTTTGTCGGGAAAAGCTGAACCTTCATGTGTCTGTAGGATTTTTTGGTAATTGAAGTTTATTAGTTAAAGGGTCAGAGGATGATAGTAGAAATGTCTAAAAGGTTATGCCAATCATCTTCGTTCAAAGGTTGCAAGTGTTTTTGGGCAAACACCAGGCTTGTAGGTAATGAAATAAGCTAGGATTGAGGGGGGAAGGGTACCTAGTGGGAAGGGTCTTCTAGTGTACCTGTAATATCTTCTATTTTTTGTATTCTTCCCCTGTTACCAAATTGTGAAGATCGGATGGGCTTTACCCTCCTGGAAACCAGGATGTTTAATAAATGGCATCCAGATGGAATATGACTATTCAGGCCTTACCCCAGCCTTCCAAGTTGAAAATAGTAAAAGCTGGTCCTGACCTCTTCTGGCAAATCCAAATATTTTAAATGTAGAATGGTTGTGAGAGAGTATCGAGTTGGTGTTCAAGGCAGTGTCAATATGAGAAGTGGTTCCACATAACCAATTTTTTACTAAACATAAGTATGTATATGTATGTATTTTTTTATTTCTTGTATAGCGCTTTACATCGCTTTACATCGCTTTACAATTTTTACTCAATTCGAGGCCCTGCCCCGAAGAGCTTATCTTATCACTTATGTACGCATCCAACCTATCAGTATGTCTTTTGATTTGGGTGGGTTACCAGAGTGCCCGGATGAAACCCCGCAAGCACGGGCAGTACATACAAACTCCTTGCATGTTGCCAAGGGTGGAACGAACTCAGGTCTTCAGCGCTGCAAGGCATCAGTGCTAACCACTGAGCCACCGTGCTGCCCAAGTGTGCTGCAATTGTGCATAGTTTGATATTGGGGAGTGCAATTCCCCCTTGGTTTTTTGGTTTAGCTATATGTAAGTTGATTCCCGTGGTTTTATTTGCCAAAGGAATTTACGGAGTTCACTGTGTAATCTTTTGTCGTCCTTTCTCATTAAATATAGTGGTAATGTTTGAAAAGAAAGTACAGTAATTTGGGGAAAACGTTAATTTTGATCAGGTTTGCCCTGCCTGTAAGAGGAAACTGTTTCCAAGCTATCAATAATATTTGTTGTATATAACTGGTTTATTTGTTGCATATAAACTGGTCCAGATAACTGATTAGGTTTCGGCCCTTCTGAAAGAGTATAAATGTGTCAAATTTTTGGGGGTATGTGTTCCTAGGGCCAGTGCTTCGATTTGGAATAGTAAATTCTGAAACTTAAAGTGTAAATATAGAAAGTTCTGATATTATATTGGGAAGCAAACGTTAAGATTAGAAATGTACAACAAACTGCTATTTTGGTTTCTAGTTTACCTACCTTATAATAGTGCATGATGGGTTTATGTGTAATCGTCGTAGTAGTGGGTTTAGGCTAAGTTTGAACAGAAGTGGGGATAATGGAAATCCCTGCCTGGTTCCTCTATTGTTTGGAAGGTAGTGATTTGATCCTTTTGATATTAAGATTGTGTTTGTTTTTATATATAGAGTTGTATGAAGTGTGTAAAATTGTGACCAAAGTCTCTTATTTCTAATATGTAGGTCCCAGGAGACCCTGTTGAAAGCCTTATCTGCATCAAGGCTGAGAAGTTGTCTTGAGACTTAGGGGCATATTTATAAAGGATTTGCCAAATAATTAGCGCAGCACATCGCAGCGAAAATAGCGCCATTTGGGGCTTCGTTTCGCCTTATTTATAAAAAAGCGAAAACACACTTCGCGGCTGAAAAAGGCGAACGGGCGCGTATAAAGAGCGAAATATCGCAGCGAAAACTTAACCATTCAAGAAGACTGCATTGTGAAAACCATTCGAACCAGAAAAGCCACTAGAAAATGATGTCAAGTTCAAAATGGCCACCTCACATTTACCAAGAAGTCAGCCATGTCTTATTTAGTCCAATCTTTCTAGAATTTCTCAATTGGAATACAGTTTTCTTTGCACTGCACATTCGCCTTTCTAATGCGCGTTCGCCTTTCTAATGTGCGTTCGCTTTTCTAATGCGCGTTCGCTTTTCCAAGGCATATTCCATTCTAATGCGCAATCGCCTTTCTAATGTCGCTTTTCCAAGGCATATTACAATCTAATGCGCGTTCGCCTTATTTAGTCAATCTTCTTAGAATTTCTCAATTGGAATACAGTTTTCTTTTGCACTGCACATTCGCCTTTCTAATGCGCGTTCGCCTTTCTAATGTGCGTTCGCTTTTCTAATGCACGTTCGCTTTTCCAAGGCATATTCCATTATTATGTGCTGCCGCCTTTCTAATGTGCGTTCGCCTTTCTAATGCGTTTCGCCTTTCTAATGCGCGTTCGCTTTTCCAAGGCATATTCCATTCTAATGCGCAATCGCCTTTCTAATGTCGCTTTTCCCAAGGCATATTACAATCTAATGCGCGTTCGCCTTTCTAATGTCGCTTTTCCAAGGCATATTACACTCTAATGCGCGATCGCCCTTCTAATGCGCGTTCGCTTTTTCAAGGCATATTACCCATTAGAATGCCTTTTCGCTCAAACAATGACTTTTCACACTCAGGGTCGCTGCTAATCTTCATTTTCCCAAAATTTCATCTTTCTTTTTCATCTTTCATCATGTTTTTTTTTCAATCTCATTCATTCATTCTCATCAACCAATTTCATCCACCAACATCATGTCTCGATTCCCCTCATTTCATTTCCATCTATCTCACCCTTCATTTTTCCCATCTCATTCATCAAATTTTCTTTCAATTCATTTCTCACTTTTCGCCACAATTTCATCTTTCATTCCCTTCATTCCCCATCACCATCATCCATTTCTCATCTTTCATCCAAAATTCACAATCACATTTTCACAAAATTCCAGTTTTCTTTCCACCTCATTCATCATTCTTTCATTCCCCAATTTCCCATTTCTTCCATTCATTTTTCAATTTCCCTTATTCATTTTCCATTATCAAACTTTTTATTTTCTTTCCATCATTCAACATCATTCAACAGTTTTCCTTTCATTTTCAATTCATCTCCATCATTTTCAAATTCATCATTTCTTCACAACATCACAATTCATTTCATTTTCAAATTTCTTTTTCTTTCAAATTATCACATTCACCCCACCCAACACACCACCCCTCACCCTCTTCCATTCATTTCATTCAATCATTTCATCATTTCACATCGACTTTTCTTCATCATCCTCCCACCTTCATTCCTCCATCACCATTCCATCAATCTCATTTTTCAATCAAATCCAATCAGACCATCTCATTCATCACAAACTCCCAATTTCATTTTCATGCATTTTTCCAATTTCTCATTTCTTTCACACTCATCTCATCATTTTTCATTTCATCCTTCCATCATTTCCATTTCACACCACTTTTCATTTTTCTTTTTCACATTTCACCATTTCATCCATCAATTCATTCTTTTCATTTCACTTTTTCATTTCCATCCCAACTTTTCTTCCCTCACTTTTTCCTCCACCTCATCCCCATTCACTTCTCCAACTTTTTTTCCCCCACTTCATCATCACGGTCATTCCCACATCTTCTCTTCTTTCCTCAAATCTTCATTTCCCCCCACATTCCCAATTTCTTCATTCTCATTCACCATTCCTCCTCCCATCTCATTCATTTAATTCTCCATCTTTCCCATCACCATTCTTCTCTTTCCAAACAAATTCTTCCATTCTTTTATTCATTCATGCAATCACATCACTCATCATCAATTCATCAATTTTCCCCTCTTCACCTTTCTTCATTCCTGTTTTTTCCATCATTTTCATTTCATTCAATTTTTTTCAATCAATTTCATTCCTCCATCAAATCATTTCAATTTCATTTCCTCATTTCATTTTCAACATTCAGCCATTCAATTCACACCTTCATTTCTGTCTCATCATCCCTTTCAAATCTCTGTCCACCATTTCATTCAACACCACCATCTCTCCCCTTCCTTTCATCATCAACTTTCCATTCCTCACACCTCAATTCACACTTTTTCACTCCCCCTTCAACCATCTTCACTTCATGCGACTTTTCAATTCCACATCACACAACTTTCTCATTCGTTCCACTCCATTTTCCTTTTCATCCATCATCTTTTCATCTCACCATTCCAATTCATTTTCATCCATTTCCCGCAATTTCCCATGTAAACCCTTTTTCATTTCAGAACTTTTCATCTCCTCAACTATCTCACATTTCATCCCATTCCATTGTCATTCCTCATTCAAACCATCATTCATCACACTTTTTCATTTCATTTTTGTTCCTCTCCACACATCAATCATCCCCTGTTTCATTCAACTCCACATTTTCATCATTCCCACATTTCTTTCCATTTCATTCGCAAAAATTTCATTCATTTCGGATTCAATTCATTCATTTCTCGCGCATTCATCTCACACACACATCCATTTCCAATTCATGTTTTTTCCCATCATTTCCAGTCACATCTCCATCCTCCAACATTTTCCACCACCTTCTTTCTTTCTCAATCCATCACTCCATCAACTTTTTCCATCCATTTTCACCACCAATTTTACATCACATTCCCCCTTTCTTTTCACCCTTCATTTTTTTTTCCATTTTTCATCTCACATCCGGTTCTCACAATTTTCCCAATTCCTCCAACAATCATCATCTTCACCTTTTCCAATTTGCCAAATCTCATCCTCCTCTCATCAATCCCACTTTTCATCATCTCATCCCTCAACAATTTCATCTCACATTCATCCATTTCATCCATCATTCTCTTTTCACAAACAATTCACTTCATTTCTTTTCACAAAATCATTTCAATTGCATTTCATTTTCATATCACAAACACACCATTCACATCATTTCATCCCACATCAATTCGACTTTTCTGATTTTTTCCATTTCTCACTTCCAAATTTCAACTTTCACTTTTCACCTCATCAATTCATCTCACCTTTCCTTCATCCTTTTTCAATTCTCTTCATCTATAAGAAGGTCAGTGTGTGTACTGGACATTGAGGTATTTATAATACTGGGTGTTGTGTGGACTGGACATTTTATATAATACAGGTCAGTGTGCGGACTGAACATTGGGGGCATTTTACATACAAGTTAGTGTGTGGACAGACATTGGGGGCATTTTATATATACAGAAGGTCAGGTGTGTACTGGACATTGGGGCATTTTATATATACTGGTGTGTGTGGACTGGACATTGGGGACTTTATATATACAGGTCAATGTGTGTACTGGACCTTGGGGGCATTTTATAAATACAGGTCAATCGGACTGGACATTGGGGGCATTTTATATACTGGGCAATGTGTGGACTGGATATAGGGACATTTTATATATACCGGGCAATGTGTGGACTGGACATTTTATATAATACAGGTCAGTGTGTGTACTAAACATTGTGGGCATTTTATAAATACAGAAGGTCAGTGTGTGTACTGGACATTGGGGCATTTTATATTTACAGATCAGTGTGTTCTGCTGCACATATTAAGTGCCTTTTATACCCATATGCCACACCCCCTATGTGATATCAAAAATCAAAGCTGAATCATGAATCGCCGCCGGGAAGTGAGTTCAGCCAGCAGAGGATGTGGAGTGAGCAGCCACCAGAACAGGTAAGGGACTGACCCAAGTAGAAAACCAAGGTTTGGTTTTCAGGCTTTTGTAAGCCTGAAAACCTCAGAGTGTATACGGTATATATACTGGGCAATGTGTTTACTGGACACTTTTTATATAATGGTCAGGTGTGGACTGGATATCGGGGGCATTTTATATATACAGGCAATGTGTGAACTGGACATTCGGGGCATTTTATATATACAAGTCAGTGTGAAGACTGGATGTTGGGGGCATTTTAATATACTGGACAATGTGTGGACTGGCATTGGGGCATTTTAAGTATACAGGTCAATGTGTGGACTGGACATTGGAGGCATTTTATATATACTGAGCATTGTGTAGACTGGACCTTGGGGGCATTTTATATATCAGGTCAGTGTGTGTACTGGACATTGGGGGCATTTATAAATACAGGTCAATGTGTGGACTGGACATTGGGGGCATTTTATATATACTGGCATTGTGTGGATGAGGCATTTTATATATACTGGTCAGTATGTCTACTGGACATTGGGGGTATTTATATATACTGGGCAATGTGCGGACTGGATATTGGGGGCATTTTAAATATACAGGTCAGTGAGTGTAAGGACATTGGGGGCATTTATATATCAGGTCAGTGAGTGTACTGGACATTGGAGGCAATTTATATATACTGGTCAATGTGTGGACTGGCCATTGAGGCATTTTATATATACTGGGCATTCTGTAGAACTGAACATTGGGGGCATTTTATTACAGGTAAGTGTGTGAATGGACATGGGGCATTTTATATATACTGAAGGTAGTTGTGTACTGGACATTGGGGCATTTATGTAATGAATTGTGCGATGTGGACTGGACATTGGGGACCTTTTATATATACAGGTCAGTGTGTCTACTGGACATTGGGGGCATTTTAAAATACAGGTCACTGTGTGGACGGACATTGTGGCATTTTAAATAACTGGGCAATGTGTGGACTGGACATTGGGGCATTTATATATACTGGGCATTGTGTGGACTGGACATAGAGGCATTATATATACTGGTCAGTGGTCTACTGGACATTGGGGGCATTTTATATATACTGGGCAATGTGTGGACTGGACATTGGGGCATTTTATATATACTGGGCATTGTGTGGACGGACATAGAGGCATTTATATATACTGGTCAGTGTGTCTATGGACATGGGGGCATTTTATATATACTGGGCAATGTGTGGACTGGATATAGAGGCATTTAATATACTGGTCAGTGTCTACTGGACATTGGGGGCATTTTATATATACATGGGCAATGTGTGGACTGGACGTTTTAATAATTACTGGTCAGTATGTGGACTGGACATTGGGGCATTTAACATATACTGGGCAATGTGTGGACTGGACATTGGGGGCATTTTAAAAATACAGGTCAATGTGTGGACTGGACATTGGGGCATTTTAAATATACTGGGCAATGTGTGGACTGGACATTGGGGCATTTTATATATACTGGTCTGTGTATACTGGACATTGGGCATTTTTATATACTGGTCAGTGTGTGGGCTGGACATAGGGGCATTTTATATATAATGGGAATGTGTGGACTGGACATTTTGTATATATGGTCAGTATGTGGACTGGACATTGGGGCATTTTACATATACTGGATAATGGTGGACTGGACATTTTTATATATACTGGTCAATGTGTGACTGACAAGGGGACATTTTATATACCGGGCAATGTGTGGACTGGACATTTTATATAATACAGGTCAGTGTGTGTATTAAACATTGGGGCATTTTATACATACAGGTTAGTGTGTGGACTAGACATTGGGGGCATTTTATAAATACAGAAGGTCAGTGTGTGTACTGGACATTGGGGCATTTTATATTTACAGATCAGTGTGTTCTGCTGCACATACTAAGTGCCTTTTATACCCATATGCCACACCCCCTATGTGATATCAAAAATCCAAGCTGACATAGGGGCATATTATATATACTGGGCATTGTGTGAACTGGGCATAGAGGCATTTTATATATACTGGGCACTGTGTGGACTGGACATTTTATATAACTGGTCGTATGTTTACTGGACATTGGGGCATTTAACATATACTGGGCAAGTGTGTGAGTGGACATTGAGGGCATTTATATATACTGGGCAATGTGTGGACTGGACAATGGGGACATTTATATATACCAGGAAATGTGTGGAATGGACTTTTATTATAATACAGGTCAGTGTGTGGACTAAACATTGGGGGCATTTTATACATACAGGTCAATGTGTGGTCTGGACATTGGGGGCATTTTATATATACTGGGCAATGTGTGGACTGGACATAGGGGCATTTTATTATACTGGGCATTGTGTGGACTGGACTAAGGCATTTATATATACTGGTAGTGGATCTACTGGACATTGTGGGCATTTAAAAAATACAGGTCAGTGTTTGGATAGACATTGGGGCATTTTAAATATACTGGAAATGTTGGACTGGGCATTGGGCCATTTAAATATACAGGTCAGTGTGTGGACTGGACATTGGGGGCATTTTATATATACTGGTCTGTGTATACTGGACATTGGGGGCATTTTATATATACTGGTCAGTGTGTGGACTGGACATTGGGGGCATTTTATATATACTGGTCAGTGTGTGGACTGGACATTGGGGGCATTTTATAAATACAGAAGGTCAGTGTGTACTGGACATTGGGGCATTTTATAAATACAGAAGGTCAGTGTGTGTACTGGACATTGGGGCATTTTATATTTACAGATTAGTGTGTTCTGCTGCACATGGCATTTTTATATATAGGTCAGTGTTGTTTCTGGATATGGATTTTATATTACTGATAGGTAAGTGTGTGCTGCTGGGCATGACATTTATATATACAGGTCAGCGCAATATTAGTGGTATTGTATACGTGTGCAAAAATGTGTTCTTTTAATATATGTTCTAGTCTGTGTAACTTGTCCAGTTAGTGCACGTTTAGGGGGAGCCCTAGAAATTTACCCAGTATGGGGCCCAGATGGCAGCCCTGCATGCATTTATACGTTGTGGCTTCCCCTTTAAAAAAAATCCAACTATTCATGCTAGGGGTGATCAGGGGGCACCATTAAGTGCCCCTTGTCTGAAACAGAGTGGGTATTGGGAGATTTATTTATTTTATTTTTTCTTGGGGGTTTAGTCAAGTTTCTAAGTTGAACCTTTTTCTACTTTTCTCCCCCAAAAAGCTGCAAAAAAAAGTACATATTGATATAAGTGGGAATTTTCAATTTAAAATGTAAGTTTGGGAAAATGTTTTACTTTGATTTTTTACTGTTGTATTCAATTAGATCAACTGGACTTGAAGTTTAGTTCTTGAAGACGTTCGCTAGTCATCCGACTGACAAGAATCTGTGGCAATTATGTACCTGGAAAATCCAATTAGCATATCACCGCCAGGTGTTAGGGCGTGATTGGATAGTGGCTAAGAGTTGTTATAGGAACGCCCAGAGTAAGGTGTCAAAACAGCATTGTACATGGCAGACAGTTGGTGTCGAACCCCCCCACTCTAAACTTCAAGTACAGTTGATCTAATTCAATACAACAGATATACCAGACTGGATGACCTTTACAAGCGTTTTACTTTGAATCATCTTTTTCTCTTCATTTTTTTTCAGAAAATCTCCTAAAGCTTGAGTTACAGAGCATTGTATGTGGTATTCTGCACATATGCGTGTTAGAATGGAATTGTTATCTAGTGAAGGTGTGTAGATTCCAATAATTATAGTTTTTGGGATTTTTTCCAGCTATCATAATCCATCGTTGCGCAAAAGAGGCAGTTTGGAGTTTGTACAGAAAACTCTTGTGAAAAGCCTGACCAATTGCATGCTGGTCCGTGTTTTTACTCCAGGCTCTCTTCAGGACCAAAACCTTTCCAGTGTAAGGGGTAAAGCAAACTGACGTGATATTGGTACACTCTAAAACTAACATAGTGACACCACAGCTGGGGATTTTGGTACATATGCAAGTGGACTCTACCCCCGGAAGGTAGGCATCCGACATGTTTCGACAGCTATGTGCACTTATAGACCTTAAGTGCACTTATAGCAACTTATAGCACATATAAATACCACCAATATCCCGGGATGTATTTTATCCCTTGATATCAAAAATGTGTTGATAGCCTAGACTGGCACTACATGATTGAATCTCATAAAACTTAGGGTTCCACCCCGCCTTTACAGACTCTATTAAGTTTATAACTAATGCTTTGGCCATAATTAAACTACCTACAAGCCAATGGGAACCCATCAAAATTGAACAGGGTACCAGACAGGGAGAGCACAGATTTAAACAGGGAGGCTATTACAGCTTGCATAACACTACGCCAAAAGCCGCTTCTATTTTGTGGAAAACATCCAGTCTGTAATGCTACAAAAGTCTTGGGTGTGACCCAGGTTGCAGGGGCATCCTGATTGAGGTTCTCAATCAGATTAAAGTTGGTGAAGCGATGGCACTCCAAAATGTTCCAGCCTTGCAACCATGCTCTAGTGGACTTGGCGATATGCTTGGGATCATTGTCCTGTAGAAAGGTCCAATGTCTCCACGCCTTGGTTTGTGACGGACAAACCAATATCTCTGGTACTGAAGAGAATTCATGGTACTTGCACACGCTGAAGCTTCCCTGTACCTTTAGAAGCAAAACAGCCCCAAAGCATGATGACCCCCGCCATGCTTCACAGTAGGCAAGGTGTTTTCTTTATAGGCCTTGTTCTTCCTCCTCCAAACATAGCGTTGATCCATGGGCCAAACAGTTCTAATTTGTTTTCATCATTCCACAGAACACCTTTTGTGGTTTGTCCACATGACTTTTGGCATACTGCAGTCAGGCCTTACTTATGCTTGTGCCCTATTGTCGGAGCTGAAACTTCAGTACCCGCATCTGCCAAATCTTTTTTCAGTTCCTCAGCAGTCACACGGGGACTTTTCTCCATTTGCGCTTCAGGTAGCGACAGCAGTCAAAGTCAGCATCTTCTTTTGCCACGACCAGGTAGCGTTTCTCAACAGTGCCCTTTGCCTTGAATTTCCGAATGATGCTTCCTATGGTGTTCTTGGTATGTTTAACATCTTTGCAATCTTCTTATAGCCATTGCCCTCCGTGAAGAGAAATCACCACTTCTCTTATCTTCCTGGACCAGTCTCTTGACTTCCCATGTTTGTAAACACACCAGTAAAAGTCATTTTAAATCTGCCTAATTGGTGCTTTTTATGCTTGATGTGCTCTGATGAGATCCACAATTGTTTTCAATACCTGATCGAGAACACTTGAATGAACCTCTGTTTAAGAGTGGTAGTCTTTAGGGGTTGAATAATTGTGTCAATGAAGAAATCACAAAAAAAACATTTAATACTGTAATACAAAAAAACATTAATGTCATTTTAGCTGCATTTGGTTCTTTAAAAAGTCCTTTCATTCTGAACACAATTACAAAGTAAACTGAATTCCCTAAAAACCCTTTACAGCATTGGGGGTCGAATAATTTTGAACACAACTGTATGTGTTGAGATGAATATATATTACTTAAGACAAAAAGTATGAATTTGTGGGCAACTCCATAAGCAGTGGAGAGGTCTGGTTTAGGGTTTCGGCATTTGGGACATATGGTGTTAGGTTGACCTTTGATAAGACCCAATCTGTGATGAGAGATATATCCTTAGTTGACTTTTTAATGACAGTTATATATGATGCGGCAGGTAGAAATTTTAAGGCAGTAAGAGTGTTTCTTCTCTACTATTCTGGGATGTCTTGTTTCCATTTGAATTTTTTTGTCGGGAAAAGGTGAACCTTCATGTGTCTGTAGGATTTTTTGGTAAGTTGAGAGTTTATTAGTTAAAGGGTCAGAGGATGATAGTTAGAAGTCTAAAAGGTTATGCCAATCATCTTCGTTCAAAGGTTGCAAGTGTTTTTTGGGCAAAGCACCAGGCTTGTAGGTAATGAAATAAGCTAGGATTGAGGGGTGGGAAGGGTACCTAGTGGGAAGGGTCTTTAGTGTACCTGTAATATCTTCTATTTTTTGTATTCTTCCCCTGTTACCAAATTGTGAAGATGGATGGGCTTTACCCTCCTGGGAACCAGGGGTTTAATAAATGGCATCCAGATGGAATATGACTATTCAGGCCTTACCCCAGGCCTTCCAGTTGAAATAGTAAAAGGTGGTCCTGACCTCTCTGGCAAATCCAAATATTTTAAATGTAGAATGGTTTGTGAGAGAGTATCGAGTTGGTGTTCAAAGCAGAGTCACATATGAGAAGTGGTTCCACATAACCAATTTTTTACTAAACATAAGTATGTAATGTATGTATGTATTTTATTCTTGTATAGCGCTTTACATCGCTTTACATCGCTTTACAATTATTTACTCAATTCGAGGCCCTGCCCCGAAGAGCTTTCTTATCACTTATGTACGCATCCAACCTATCAGTATGTCTTTATGATTGTGGGTGGGTTACCAGAGTGCCCGGATGTAACCCACGCAAGCACGGCGAGTACATACAAACTCCTTGCAGATGTGTCCAAGGGTGGAATCGAACTCAGGTCTTCAGCGTGCAAGGCATCAGTGCAACCACTGAGCCACCGTTGCTCCAAGTGTGCTGCAATTGTGCATAGTTTGATATTGGGGAGTGCAATTCCCCCTTGGTTTTTGGTTTAGCTAAAATATGTAAGTTGATTCCCGGTGGTTTATTTTGCCAAAGGAATTTACGGAGTTCACTGTGTAATCTTTTGTCGTCCTTTCTCATTAAATTAGTGGTAATGTTTGAAAAGAAAGTACAGTAATTTGGGGAAAACGTTAATTTTGATCAGGTTTGCCTGCCTGTAAGAGGAAACTGTTTCCAAGCTATCAATAATATTTGTTGTATATAACTGGTTTATTTGTTGCATAAAACTGGTTCAGATAACTGATTGAGGTTTCGGCCTTCTGAAAGAGTATAAATGTGTCAAATTTTTGGGGGTATGTGTTCCTAGGGCCAGTGCTCAGATTTGGAATAGTAAATTCTGAAGGGGGCATTTTATATATACAGAAGGTCAGTGTGTGTACTGGACATTGAGGTATTTTATATATACTGGGTGTTGTGTGGACTGGACATTTTATATAATACAGGTCAGTGTGCGGACTGAACATTGGGGGCATTTTATACATACAAGTTAGTGTGTGGACTAGACATTGGGGGCATTTTATATATACAGAAGGTCAGTGTGTGTACTGGGGACATGGGGGGCATTTTATATATACTGGGTGTGGACTGGACATTGGGGACATTTTATATATCAGGTCAATGTGTGTACTGGACCTTGGGGGCATTTTATAAATACAGGTCAATCTGGACTGGACATTGGGGGCATTTTATATATACTGGGCAATGTGTGGACTGGATATAGGGACATTTTATATATACCGGGCATGTGTGGACTGGACATTTATTATACAGGTCAGTGTGTGTACTAAACATTGTGGGCATTTTTAAATACAGAAGGTCGTGTGTGTACTGGACATTGGGGCATTTATATTTACAGATCAGTGTGTTCTGCTGCACATATTAAGTGCCTTTTATACCCATATGCCCACACCCCCTATGTGATATCAAAAATCAAAGCTGAATCATGAATCGCCGCCGGGAGTGAGTTCAGCCAGCAGAGGATGTGGAGTGAGCAGCCACCAAACAGGTAAGGGACTGACCAAGTAGAAAACCAAGGTTTGGTTTTCAGGCTATTTTAAGCCTGAAAACCTCAGAGTGTATACGGTATATATACTGGGCAATGTGTTTACTGGACACTTTTTATATACTGGTCAGTGTGTGGACTGGATATCGGGGGCATTTATTATACTAGGCAATGTGTGAACTGGACATTCGGGGCATTTTATATATACAAGTCAGTGTGAAGACTGGATGTTGGGGGCATTTTATATATCTGGACATGTGTGGACTGGACATTGGGGGCATTTTAAGTATACAGGTCAATGTGTGGACTGGACATTGGAGCATTTTATATTACTGAGCATTGTGTAGACTGGACATTGGGGGCATTTTATATATACAGGTCAGTGGTGTGTACTGGACATTGGGGCTTTATAAATACGTCAATGTGTGGACTGACATGGGGGCATTTTATATTACTGGCATTGTGTGGATGAGGCATTTTATATATACTGGTCAGTATGTCTACTGGACATTGGGGGTTTTTATATATTACTGGGCAATGTGCGGACTGGATATTGGGGGCAATTTTAAATATACAGGTCAGTGAGTGTACTGGACATTGGGGGCATTTATATATACAGGTCAGTGGATGTTACTGGACATGGGAGGCAATTTATATATACTGGTCAATGTGTACTGGCCATTGAGCATTTTATATATACTGGGCATTCTGTAGACTGAACATTGGGGGCATTTTATACTACAGGTAAGTGTGTGGACTGGACATTGGGGGCATTTAATATATACTGAAGGTCAGTTGTGTACTGGACATTGGGGCATTTTATGTATACTGGGCATTGTGTGGACTGGACATTGGGGACATTTTATATATACAGGTCAGTGTGTCTACTGGACATTGGGGGCATTTTAAATACAGGTCACTGTGTGGACTGGACATTGTGGCATTTTAATATACTGGGCAATGTGTGGACTGGACATTGGGGCATTTTATATAACTGGGCTTGTGTGGACTGGACATAGAGGCATTTTATATTTGGTCAGTGTTCTACTGGACATTGGGGGCATTTTATATATACTGCAATGTGTGGACTGGACATTGGGGCATTTATATATACTGGGCATTGTGTGGACTGGACTAGAGGCATTTTTATATATACTGGTCAGTGTGTCTACTGGACATTGGGGCATTTTATATATACTGGGCAATGTGTGGACTGGATATAGAGGCATTTTATATATACTGGTCAGTGTCTACTGGACATTGGGGGCATTTTTATATATACTGGGCAATGTGTGGACTGGACGTTTTAATATATACTGGTCAGTATGTGGACTGGACATTGGGGCATTTAACATATACTGGGCAATGTGTGGACTGGACATTGGGGGCATTTTAAAAATACAGGTCAATGTGTGGACTGGACATTGGGGCATTTTAAATATACTGGGCAATGTGTGGACTGGACATTGGGGGCATTTTATATATACTGGTCTGTGTATACTGGACATTGGGGGCATTTTATATATACTGGTCAGTGTGTGGGCTGGACATAGGGGCATTTTTATTATACTGGGAATGTGTGGACTGGACATTTTTTATATACTGGTCAGTATGTGGACTGGACATTGGGGCATTTTACATATACTGGATAATGTGTGACTGGACATTTTATATATATACTGGTCAATGTGTGGACTGGACAATGGGGACATTTTATATATACCGGGCAATGTGTGGACTGGACATTTTATATAATACAGGTCAGTGTGTGTATTAAACATTGGGGCATTTTATACATACAGGTTAGTGTGTGGACTAGACATTGGGGCATTTTAAAATACAGAAGGTCAGTGTGTGTACTGGACATTGGGGCTTTTTATATTTACAGATCAGTGTGTTCTGCTGCCACAACTAAGTGCCTTTATACCCTATGCCAACCCCCTATGTGATATCAAAAATCCAAGCTGACATAGGGGCATTTTATATACTGGGATTGTGTGAACTGGGCATGAGGCATTTTATATTACTGGGCACTGTGTGGACGGACATTTTATATATACTTTCAGTATGTTTCTGGACATTGGGGCATTAACATATACTGGGCAATGTGTGGAGTGGACATTGAGGGCATTTTATATATACTGGGCAATTGTGGACTGGACAATGGGGACATTTTATATATACCAGGAAATGGGGACTGGACATTTTATATAATACAGGTCAGTGTGTGGACTAAACATTGGGGGCATTTTATACAACAGGTCAATGTGTGGTCTGGACATTGGGGGCATTTTATATACTGGGCAATGTGTGGACTGGACATAGGGGCATTTTATATATACTGGGCATTGTGTGGACTGGACATAAAGGCATTTTATATAACTGGTCAGTGTATACTACTGGACATTGTGGGCATTTAAAAAATACAGGTCAGTGTTTGGACTAGACATTGGGGCATTTTAAATATACTGGGAAATGTGGACTGGGCATTGGGGCCATTTTAAATATACAGGTCAGTGTGTGGACTGGACATTGGGGCATTTTATATATACTGGTCTGTGTATACTGGACATTGGGGGCATTTTATATATACTGGTCAGTGTGTGGACTGGACATTGGGGGCATTTTATATATACTGGCAGTGGTGGACTGGACATTGGGGGCATTTTATAAATACAGAAGGTCAGTGTGTACTGGACATTGGGCATTTATAAATCAGAGGTCAGTGTGTGTACTGGACATTGGGGCATTTTATATTTACAGATTAGTGTGTTCTGCTGCACATGGCATTTTATATATACGGTAGTGTTGTTTCTGGATATGGCATTTTTATATACCTGTATAGGTAAGTGTGTGCTGCTGGGCATGACATTTTATATATACAGGTCAGCGCAATATTAGTGGTATGTATACGTGTGCACAAAATGTGTTCTTTTAATATATGTTCTAGTCTGTGTAACTTGTCCAAGTTAGTGCACGTTTAGGGGGAGCCCTAGAAATTTACCCAGTATGGGGCCCAGATGGCAGCCCTGCATGCATTTATAACGTTCTGTGGCTTCCCCTTTAAAAAAAATCCTAACTATTCATGCTAGGGGTGATCAGGGGGCACCATTTAAGTGCCCCCTTGTCTGAAACAGATGGGTATTGGGAGATTTATTTATTTATTTTTTCTTTGGGGGTTTTCAAGATTTCTAAGTTTAGACCTTCTTTTCTACTTTTCTCCCCCAAAAAGCTGCAAAAAAAAGTACATATTGATAAAAGTGGGAATTTTCAATTTAAATGTAAGTTTGGGAAAATGTTTTACTTTGATTTTTACTGTTGTATTCAATTAGATCAACTGGACTTGAAGTTTAGTTCTTGAGAGACGTTTCGCTAGTCATCCGACTGACAAGAATCTGTGGCATTATGTACCCTGGAAAATCCCAATTAGCATATCACAGCCAGGTGTTAAGGGCGTGATGGATAGTGGCTAAGAGTTGTTATAGGAACGCCCAGGAGTAAGGTGTCAAAACAGCATTGTACATGGCAGACAGTTGGTGTCGAACCCCCCCACCTCTAAACTTCAAGTACAGTTGATCTAATTCAATACACAGATATACCATGACCTGGATGACCTTTACAAGCGTTTTACTTTGAATCATCTTTTCTCTTCATTTCTTTTTCAGAAAATCTCCTAAAAGCTTGAGTCTACAGAGCATTGTATGTGGTATTCTGCACATATGCGTGTTAGAATGGAATTGTTATCTAGCTGAAGGTGTGTAGATTCCAATAATTATAGTTTTTGGGATTTTTTCCAGCTATCATAATCCATCGTTGCGCAAAAGAGGCAGTTTGGAGTTTGTACAGAAAACTCTTGTGAAAAGCCTTGACCAATTGCATGCTGGTCCGTGTTTTTACTCCAGGCTCTCTTCAGGACCAAAACCTTTCCAGTGTAAGGGTAAAGCAAACTGACGTGATATTGGTACACTCTAAAACTAACATAGTGACACCACAGCTGGGATTTTGGTACATATGCAATGGGACTCTACCCCCGAAGGTAGGCATCAGACAATGTTCGACAGCTATGTGCACTTATAGCACCTTAAGTGCACTTATAGCAACTTATAGCACATATAAATACCACAATACCCGGATGTATTTTATCCCTTGATATCAAAAAGTGTGTGATAGCCTAGACTGGCACTACATGATTGAATCTCATAAAACCTTAGGGTTCCACCCCGCTTTACAGACTCTATTAAAGTTTATAACTAATGCTTGGCCATAATTAAACTACCTACAAGCCAATGGGAACCCTCAAAATTGAACAGGGTACCACAGGGAAAAGCACAGATTTAAACAGGGAGGGCTATTACAGCTTGCATAACACTACGCCAAAAGCCGCTTCTATTTTGTGGAAAACATCCATCTGTAATGCCTCACAAAAGTCTTGGGTGTGACCCAGGTTGCAGGGGCATCTCTGATTGAGGTTCTCAATCAGATTAAAGTCTGGTGACTGCGATGGCCACTCCAAAATGTTCCAGCCTTGCAACCATGCTCTAGTGGACTTGGCGATATGCTTGGGATCATTGTCCTGTAGAAAGGTCCAATGTCTCCCAAGCCTCTGGTTTGTGACGGACAAACCAATATCTCCTGGTACTGAAGAGAATTCATGGTACCTTGCACACGCTGAAGCTTCCCTGTACCTTTAGAAGCAAAACAGCCCCAAGCATGATTGACCCCCCGCCATGCTTCACAGTAGGCAAGGTGTTCTTTTCTTTATAGGCCTTGTTCTTCCTCTCCAAACATAGCGTTGATCCATGGGCCCAAACAGTTCTAATTTTGTTTCATCATTCCACAGAACACTTTTGTGGTTTGTCCACATGACTTTTGCATACTGCAGTCAGGCCTTCATTATGCATTGTCGCCTATTGTCGGAGCTGAAACTTCAGTACCCGCATCTGCCAAATCTTTTTTCAGTTCCTCAGCAGTCACACGGGGACTTTTCTCCACTTTGCGCTTCAGGTAGCGCACAGCAGTCAAAGTCAGCATCTTCTTTCTGCCACGACCAGGGGCGTTTCACACAGTGCCCTTTGCCTTGAATTTCCGAATGATGCTCCTATGGTGTCTCTTGTTGTTTAACATCTTTGCAATCTTCTTATAGCCATTGCCCTCCTGTGAAGAGAATCACCACTTCTCTTATCTTCCTGGACCAGTCTCTTGACTTCACCATGTTTGTAAACACACCAGTTAAAAGTCATTTTAAATCTCTAATTGGTGCTTTTTATGCTTGATTGCTGCTCGATGAGATCCACAATGTTTTCAATACCTGATCGAGAACACTTGAATGAACCTCTGTTCTTAAGAGTGGTAGTCTTTAAGGGTTGAATATTGTGTCAATGAAGAAATCACAAAAAAAACATTTAATACTGTAATACAAAAACAATTAATGTCATTTTAGCTGCATTTGGTTCTTTAAAAAGTCCTTTCATTCTGAACACAATTACAAATGTAAACTGAATTCCCTAAAAACCCTTTACAGCATTGGGGGTCGAATAATTTTGAACACAACTGTATGTGTTGAGATGAATATTATATTACTTAAGACCAAAAAGTATGAATTTGTGGGCAACTCCATAAGCAGTGGAAGGTCTGGTTTAGGGTTTCGGCATTTGGGACATATGGTGTTAGGTTGACCTTTGATAAGACCCATCTGTGATGAGAGATATACCTCTATGTAGACTTTTTAATGACAGTTCATAATATGATGCGGCAGTTAGAAATTTTAAGGCAATGTCGCTTTTCCAAGGCATATTACAATCTAATGCGCGTTCGCCTTATTTAGTCAATCTTCTTAGAATTTCTCAATTGGAATACAGTTTTACGATCAGTTCTTTGTGGTCATGTTAAAATATAATGGGCACATCACATTTAGAGCACCCGACATGTGTTTTGGACGGACAGTTGGCATTTTACTATATACTGGGCATTGTGTGGACTGGACATAGAGGCATTTATATAACTGGTCAGTGTGTCTACTGGACATTGGGGCATTTTATATATACTGGGCAATGTGTGGACTGGACATTGGGGCATTTTATATATACTGGGCATTGTGTGGACTGGACATAGAGGCATTTTATATATACTGGTCAGTGTGTCTACTGGACATTGGGGGCATTTTATATATACTGGGCAATGTGTGGACTGGATATAGAGGCATTTTATATATACTGGTCAGTGTCTACTGGACATTGGGGGCATTTTATATATACTGGGCAATGTGTGGACTGGACGTTTTAATATATACTGTGCAGTTGTGGACTGGACAATTGGGGCATTTAACATTACTGGGCAATGTGTGGACTGGACATTGGGGGCATTTTAAAATACAGGTCAATGTGTGGACTGGACATTGGGGCATTTTAAATATACTGGGCAATGTGTGGACTGGACATTGGGGGCATTTTATATATACTGGTCTGTGTATACTGGACATGGGGGCATTTTATATATACTGGTCAGTGTGTGGGCTGACATAGGGGCATTTTATTATATACTGGAATGTGTGGACTGGACATTTTGTATATACTGGTCAGTATGTGGACGGACATTGGGGCATTTTACATACTGGATAATGTGGGACTGGACATTTTATATATACTGGTCAATGTGTGACTGACAATGGGGACATTTTATATATACCGGGCAATGTGTGGACTGGACATTTTATATAATACAGGTCAGTGTGTGTATTAAACATTGGGGCATTTTATACATACAGGTTAGTGTGTGGACTAGACATTGGGGGCATTTTATAAATACAGAAGGTCAGTGTGGTTACTGGACATTGGGCATTTTATATTTACAGATCAGTGTGTTCTGCTGCACATACTAGTGCCTTTTATACCCATATGCCACACCCTATGTGATAACAAAAATCCAAGCTGACATAGGGCATATTATATATACTGGGCATTGTGTGAACTGGGCATAGAGGCATTTTATATATACTGGGCACTGTGTGGACTGGACATTTTATATATACTGGTCAGTATGTTTACTGGACATTGGGGCATTTAACATATACTGGGCAATGTGTGGAGTGGACATTGAGGGCATTTTATATATACTGGGCAATGTGTGGACTGGACAATGGGGACATTTTATATATACCAGGAAATGTGTGGACTGGACATTTTATATAATACAGGTCAGTGTGTGGACTAAACATTGGGGGCATTTTATACATACAGGTCAATGTGTGGTCTGGACATTGGGGGCATTTTATATATACTGGGCAATGTGTGGACTGGACATAGGGGCATTTTATATATACTGGGCATTGTGTGGACTGGACATAAAGGCATTTTATATATACTGGTCAGTGTATCTACTGGACATTGTGGGCATTTTAAAAAATACAGGTCAGTGTTTGGACTAGACATTGGGGCATTTTAAATATACTGGGAAATGTGTGGACTGGGCATTGGGGCCATTTTAAATATACAGGTCAGTGTGTGGACTGGACATTGGGGGCATTTTATATATACTGGTCTGTGACTCTGGACCTGGGGAGCTTTTGATATATCTGGTCAGTGTGTGGACTGGACATTGGGGGCATTTATATATACTGTCAGTGTTGTGGACTGGACATTGGGGGGCATTTTATAAATACAGAGGTCAGTGTTGTACTGGAACATTGGGGCCATTTTATAAATCAGAGTCAGTGGGTGTAAATGGGACATTGGTGAGCATGTTTATGATTTACAGATTGAGTGTGTTTCTGCTTGCACTGGCATTTTATATATACAGGTCAGTGTTGTTTCTGGATATGGCATTTTATATATACCTGTATAGGTAAGTGTGTGCTGCTGGGCATGACATTTTATATATACAGGTCAGCGCAATATTAGTGGTATTGTATACGTGTGCACAAAATGTGTTCTTTTAATATATGTTCTAGTCTGTGTAACTTGTCCAAGTTAGTGCACGTTTAGGGGGAGCCCTAGAAATTTACCCAGTATGGGGCCCAGATGGCAGCCCTGCATGCATTTATACGTTCTGTGGCTTCCCCTTTAAAAAAAATCCTAACTATTCATGCTAGGGGTGATCAGGGGGCACCATTTAAGTGCCCCCTTGTCTGAAACAGATGTGGGTATTGGGAGATTTATTTATTTTATTTTTTCTTTGGGGGTTTAGTCAAGATTTCTAAGTTTGAACCTTCTTTTCTACTTTTCTCCCCCAAAAAGCTGCAAAAAAAAGTACATATTGATATAAAGTGGGAATTTTCAATTTAAAATGTAAGTTTGGGAAAATGTTTTACTTTGATTTTTTACTGTTGTATTCAATTAGATCAACTGGACTTGAAGTTTAGTTCTTGAAGACGTTTCGCTAGTCATCCGACTGACAAGAATCTGTGGCAATTATGTACCCTGGAAAATCCCAATTAGCATATCACAGCCAGGTGTTAAGGGCGTGATTGGATAGTGGCTAAGAGTTGTTATAGGAACGCCCAGAGTAAGGTGTCAAAACAGCATTGTACATGGCAGACAGTTGGTGTCGAACCCCCCCACCTCTAAACTTCAAGTACAGTTGATCTAATTCAATACAACAGATATACCATGACCTGGATGACCTTTACAAGCGTTTTACTTTGAATCATCTTTTTCTCTTCATTTCTTTTTCAGAAAATCTCCTAAAAGCTTGAGTCTACAGAGCATTGTATGTGGTATTCTGCACATATGCGTGTTAGAATGGAATTGTTATCTAGCTGAAGGTGTGTAGATTCCAATAATTATAGTTTTTGGGATTTTTTCCAGCTATCAATAATCCATCGTTGCGCAAAAGAGGCAGTTTGGAGTTTGTACAGAAAACTCTTGTGAAAAGCCTTGACCAATTGCATGCTGGTCCGTGTTTTTACTCCAGGCTCTCTTCAGGACCAAAACCTTTCCAGTGTAAGGGGTAAAGCAAACTGACGTGATATTGGTACACTCTAAAACTAACATAGTGACACCACAGCTGGGGATTTTGGTACATATGCAAGTGGACTCTACCCCCGGAAGGTAGGCATCAGACAATGTTCGACAGCTATGTGCACTTATAGCACCTTAAGTGCACTTATAGCAACTTATAGCACATATAAATACCACCAATATCCCGGGATGTATTTTATCCCTTGATATCAAAAAAGTGTGTGATAGCCTAGACTGGCACTACATGATTGAATCTCATAAAACCTTAGGGTTCCACCCCGCTTTTACAGACTCTATTAAAGTTTATAACTAATGCCTTGGCCATAATTAAACTACCTACAAGCCAATGGGAACCCATCAAAATTGAACAGGGTACCAGACAGGGAGAAAGCACAGATTTAAACAGGGAGGGCTATTACAGCTTGCATAACACTACGCCAAAAGCCGCTTCTATTTTGTGGAAAACATCCAGTCTGTAATGCCTCACAAAAGTCTTGGGTGTGACCCAGGTTGCAGGGGCATCTCTGATTGAGGTTCTCAATCAGATTAAAGTCTGGTGACTGCGATGGCCACTCCAAAATGTTCCAGCCTTGCAACCATGCTCTAGTGGACTTGGCGATATGCTTGGGATCATTGTCCTGTAGAAAGGTCCAATGTCTCCCAAGCCTCTGGTTTGTGACGGACAAACCAATATCTCCTGGTACTGAAGAGAATTCATGGTACCTTGCACACGCTGAAGCTTCCCTGTACCTTTAGAAGCAAAACAGCCCCAAAGCATGATTGACCCCCCGCCATGCTTCACAGTAGGCAAGGTGTTCTTTTCTTTATAGGCCTTGTTCTTCCTCCTCCAAACATAGCGTTGATCCATGGGCCCAAACAGTTCTAATTTTGTTTCATCATTCCACAGAACACTTTTGTGGTTTGTCCACATGACTTTTGGCATACTGCAGTCAGGCCTTCATTATGCATTGTGCGCCTTATTGTCGGAGCTGAAACTTCAGTACCCGCATCTGCCAAATCTTTTTTCAGTTCCTCAGCAGTCACACGGGGACTTTTCTCCACTTTGCGCTTCAGGTAGCGCACAGCAGTCAAAGTCAGCATCTTCTTTCTGCCACGACCAGGTAGCGTTTCAACAGTGCCCTTTGCCTTGAATTTCCGAATGATGCTTCCTATGGTGTCTCTTGGTATGTTTAACATCTTTGCAATCTTCTTATAGCCATTGCCCTTCCTGTGAAGAGAAATCACCACTTCTCTTATCTTCCTGGACCAGTCTCTTGACTTCACCATGTTTGTAAACACACCAGTAAAAGTCATTTTAAATCTGCCTAATTGGTGCTTTTTATGCTTGATTGCTGCTCGATGAGATCCACAATTGTTTTCAATACCTGATCGAGAACACTTGAATGAACCTCTGTTCTTAAGAGTGGTAGTCTTTAAGGGGTTGAATAATTGTGTCAATGAAGAAATCACAAAAAAAACATTTAATACTGTAATACAAAAACAATTAATGTCATTTTAGCTGCATTTGGTTCTTTAAAAAGTCCTTTCATTCTGAACACAATTACAAATGTAAACTGAATTCCCTAAAAACCCTTTACAGCATTGGGGGTCGAATAATTTTGAACACAACTGTATGTGTTGAGATGAATATTATATTACTTAAGACCAAAAAGTATGAATTTGTGGGCAACTCCATAAGCAGTGGAAGAGGTCTGGTTTAGGGTTTCGGCATTTGGGACATATGGTGTTAGGTTGACCTTTGATAAGACCCAATCTGTGATGAGAGATATATCCTCTATGTAGACTTTTTAATGACAGTTCATAATATGATGCGGCAGGTAGAAATTTTAAGGCAGTTAAGAGTGTTTCTTCCTCTATTTCTGGGATGTCTTGTTTCCATTTGGAATTTTTTTGTCGGGAAAAGGCTGAACCTTCATGTGTCTGTAGGATTTTTTGGTAAGTTGAGAGTTTATTAGTTAAAGGGTCAGAGGATGATAGTAGAATGTCTAAAAGGTTATGCCAATCATCTTCGTTCAAAGGTTGCAAGTGTTTTTTGGGCAAAGCACCAGGCTTGTAGGTAATGAAATAAGCTAGGATTGAGGGGTGGGAAGGGTACCTAGTGGGAAGGGTCTTCTAGTGTACCTGTAATATCTTCTATTTTTTGTATTCTTCCCCTGTTACCAAATTGTGAAGATCGGATGGGCTTTACCCTCCTGGAAACCAGGATGTTTAATAAATGGCATCCAGATGGAATTATGACTATTCAGGCCTTACCCCAGGCCTTCCAAGTTGAAAATAGTAAAAGGCTGGTCCTGACCTCTTCTGGCAAATCCAAATATTTTAAATGTAGAATGGTTGTGAGAGAGTATCGAGTTGGTGTTCAAAGGCAGTGTCAATATGAGAAGTGGTTCCACATAACCAATTTTTTACTAAACATAAGTATGTATATGTATGTATGTATTTTATTTCTTGTATAGCGCTTTACATCGCTTTACATCGCTTTACAATTATTTACTCAATTCGAGGCCCTGCCCCGAAGAGCTTATCTTATCACTTATGTACGCATCCAACCTATCAGTATGTCTTTATGATTGTGGGTGGGTTACCAGAGTGCCCGGATGAAACCCACGCAAGCACGGGCAGTACATACAAACTCCTTGCAGATGTGTCCAAGGGTGGAATCGAACTCAGGTCTTCAGCGCTGCAAGGCATCAGTGCTAACCACTGAGCCACCGTGCTGCCCAAGTGTGCTGCAATTGTGCATAGTTTGATATTGGGGAGTGCAATTCCCCCTTGGTTTTTTGGTTTAGCTAAAATATGTAAGTTGATTCCCGGTGGTTTATTTTGCCAAAGGAATTTACGGAGTTCACTGTGTAATCTTTTGTCGTCCTTTCTCATTAAATATAGTGGTAATGTTTGAAAAGAAAGTACAGTAATTTGGGGAAAACGTTAATTTTGATCAGGTTTGCCCTGCCTGTAAGAGGAAACTGTTTCCAAGCTATCAATAATATTTGTTGTATATAACTGGTTTATTTGTTGCATATAACTGGTCCAGATAACTGATTGAGGTTTCGGCCCTTCTGAAAGAGTATAAATGTGTCAAATTTTTGGGGGTATGTGTTCCTAGGGCCAGTGCTTCAGATTTGGAATAGTAAATTCTGAAACCTTAAAGTGTAAATATAGAAAGTTCTGATATTATATTGGGAAGCAAACGTTAAGGATTAGAAATGTACAACAGAACTGCTATTTTGGTTTCTAGGTTACCTACCTTAATACTAGTGCATGATGGGTTATTGTGTAATCGTCGTAGTAGTGGGTTTAGGCTAAGTTTGAACAGAAGTGGGGATAATGGAAATCCCTGCCTGGTTCCTCTATGTGTTTGGAAGGTAGTGGATTTGATCCTTTTGATATTAAGATTGTGTTTGTTTTTATATATAAGAGTTGTATGAAGTGTGTAAAATTGTGACCAAAGTCTCTTATTTCTAATATAGTAGGTCCCAGGAGACCCTGTTGAAAGCCTTATCTGCATCAAGGCTGAGAAGTATGTCTTGAGACTTAGGGGCATATTTATAAAGGATTTTGCCAAATAATTAGCGCAGCACATCGCAGCGAAAATAGCGCCATTTGGGGCTTCGTTTCGCCTTATTTATAAAAAAGCGAAAACACACTTCGCGGCTGAAAAAGGCGAACGGGCGCGATAAAGAGCGAAAAGTATCGCAGCGAAAACTTAACGCATCTAAGAAGACTGCATTGTGAAAACCATTCGAAACCAGAAAAGCCCACTAGAAAATGATGTCAAGTTCAAAATGGCCACCTCACATTTACCAAGAAGTCAGCCATGTCTTATTTAGTCACTATCTTTAGAATTTCTCAATTGGAATACAGTTTTCTTTTGCACTGCACATTCGCCTTTCTAATGCGCGTTCGCCTTTCTAATGTGCGTTCGCTTTTCTAATGCGCGTTCGCTTTTCCAAGGCATATTCCATTCTAATGCGCAATCGCCTTTCTAATGTCGCTTTTCCAAGGCATATTACAATCTAATGCGCGTTCGCATTTCTAATGCGCGTTCAGCCTTTCTATGCGCGTTCGCTTTTCCAAGGCATATTACAATCTAATGCGCGTTCGCCTTTCTAATGTCGCTTTTCCAAGGCATATTACACTCTAATGCGCGATCGCCCTTCTAATGCGCGTTCGCTTTTTCAAGGCATATTACCCATTAGAATGCCTTTTCGCTCAAACAATGACTTTTCACCACCTTCAGGGTCGCGCTAATCTTTCGCTCTTTTTAACGCAAAAACCACCTTTCGCTCTTTTATAAATCGCGTTATGCCTTTTTTGCTCCTTTTTCGCTAAAATTACCATTGCGAAGTTAGGCAAAAAGGGTTTAGCGATAGCTTGCGGAAACGGTTTCGCCATTCGTTAACGCTACCTTTATAAATAGCGTTAACTGTCTTTTTGGCGAAAACCCATGCGAAAAGCGAATGCGAAAACATTTCCCTACTTTTCGCTCTTTTATAAATATGCCCCTTAGACTTGAAGTTTTGTTGAGAAATTACTGCCAGAGCTAACCTCACAGTCTTGGTGGTATTTCTACCATGAGCAAACCCTAGTTGAGAGTTTGTAATTTAGTTGTGGCATGATTCGTCTTAGTCTATTTGCAATTATTTTAATTAGTTTTCTTAATCTTGATTTGAGTAAAGATATAGGCCTATAAGAAGGGGATCTTTGTTAGTTTAAGTAGTAGTATAGTTTGTGAGTTGTTAAAGGTTTCAATATGGATGCCTTGTGTAAAGATCTTATTGTATAGGTAGGTAATGGTTGGTAATATGTGTGGGGGGAGAATTTTGTAATATTCTGCAGAGAATTTATCAGGGCCTGGGGATTTATTATTATGTAGTAATTTGATCGCTCCGGAGATTTCTTGGGGTGTTATTTCTGTGTTAAGTAAATCCTGTTGTTCTGTGGTTAGTCTTAGTAAGTTGCACTCTTCCAGGTATGTTTCGAGTAGTTATTGGGTTGATTGGCATGCCTGGTATAATGTTGAGTAGTAATGAAGGAATTCTTTCTGAATTACTTGTTGTGAGTTAGTGATTTGTTTTGTGTCTTTTTGGTTTTGAGATTTTTGCTTGTAGAGCACCTGTGCGGTTTCCTCATCTTCAGTATGAACAATATTTTCATCAGTGTAATTTTTGCCATTTAGAGGTCATGAAGGTTTGAGAATCTTCCTAATTGTAGAGATAGTTAGGAAAAAGCCATTGAGGTGGAGTCTGTTTGGGGATCAGCCCAACTGCTGTATGGTCCAATATGAGAATATTGTTGACGTTGATGTAACTTTTGGAAATAAGTGGTGGATATAAGTAAAATATAAATGCGTGAGTGAGATTGTTGGGCATGGGAGTGGAAGCTAAATTGTTTTGTTGTAGGGTGTGTCAGTCTCCAGGGGTCACAGTTTTAGTTGTGTGAGGAGTTCTTGAAAAGCTGGTGTAGGTGAATGTCTAGTTTGTCTGTGTCTTGTCTTGGGTCTATCACAGTGTTAAAGTGGTGACTGTGGTGACTATGGCTTGTAGGTCCCTATGTACAGTGACTCCTCGGGTTTTTGTAGTGTTGGAAGCTGAGATGCAGTGGGCAATCGAAGGGGATTTAAGAGTACCTTCTTGTGGATTTTTCCAGTGTGTCTCTTGCAAGAGAGCTATGTGTGTGTGTGTGTGTGTGTGTGTGTGTATAGGTGTTTAAAATGTGCTAGAACTCTGCTTTTTTAACTGGGGTATTTAGACCATCCACGTTCCATGATGTAACGTTTATAGGGGTGTGACTACTTGTGTAGGGTAGATTGTGTGGGAGTGGTAATCTCTAACCTATCCCTGTGCTGTTTGGCTGTTTGTATGATACCAGAGAGAGTTGGGTCTTGATAAGTGTCTTGATCCTGGGTCTTGATAAGGGGAGATATCTTGCACGGTTAAGTCTGGTAGCTGCGCTGTCCTCCTCTCACCCAAAAATAGATCAGACCAAATAAATAGTATTACCATCTTATCAATAAAATAAATAAATACAAACCATATAAAAAATGTGGAAAAAAAGACTTGCGTGTTCCAAGGATGCAGGTCAAAACACAGCTTTATTTTTCATAGGCAAAAACAATATATAAAACATCCAAGATAAAGTGCAATTTGCATATTGCAAATTTGTTAAAAATGTGGGCTAAAAAGTAGAGGAATCCTCTTAAATTCCTTCTCCTATTATGCTATAGTAGTATAACCTTCTAGGGTAAAGGATCTTATCATATGATATTGAGGGTGCTAACCTACTAACTTGTACTAGTCAGGGACTAGTGGATGTTTTATATATTGTTTTTGCCTATGAAAAATAAAGCTGTGTTTTGACCTGCATCCTTGGAACACGTAAGTCTTTTTTTCCACATTTTTTTATATGGTTTGTATTTATTTATTTTATTGATAAGTTAAATTCAAAGAATCGTATAGGATTTCTGGTAGTATTAAAGGGACAGTTCAATGGAAATTATCAATATTTGTTAAATTGTTAGATTGTGTCATGCCTTCTTAGTTATTCTACATATTCTCTTCCGTTTTGAAAAATAAGTTGATTTCATACCCTTTGCTGTTCCCTGCTGTTGACATTAGGGAGCTGACATTTTAGGTTCTAACAGTCCTTCTTCTTCCCAGGATACACCACATCCTTGGAATGTTCCTAACAGTAATTTCTACTGATTGTCTGTTGTATGGGTCAAACATGCTCAGATCTCTACTGAGCAACTGAATCAACCCAAGCGCTGGGTCATGGGCAATACCATAACGGTCTCTACTAGGGGTCCTGCAAACTGGAAGTCAATATTTCAGTTGCATTTATTTATACATAGACACATTGCTAAATGGGCAGATTAAGGTCATTGGGATGAAAAAATACTGCTCTTTTTTCTGAAAAGTACATGTATTTGCACTGAACTTCTCCTTTAACTCCTAGGTATTTAAACTCTTCAACAATTAGGATTAGTTTATCAGTGTATATGATTTGTCCTAGGTTTTTATCTATAGGGAATATATATGATTTCTTCCAGTTGATATATAATTCAGAATTTGGGCTGAATTGGGATATTATATTGTAATATTGTAAACAGTTTGGAGCGATTTTTGGGGGGCTGCTAAATATAGTATTATATATATATATATATATCACACTTCTCTGCATGCTAAGCAGAGAAGTGTGTTGTCCTATGGTCAGGCCTTGTATATTTGGGTTTGTACATAATTGGATTGCTAATGGTTTAATGTCAGGGGCAAAAAGGTACGGTGATAGGGGCCAGCCTTGGAGCGTACCTCTTGCTAATGGGATTGATTGTGTATATGTTCTGTTAACTTTCACGGAGGCTGTAGGGTTTGCATATAGTACTTTCATCCATTTTTGAGTAGGGCCAAATCAAAATTTAGATAGACAGGACCAGAGATATGACCATTCAGCAGAATCAAAAGCTTGTTGAGCCTCTAGAGATAACATTACTCGGGTAACTGCATTGTTGTGGTTAACTTGTGCATGGATGAGGGTCTTTCTGATATTTCTAGATGTTGATTTCCCAGGCATGAATTCTGTCTGATCTGGGTGTATAATAGTAGCTATTACATTTTGCAATCTGTTTGCCAGTATTTTTGCCAGTATTTTACAATCTGCATTTAAGAGCGAGATTGGGCGGTAAGAAGTACATTAAAACGGGTCTTTATCTGGTTTGAGTATTAAATGTAATATGTGCAGCATACATGGAAGGGGGTAGGAATCTAATTTGTAGAGCTTCATTAAAGGTTTCTAGTAGGTGTCCTCCATATCTTTTATAGACTTCAGCTGGTACTAGTCCATCTGGGCCTGGGGATTTATTATTGGGCAGTGCACTTTATATAAAAACGTTTCTGGTTGTGGGGTTGTGGGATCTATTTGTGATTTATATAGGAGGGATACAGGGTTTAAAAATTCTTCTTAATTTCTCGGAGACCCCTGCTACATATGGAATGACCATGTTCTTTCCCCCTTCACTGCTGGTATTCATGCTCTTTTCTTTCCTTCTACCCCTTTTGACAAAGGCCCAGTATGAATATCCACAAGTTTGAAGGGTTCCTCTGAAATGTTTAATTTCTTAAGCCTTCGGCTCTGTGTTAGTGGGGATATTCTCCATTCTGTGTTGCAGAGTTCTGATGACACTCAGCTTGTGATCTAAAGGGTGGTGGGAGTCAAACATCAAATACTGGTCTATGTGAGTTGGTTTTCTGTAAACCTCTACTTCCAGTTTACCATTCTTCCTGACTTCTACCAAGCAGTCCAAGAAAGTTTGTTGTTTTGTACCTCTTTCCTAGTATATTTGATGTTCTGGTCTACGGTATTGATGTGTTCTGTGAAGAATTGTACTTCCTTTTGGTGGATTTTAACCCAGGTGTCATCCACATATCTTAACCAGTGGCTGGGTGCTATGCCCAGGTATTAAGCATCCGTGTTTCCACTTCCTCCATGTAAAGGTTTGCCACAATGGGTGAAATTGGAGATCTCATAGTACATCCATCTTTTTGCTTATAGAACTTATCCCTGTATTTGAAATAGGTGGTATTTAGACAGAAGTCCAGTAGGGAACACAAATATTCTGGGTTAAGATATGTTCTGCTGGTTAAGGGTGCTGTCTTGGCCTAGCCATTTTCTTACCTTATCAATAGACTCCTTGGTGGGTATACAGGGGAAGAGAGATGTCACATCATAGGACACCATAGTTTCTTCTGCACTGAGTCTTACATCTTGAATCTTGTTGGTGAAATCCTGGGAGTTCTGGATGTGATGCTTAGAACTTCCAACTAATGGTCCTAAGATGTTGGCTAGGTATTTTGCCACCTTGTATGTTACAGAGCTGATGCTGCTGACTATAGGTCTTATTTGGGGCCCCTTCTTTGTGTATCTTTGGGAGTCCATATATACATGGATGTGCCTCACCAGGATAGAGGCGTTGATACATTTCTCGATCAATGGCTTTATCCTTTTGAAGCTGTTGTAGTAATACTATGACCTTTTTCTCATAGTGGCTGGTGGGATCCCTTCAAGAACTAAACTTTAAGTCCAGTTGACTTAACTGAATACAACAGATATTCCATGACTTGGATGAATGAGAATCTTCACAGGCTTAGGTCTGTTGGGCTTGGGAGGCACATTTGTACATGGTTAGAAAATTGGTTGATCGATTAGATACAGAGAATAGTTGTTAATGGTGCTTTATCAATTTGGACTAAAGTGCGCTGGGTTAACAAAGACTTAATTTCAGGAAGGCAAATTTTTGCAGGTTAAAAGTAGCTCTTCAGAATGTCAACTGGGATAATGTATTATCAGGTAAAGGTACTGAACAGAAGTGGACTGTGTTTAAGGGGATTTTAAGCCAGTTCACATCTAAATTTATACCCTTGGGAAATAAATGTAAAAAAAATAAATCTGTGCCCATGTGGCTGAATTCTGATGTAAAGAGGCAAATGGAAAGGAAGAAATAGGCATTTAAAACCTTAAGTCAGAGAAAATGGAAAGGGCCTTTAGGGATTATATAAACAAGGAGTGTAAGAAAGCAATTAAACTAGCTAAAATTAATAATGAAGTTAGGATTGCTGAACAATGCATCACTAAGCTTACATTTTTTAAAAAGTATATTAATAGTAAGAAGATGAGGACTGCGAATGTGGCACCATTAATTAATCGGGATAAGTTAGTTACGGGGGATGGCGATAAAGCTGTTGTAGTAATACTATGACCTTTTTGAATTGAATTCCCCCCCCCTGTATACACTATAGAAGATCCAAGTACAGATATCATATAGTAGCAATAATGGTATAAAAGATTCAAGTGCACTTTGGTTAACCAAGGATATGGTACAGAAATAACTAAATAAGGTTAATATTAATAAATCTCCTGGACCGGATAAAATACATCCTCGGGTACTTAGGGAGGTAAGTTCATTTTTATCTAGGCCATTGTTTCTTATTTTTGCAGAATTCCTCTTGTCTGGAGGTGTGCCCCTGGATTGGAAAAAGGCTGATGTTATTCCAATATTTAAAAAGGGTAGTTGTTCAGAGCCGGGTAATTACAAGCCTGTAAATTTATATCTGATGTATTCAATTAGATCAACTGGACTTGAAGTTTAGTTCTTGAAGACTTTCGCTGACTGGCTTTTCAATTCAGAATGACTTGTACAAGAATCTGTGGCAATTATGTACCCTGGAAAATCCAATTAGCATATCACAGCCAAGTGTAGGGTGGGATTTATAGTGGCTAAGAGGTGTTATAGGAACACCCAGGGTAAGGTGTCAAAACAGCTTTGTACATGGCAGACAGTTGGTGTCGAACCCCCCCACCTCTATTTAGGCTTGGTTTCTTTATTTTCACATAAATGGCCTCCTTAACACCTCTCTTGAACCAGTCACGTTCCTTCGCCAGTATGTTAACATTACAATCTTCAAAGGTATGTCCTTTATCCTTAAGATGGCAGGTTACACGGCTGAGTCCTGACCCGAGGAATTGTCTCTTCTGTGCTGGGCCATACGTGATGCAGTTGCTGTTTGGTCTCCCCCACATACAAATCAAGGCATTATTCACTGCACTGCACTGCATATATGATGTCGCTTTTCTTGTGTTTCGGTATTGGGTTTTTGGATGTACCAATTGAGGCTAGTCAGGTGTTGTTTGGTTTAAAGCAGACAGGGATACGGTGTTTTTTGAAAATTCTTCTTAATTTCTCAGAGACCCCTGCTACATATGGGATGACCATGTTCTTTCTCCTGTCTTGCTTTTCCCCTTCACTGTTGGTATTCGTGAGGCCATTTTATTTTTAAAGAAACCAAGCCTAAATAGAGGTGGGGGGGTTCGACACCAACTGTCTGCCATGTACAATGCTGTTTTGACACCTTACCCTGGGTGTTCCTATAACACCTCTTAGCCACTATGCAATCCCACCCTTCACACTTGGCTGTGATATGCTAATTGGAATTTTCCAGGGTACATAATTGCCACAGATTCTTGTACAAGTCATTCTGAATTGAGAAAGCCAGTCGGATGACTAGTGAAATGTCTTCAAGAACTAAACTTCAAGTCCAGTTGATCTAATTGAATACATCAGATATACCATGACCTAGATGAATGAGAACCTTCACAAGCATACAGGCCTGTAAGTTTAAAGGGCATGTCCACCCTTTAAAAAACTTTTGTGACAATGCAGGGGATAACCTCCCACCCCCAACCGCTATATTCATTACTATAAAATCGTTGTCAATCTCTACTTAAAACTCCTCGATCCTGCGCTGTTCTGGTCCAGCTCCCCTGCCCGCCGGAACTGCAAGCAGGGGGCCGGACCGGCAGCTGTGGCTGTGATTGGCTGAGAGGCAGCCAATCACAGCCGCGGCTGACTTCACTGTAGACCGCGCAGGATGGAGGAGGTGTAAGCAGGGCCGCATCTGTAATGAGGCTCACTGAGTCATGTGACTCAGGCGGCATTCTGCCAAAGGCGGAATTGAAGCACACAAAAAATTTTTTTCATTCATTCATTGTTGTACTAAGCGCTCCAATGCGCTCGCTAGCGCGACCGGCGCAAGAAGGGCAGGCAATGCATGCATGTTTAGCTACACACACAGTCACATGTCACTGACTCACTGGTCTGGCGGCTCTGGCCTTAACTCTTGCGCTGCCGCCGTCGCCGACGCGAGGCTATGTTAGGCGGCCCCACCCCCGGCATCAGGTGGACCGTGGAGCTGGGACGAGAGAGACTGGTCACGAGACCGTCGAGACGGTCCGAGCCGACGACAGCCGAGTCACAGCCTGGTCACTCATGGGTAACAGCCACTGTCAGCACAGGCGCCGGCGCCGGCGCTGGACTTTCCGCGCGGCAAAACTGTGGTCTGTGGAGGGAGTGGCCAGATCAGCACTGCAGTATGCTGTCTGCGGTCCGAGTCCGAGAAGCGAGACTGCGAGAAGAAGATTTGTGTCTGTGTGGGGGAAAACTTTTGGAGCCCGGAGAGGCCAGAGCCGAGCAGTCAGTCACTGACTGACTGACTGTCTGCAGAGTGCAGAGTGCAGACCGAGGCGAGCAGTCGCACTGTCGCAGAAAGGAGACAAAATACAGACGCCGACCACCAAGCCTGCAAGCTGCAACTGCTCTGCTGTCTGTAAGTACTGTGAATTACTATCTACTATGTTTTACTAATACTACTCACTGTATTAACTAACTAGTCTATAACGGTCTGTCTCACAGTCTCACTGCAGGACATCCAGGTCCTAAGCTTGGGGGGGGGGGTGTACTTCCTTTTGGTGGATTTTAACCCAGGTGTCATCCACATATCTTAACCAGTGGCTGGGTGCATGCCCAGATTAAGCATCCGTGTTCTCCACTTCCTCCATGTAAAGGTTTGCCACAATGGGTGATTGAGATCTCATAGTACAATCCATCTTTTTGCTTATAACTTATCCCTGTATTTGAAATAGGTGGTATTTAGACAGAAGTCCAGTAGGGAACACAATATTCGGTTAAGATATGTTCTGCTGGTTAAGGGTGCTGTCTTGCCTGCAGTTCTCCTTATCTTAACTCCGGAACGTGTAAATGACTCATGTCTGTAGTATACAGGGAAGAGTGTTTCCCATGTCACAATCATGCATCCTGTTCTTTTCTTCTGCACTGAGTCTTACATCTTGAATCTTGTTGGTGAAATCCTGGGAGTTCTGGATGTGATGCTTAGAACTCCAACTAATGGTCCTAAGATGTTGGCTAGTTTTTTGCCACCTTGTATGTTACAGAGCTATGCTCTGACTATAGGTCTTATTTGGGGCCCCTTCTTTGTGTATCTTTGGGAGTCCTATACAATGGATGTGCCTCACCAGAATAGAGGCGTTGATACATTTCTCGATCAATGGCTTTATCCTTTTGAAGCTGTTGTAGTATACTATGACCTTTTTCTCATAGTGGCTGTGGGATCCCTTCAAGAACTAACTTTAAGTCCAGTTGACTTAACTGAATACAACAGATATTCCATGACTTGGATGAATGAGAATCTTCACAGGCTTGGTCTGTTGGGCTTGGGAGGCACATTTGTAATGGTTTGAAAATTGGTTGATCGATTGATACAGAGAAGTTGTTAAGGGTGCTTTTCAATTGGACTAAAGTGCGCTGGGTTAACAAAGACTTAATTTCAGGAAGGCAATTTTTGCAGGTTAAAAGTAGCTCTTCAGAATGTCAACGGGGATAAGGTATTACAGGTAAAGGTACTGAACAGAGTGGACTGTGTTTAAGGGGATTTTAAGCCGTTCCAATCTAATTTATACCCTTGGAAATAAATGAAAAAAATAAATCTGTGCCCATGTGGCTGAATTCTGATGTAAAGAGGCAATGGAAAGGAGAAATAGGCATTTAAAACCTAAAAGTCAGAAAATGGAAAGGGCCTTTAGGGATTATATAAACAAGGAGTGTAAGAAAGCAATTAAACTACTAAAATTAATAAGAAGTTAGGATTGCTGAACAATGCATCACTAGCTTACATTTTTAAAAAGTATATTAATAGTAAGAAGATGAGACTGCGAATGTGGCACCATTAATTATCGGGATAAGTTAGTTACGGGGGATGGCGATAAAGCTGTTGTAGTAATACTATGACCTTTTTGAATTGAATTCCCCCCCCCTGTATACACTATAGAAATCCAAGTACAGATATCATATAGTGCAAAATGGTATAAAAGATTCAAGTGCACTTGGTTAACCAAGGATATGGTACAGAAATAACTAAATAGGTTATATTAATAAATTCCTGGACCGGATAAAATACATCCTCGGGTACTTAGGGAGGTAAGTTCATTTTTATCTAGGCCATTGTTTCTTATTTTTGCAGAATTCCTCTTGTCTGGAGGTGTGCCCCTGGATTGGAAAAGCTGATGTTATTCCATATTTAAAAAGGGTAGTTGTTCGAGAGCCGGGTAATTACAAGCCTGTAAATTTATATCTGATGTATTCAATAGATCAACTGGACTTGAAGTTTAGTTCTTGAAGACCGTTTCGCTGACTGGCTTTCTCAATTCAGAATGACGTTACAAGAATCTGTGGCAATTATGTACCCTGGAAAATCCACATTAGCATACACCGCAAGTGTTAAGGGTGGGATTTCATAGTGGCTAAGGGTGTTATAGGAACACCCAGGTAAGGTGTCAAAACAGCTTTGTACATGGCAGCACGTTGGTGTCGAACCCCCCCACCTCTATTTAGGCTTGGTTTCTTTATTTTCACATAAATGGCCTCCTTACCACCTCTCTTGAACCAGTCACGTTCCTTTACCAATATGTTAACATTACAATCTTCAAAGGTATGTCCTTTATCCTTAAGATGCAGGTACACGGCTGAGTCCTGACCCGAGGAATTGTCTCTTCTGTGCTGGCCATACGTTGATGCAGTTGCTGTTTGGTCTCCCCCACATACAAATCAGAGCATTATTCACTGCACTGCACTGCATATATGATGTCGCTTTTCTTGTGTTTCGGTATTGGGTCTTTGGATGTACCAATTGCTGCAGTGTGTTGTTGTTTTGGTTTAAAGCAGACAGGGATACGGTGTTTTTTGAAAATTCTTCTTAATTTCTCAGAGACCCCTGCTACATATGGGATGACCATGTTCTTTCTCCTGTCTTGCTTTCCCCTTCACTGTTGGTATTCGTGAGGCCATTTTATTTTTAAGAAACCAAGCCTAAATAGGGTGGGGGGGTTCGACACCAACTGTCTGCCATGTACAATGCTGTTTTGACACCTTACCCTGGGTGTTCCTATAACACCTCTTAGCCACTATGCAATCCCACCCTTCACACTTGGCTGTGATATGCTATTGGAATTTTCCAGGGTACATAATTGCCACAGATTCTTGTACAAGTCATTCTGAATTGAGAAAGCCAGTCGGATGACTAGTGAATGTCTTCAAGAACTAAACTTCAAGTCCAGTTGATCTAATTGAATACATCAATATACCATGACCTAGATGAATGAGAACCTTCACAAGCATACAGGCCTGTAAGTTTAAAGGGCATGTCCACCCTTTAAAAAACTTTTGTGACATGCAGGGGATACCTCCCACCCCCAACCGCTATATCATACTATAAAATCGTTGTCAATCTCTACTTAAAACTCCTCGATCCTGCGCTGTTCTGGTCCAGCTCCCCTGCCCGCCGGAACTGCAAGCAGGGGGCCGGACCGGCAGCTGTGGCTGTGATTGGCTGAGAGGCAGCCAATCACAGCCGGCGGACTTCACTGTAGACCGCGCAGGATGGAGGAGGTGTAAGCAGGGCCGCATCTGTAATGAGGCTCACTGAGTCATGTGACTCAGGCGGCATTCTGCCAAAGGCGGAATTGAAGCACACAAAAAATTTTTTTCATTCATTCATTGTTGTACAAGCGCTCCAATGCGCTCGCTAGCGCGACGGCGCAAGAAGGGCAGGCAATGCATGCATGTTTAGCTACACACACAGTCACATGTCACTGACTCACTGGTCTGGCGGCTCTGGCCTTAACTCTTGCGCTGCCGCCGTCGCCGACGCGAGGCTATGTTAGGCGCCCCCCACCCCCGGCATCGGTGGACCGTGGAGCTGGGACGAAGAGACTGGTCACGAACCGTCGAGACGGTCCGAGCCGACGACAGCCGAGTCACAGCCTGGTCACTCATGGGTAAACGCCACTGTCAGCACAGGCGCCGGCGCCGGCGCTGGACTTTCCGCGCGGCAAAACTGTGGTCTGTGGAGGGAGTGGCCAGATCAGCACTGCAGTATGCTGTCTGCGGTCCGAGTCCGAGAAGCGAGACGGCGAGAAGAAAGATTTGTTTCTGTGTGGGGAAAACTTTTGGAGCCCGAGAGGCCAGAGCCGAGCAGTCAGTCACTGACTGACTGACTGTCTGCAGAGTGCAGAGTGCAGACCGAGGCGAGCAGTCGCACTGTCGCAGAAAGGAGACAAAATACGACGCCGACCACCAAGCCTCAAGCTGCAACTGCTCTGCTGTCTGTAAGTACTGTGAATTACTATCTACTATGTTTACTAATACTACTCACTGTATTAACTAACTAGTCTATAACGGTCTGTCTCACAGTCTCACTGCAGGACATCCAGGTCCTAAGCTTGGGGGGGGGGGTTAGGCCGTTAGGGGGCTGACTGGATTTTCAGTGGCCTCAGCCCTATGGCCTGTATGTAACCTGCTGGGTAAGGTTCTTTATCGTGGGGGTGGGGGTGGGGTGGCTGGATTCATTGGCCTGCCTCCCTGTCCCTGGACTGGGGTCTTATCATGGGGGGGGGGGCCCCCCCCCCCAAGCTTAGGACCTGGATGTCCTGCATGTGAGACTGTGAGACAGACCGTTATAGACTAGTTAGTTAATACAGTGAGTAGTATTAGTAAAACATAGTAGATAGTAATTCACAGTACTTACAGACAGCAAGGCAGTTGCAGCTTGCAGGCTTGGTGGTCGGCGTCTGTATTTTGTCTCCTTTCTGCGACAGTGCGACTGCTCGCCTCGGTCTGCACTCTGCACTCGCAGACAGTCAGTCAGTCAGTGACTGACTGCTCGGCTCTTGGCCTCTCCGGGCTCCAAAAGTTTTCCCCCACCACACAGACCAAATCTTCTTCTCGCAGTCTCGCTTCTCGGACTCGGACCGCAGACAGCATACTGCAGTGCTGATCTGGCCACTCCCTCCACAGACCCACAGTTTTGCCGCGCGGAAAGTCCAGCGCGGCGCCGGCGCCTGTGCTGACAGTGGCTGTTACCCATGAGTGACCAGGCTGTGACTCGGCTGTCGTCGGCTCGGACCGTCTCGACGGTCTCGTGACCAGTCTCTCTCGTCCCGAGCTCCACCGGTCCACCTGTGCCGGTGGGGTGGGGCCGCCTACATCTAGCCTCGCGTCGGCGACGGCGGCAGCGCAAGAGTTAAGGCCAGAGCCCCCAGACCAGTGAGTCAGTGACATGTGACTGTGTGTGTAGCTAAACATGCATGCATGGCCTGCCCTTCTTGCGCCGGTCGCGCTAGCGAGCGCATTGGAGCGCTTAGTACAACAATAATGAATGAAAAAAATTTTTTGTGTGCTTCATTCCGCCTTTGGCAGAATGCCGCCTGAGTCACATGACTCAGTGAGCCTCATTACAGATGCGGCCCTGCTTACACCTCCTCCATCCTGCGCGGTCTACAGTAAGTCAGCCGCGGCTGTGATTGGGCCTCTCAGCCAATCACAGCCACAGCTGCCGGTCCGCCCCCTGCTTGCAGTTCCGGCGGGCAGGGGAGCTGGACCAGAACAGCGCAGGATCGAGGAGTTTTAAGTAGAGATTGACAACGATTTTATAGTAAGAATATAGCGTTTGGGGTGGGAGGTTTCCCTGCATTGTCACAAAAGTTTTTTAAAAGGGTGGACATGCCCTTTACTTACAGGCCTGTATGCTTGTGAAGGTTCTCATTCATCTAGGTCATGGTATATCATGTATTCATTAGATCAACTGGACTTGAAGTTTGATTCTTGAAGACATTCACTAGTCATCCGACTGGCTTTCTCAATTCAGAATGACTTGTACAAGAATCTGTGGCAATTATGTACCCTGGAAAATTCCAATTAGCATATCACATAGCCAAGTGTGAAGGGTGGGATTGCATAGTGGCTAAGAGGTGTTATAGGAACACCCAGGGTAAGGTGTCAAAACAGCATTGTACATGGCAGACAGTTGGTGTCGAACCCCCCCACCTCTATTTAGGCTTGGTTTCTTTAAAAATAAAATGGCCTCACGAATACCAACAGTGAAGGGGAAAAGCAAGAGCAGGAGAAGAACATGGTCATCCCATATGTAGCAGGGTCTCTGAGAAATTAAGAAGAATTTTCAAAAAACACCGTATCCCTGTCTGCTTTAAACAACACAACACACTGGGCAGCAATTGGTACATCCAAAGACCCAATACCGAAACACAAGAAAAGCGACCTCATATGCAGTGCAGTGCAGTGATAATGCTCTGATTTGTATGTGGGGAGACCACCAGCAACTGCATCAACGTATGGCCCGCACAGAAGAGACAATTCCTCGGGTCCAGGACTCAGCCTTGTACCTGCATCTTAAGGATAAAGGACATACCTTTGAAGATTGTAATGTTAACATATTGGTAGGAACGTGACTGGTTCAAGAGAGGTGTTAAGGAGGCCATTTATGTGAAAATAAAGAACAAAGCCTAATAGAGGTGGGGGGGTTCGACACCAACTGTCTGCCATGTACAAAGCTGTTTTGACACCTTACCCTGGGTGTTCCTATAACACCTCTGCCACTATGAAATCCCACCCTTAACACTTGGCTGTGATATGCTAATTGGGATTTTCCAGGGTACATAATTGCCACGATTCTTGTACAAGTCATTCTGAATTGAGAAAGCCAGTCAGCCAACGTCTTCAAGAACTAAACTTCAAGTCCAGTTGATCTAATTGAAACATCAGAAAATAAATTTACAGGCTTGTAATTACCCGGCTCTGAACACCTCCCTTTTTAAATATTGGAATAACATCAGCCTTTTTCCAATCCAGGGGCACACCTCCAGACAAGAGGAATTCTGCAAAAATAAAAACAATGGCCTAGAAAAATGAACTTACCTACCTCCCTAAGTACCCGAGGATGTATTTTATCCGGTCCAGGAGATTTATTAATATTAACCTTATTTAGTTTATTTCTGTACCATATCCTTGGTTAACCAAGTGCACTTGAATCTTTTATACCATTATTGCTACTATATGATATCTGTACTTGGATCTTCTATAGTGTATACAGGGGGGGGGAATTCAATTCAAAAAAGGTCATAGTATTACTACAAGTGGGGGGGGGGGTTAGGCCGTTAGGGGGCTGACTGGATTTTCAGTGGCCTCAGCCCTCATGGCCTGTATGTAACCTGCTGGGTAAGGTTCTTTATCGTGGGGGTGGGGGGTGGGTGGCTGGATTCATTGGCTAGCCTCCCTGTCCCTGGGACTGGGGTCTTATCATTGGGGGGGGGGGCGCTGGCCTGGCTGGCTGGCTGGCTAGATTCAGTGGAGTGGCCTGTAAGTAACTGTAACCTCTGGGGTCATATCATGGGGGGGTGGCTTCACTGGCTTGGCTAGCTGGACTCAGTGGCCTGGCTGTAACTTCCTCTCTGGGGTCTTATCATGGGGGGGGTGGCTGGCTGGATTCAGTGGGCCTGTAACCTCTCTGGGGTGATGGGGTCTTTATCATGGCCATGGGGGGTCTCCCTCCCTGGATATGGGGTCTTATCATGGGGGCTGGCTGGATTCAGTCGGAGGAAGCTTCAGATAGGAAGCTCCAAATCTTAAAATGTTAGCCACGCCCACCGATAAAGCCACGCCCATCGACATAGCCACGCCCACTTTAATTTGGCGGCGGCGCGCTGCCGCCGCAATACAATCAAAGGCGGCATTCTAAAGTTTGCCTCAGGCAGCAAAAACCCTAGAAGGTGCCCTGGTGTAAGTAGAGAGACAACGATTTTAGAGCAATGAATATAGAGGTTGGGGGTGGGAGGGTATCCCCTGCATTGTCACAAAAGCTTTTATAGCTACATTACTTCCTGGCAGATGAGTGATCGGGAGGGAGAGGGGGGGGAAAGGGCTCTACTGTGGCTAGCCAAGATACAGGCACAGGAAGAGGCACTGACAGCTCCTACCCAGCAGTTTCCTGCACTTTAAAGAAGCAGAACAGGAGAACCACAAGGGGCATGGATGTAAGTGAAGGATTTTTTTCTTTTGTACAGTGGGGCCAGTAGTGGTAAATTTTAGTTTTGGGGGTGGACATGCCCTTTAACTTCAGTGGTGAACATTTTCTAGAGTAAGTTTCAAGGACTGACATTGTAAAGTAACCAGCATGGCTTTAGGAGGAATAGATCTTGTCAAACTAACTGGCTTGGCTTTTATGAGGAATGCATTTTGGACTTGTGCTGTTATACTATAAATGTCTCTGTGTTAAGTGAATCCTTGTTGGAAAGGGATCTTGGAGTTTTGGTGGATAACAAACTTAAAGGAAGCAACAGTGCCAAACGTCAACAGCCCGAGCCAGCATGGTATTGTCTTCTATAAAGAGAGGTTTGGATTCAAGGGAGGAAAATGTTATTCTCCCTTTTACAAAGATTGGTAAGGCCTTATTTGGAATATGCAGTGCAATTTTGGAATCCAGTGTTCAAAAAGGACATCTTTGAAATGGTAAGGGTTCAGAAAAGGGCAACTAAATTAATAAGGGGATTGGGGGGCTTGAATATGAAGAGACTGAAAAAGTTACAATTGTGTATGCTGGAGAAAAGGCACCTGCGTGGAGATATGATTACTGTTTATAAATACATTAACGGGCCATACAATACTAATTGTTCACCAATAGAGCATGTCAGAGGACACGTGGCCATCCCCTAAGACTTGAGAAAAAAGTTTAGGCTTCAGTTCGGAAAGGGTTTTTCACTGTGAGAAAGGTAAAGCTATTGGAACAGTTTCCAGTGGACGTTGTTATGGCAGGTTCATTGGTCAGTTTAAAAAAAAAGCTGGATGAGTTTCTGCAAACAAGGATATTGCAAGTTACTGGTATTGATACATAAAATAGAGTTGATCCAGGGAAATTTCCGATTGCCACTTGGGAGTCAGGAAGGAATTTTTCCCCCTCATAAAATTGGTGTTTTTTTTGCCTTGCTCTGGATCAACAGTTAGGCAGGAAATGAGGATATTGCTAGATGGGTTGGACTGGATGGACGTATGTCTTATTTCAACCTCAAATACTATACTATACTAAGAACCAGTGCAGGGGGGAAGCAGAATTTAAAAAGTTGGAGCTGAAAATAATATGTGGTACAGGGGAACATATACCTTATCCTTTCTCCACCACAAAGAACATGTTCCAGAGCCCCAGGTTCTAACAATGTGATATCATTGATGCTTAAATGACGACACATTCCCTTCTATTAAAGGGTTGCTTACAGCACCAAAGTAAAGCATATGTCACGCAAGAATAACGGTACACTTCAGATGCTTTGATATTACCCTTTGTAGCGCATGCGAGCGCACCAAAATGCGAAGTAGGCAGCACAGGACAGCGGAGATAGCTTGGCCATCCCCATCTCTATTGATGTGCGCGGAGCATGCGCTTCTAGAGCGCTGCGCTAAAGCCTATGTAATATTTGTTTAAAAAAAAAAATAAACTGCAAATTGTTTGCTTTTCCTTTAATCCTTCAGAAAAAATGTGTACACTAATGACTCTTTGCCCATAAATATTTCCCATTAAACTCTTTAATAAAAAAATCGTGGTATATGATACACTTCCCTTTAAAAATGGCAATTGTCGAAGTATTGCCTAAATAAATCCTGGAAAAATGGAAAAAGTTTCTCTGTGTAAGAAAATACTACTAAATGGCACAATCCTTTTTTTTTTTTATGGGCAAGGCCCCATAGGCCGCACACAAGTATCACGGTACACAGCGATTCATGTGCGTTACCCTGCGCATGTGCTGCAAATGCCCTGCGAAAAGTCGGCACGCAGGACAGCGGAGAAGCGGGGCCATCCCCATTCTCTTCTATTGGTGTGCACTGAGCACTGCACTTCTAGAGCACTGTGCTAAAGCCTATGTATATAGGCAGTGTGAGTTTTGCGCTAACTCGTAGCACAGAACTTAACGCTTAAGGCAAAGCACAGAGTGCTTACCTGACCGGGATCCCGTGGCATTTACAACAAAGGCATTACAACATTGTGGATCTTGCAAAGGTACAGTAAGTAATGTTGCTTCTGGTTCTGCATCGCCCCAGTTTATAAAACACAACAATTTTATAATGTTCATCAAATAATTTCTGTAGAACAAGTCTGTCAATTCTGTTCACCAAATAATTTCTGTAAAACAAAATTGTTCACCAAATAATTACTGTTAAACAAGTCTATCAATTCTGTTCACCAAATTATTTCTGTGGAACAATTTTGTCCGCCAAATAATTTCCATGGAACAAGTCTGCCGTTAACCAAATTATTTATGTAAAACAAATTTGTTCACCCAATAATTTTTGTAAAACAAGTTTAGCAATTCTGTTCACCAAATTATTCTGTAGCCCAAATGTGGAAATTTTGTGCGTTTATACATTTGGTCCATTTTTACAAAGTTCAGTGAATTAGTGAAATGATTCATTTATTAGTAATCTTCAAATGAACCTTTAGATTTGCCACATTAATTTCCCCACGCCAACTTTGTATCTTTTTCCCCTCTGTCTGTCCTTTTTTTTTTTTTTTTTACCATTTTACTTTGCTCCACTGATGTGGTAAAATGGATTTCAGAAACATTAAGCTTGCTGGCAGACACAGTATTTCATTTATCAAAAATATAGTTAATAGTCTACTGGAGCCTCTGATTTTATAGTAAGTGGAGTTGTTTTATTAACAGTACTGATATATGTCTTTTGCTGTGTACAACTATATTCATAAAATATTAAAGGAATAGTTCAAAGTGAACTATTCTTTTAATGTATGATCGAAGCCCGGGCGTCACTGCTTTAGATAGATGAGACTGTGTTGGTTTCTTATAAAGCTGGTTTCTTCAAGGGAAAATTAATCAGAACAACTCTAAAGTAGGTATCAAACCCCTTCTCAGCGCACACCAATAGAAGAGGATAGGGATGGCCCTGCCATTTTTATAGGAGAAAAGGACCTTTTTAAAAGAACAAAGTTTAAAGGGGAAGCTGCTATTTACTATTACCATTATCAAACATAACTCTTGGTGCACAAAATTGCATTTTTATGACAAAAAGTATGCTTGTTTTTCCTTCATTTTGTTTACAAAAAAACATACACTTATGCTACAAGATGTATTTGGTCTACAAATTTTTTCTTTTTGCCAGTATAATGTTTCTTTTCACACTTTTTGTATACAAAAAATATTCTCTTTCAATCCACTGGTACATTTGTTCACAAAAAAGATTTTGGTCATAAAATATACATTTTGGTGCTACAGTTGTTATTTTGTTGACTAAATGTATGTTTTTTTTTACCACCGAATTTATTTTGTCGACTAAATATGTATTCAAACAAAACATTGTTTTTTTTTTTGTTAACAAAATGTATTTGTTCCCACCAAATATCTTTTGGTCAACTAAATATAGTATTATCACCAAAATGTTGTTTTTCGTTGCTGACTTAATGTGTTTTGTTACCACAGAACTTCTTTTCTTTGACTAATATAGTTTTGTCCCCAAAGTGTTTTTTTTTTTCACTAAATGTATTTTGTTACTACTGAATTTCTTTGGTGTGTTTTTTGTTACAAAATGATCTGAACAAATGCCACCCATACCTCCTGAAGTTTACTGCTGTAGAAAAAAAATGCCACACTTATACAGGGGGATTAGTTCCCTAATCACTATACAGGAAAGATAAAACACAGAAGATAATTATGTTGAGTATGAATATTCTCCATTAGAATTGTTTAATGATGCAAAATATATACACCATCTAAAAACATCTGCTCATATAATCAACCATATACAATCTATTATCTGTTGAGATAAATAAATAATACGGTAATAAAATAAATAATAAAAAATAATAATCTCAAATGTGCAATTTGTTCAGTCATCATATTTGACTGGACTAAATGGCTTCAACATTCTTATCTGCTGATAAAAAAATATTTAAGTCTCAAAACTTACCCAGAATGGATCACATGAAGTGGCCCCAACATTGCTCTATACAAAGCCTCTGAAGCAATGCAAAAACTGCCATCAAGAGAGACTGCAGTCCAGTAAGAGTACAAAATGACCAGATGGGAATCTGAAAGATGTACAAAAAGAAAGAGGAAAAGAAAAAAAAAAATGAAGATAAAGATCAATATTTGGGGTATTGAGCTGTGCCAGGATGAAGAAAATCACATGTGGTTTTTAACTTACGGTACATATATTAGTACTACCATTGATCCCCTAGCAGATGTAGGCAGTTCCCAGGTAACTCATAAAATGTTGTTTGAAATCACTGTAACTGTTCCAAACATTTCTTTAATTTCAACAACACTCCGGTTTCACAATAAACTAAAACTTAAAGTTTAGTATATGCCTATTCACACAGACAACAATTTTTTTAGTTTAGTATAGTATTGGGTTTGAATAAAAAGAGTCCATCTAGTCAACCTACTCAGCAATGTCCACATCTCCTGCCTTTAATTATTTAGGCATACAAAGCACATCAGCATATTAATATTCTGCCAAGCTGTCAGTCATGGATGTGACAGACTACATAACAGACAATCACTGAATGCTATACCCTAGCTGCTTCCTTCGTGCATGTGCAACACCCTAATACAAGGTAGAAGAACCAAGTGTCAGGAAGGCTAGGCTGGTGGTAGGGGACTCCATTATAAGAAAATCAGATAGATTTATTGCTGCTGGAATCTGGCATGCCAAACAGTGTGTTGCTACTGGTGCTAGGTTCAACATGTGGGGGATTGTATAGACAGAATATTGAGTGAGATTGGGAGATTTGATTGGTTCAGATTGGTGCTTAAAAATTACTTCAAGAATTAGGTGCCAAAATAAAGCAGGGTAGTATTTTTGGATACTACTGACCCACATTCTATGTTAATTAAAGGGTAACTGTGGCTCCCATATAAGTGTCATTAGTGAAAATAGCTATCTTTTACCATTAAAAAAACCTTGGATATCTCTAGCTTCTTCGGATCTTTGGTTATATGCATGTTAAGGACATTTCCAGACTGCCCTGTCTCTGAGTCTCTGTGACAAGCATGTGTCATAAGCCCCAACCCCAAAAAAAGCTTTAAAAATGATTAAGATGTTGGTGGGAGCTCTTATGATGCATCTGATGATGGTCTGTCCCAGCAGTGGACATGCTCCAACCTCAGCTACAAGTGCTGATGGTGCCACAACTCACAGTGTAGCAGGAAAAAACTATTATACTGCCTGTAACTTTAGATAGATTGCGGCTAAAGCATGATCATCGAGTCATTTTAAAGGTACAGTGGGGATGTTCACTTTTAATAAAAGGCCACTCTGTAGAAGACCACAGTTCCCCTTAATTGATTATTGGGTTGCTAAGATGTTGGCATAAGGAGGAGACTTAGGTTTTTAGAGATCTAGGCAGATATTTATGTTTTCTGTTCTGAACTCTATTAGAGTGGGTTGCACTCATTAAGATAGTACAGCTGTTTTAGGGGAGAACATAGCTAGAGGATGGGAGGAGATTTTAAACTAGGAATAAGGGAGGGTAATGTAGACATCACTGGAGTATATAGCATAGAAAGGAAATGGGGTATAAATAAGAAAGTGGGAAGGGTGGAAAGGGGAATAGCATAGTATAGTATAGTATAGTATAGTATAGTATTTGAGGTTGAATAAAGACATACGTCCCCAGTCCAACCCATCTAGCAATATCCTCATTTCCTGCCTAACTGTGATCCAGAGGAAGGCAAAAAACCCCCACCAAATTTATGAAGGGGGAAAAAATCTTCCTGACTCCAAGTGGCAATCGGAAATTTCCTGGATCAACTCTACTTTATGTATCAATACCAGTAACTTGCAACATTCCTTGTTTGCAGAAACTCATCCAGCTTTTTTTTGAAACTGACCAATGAACCTGCCATTAAACGTCACTGGAAGACAGTTCCATAGCCTTAACCGTTCTCACAGTGAAAAAACCCTTTCCGAGCTTGAAGCCTAAACCTTTTTTCTTCAAGTCTAGGGGATGTCCTCGTGTCTTTGACATGTTCTCTTGGTGAACAATGCCCCAGTAGTTTATTGTATGGCCCGTTAAGTATTTATACACAGTAATCATATCCCCAGCAAGCGCTTTTCTCCAGCGTTACATTGTCACTTTTCAGTCTCTCTCTTCATATTCAAGCTCCCCCAATCCCCTTATTAATTTAGTTGCCCTTTCTGAACCCTTTCCATTTCAAAGATGTCCTTTTTGTACAAGGATTCCAAAATTGCACTGCATATTCCAGATGAGGCTACCAATGCTTTGTAAAGAGGGAAAATTAATTTTCCTCCCTTGAATCCATACCTCGCTTTATACAAGACAATACCATGCGGCTCTGGCTGTTGCCGCCTGGCACTGCTTGCTACCTTTAAGTTTGTTATCCACCAAAACTCCAAGATCCCTTCAACAGGGATTCACTTACACAGAGCCATTTTTAGTAAGTAGCACAAGTTTTTAAGTCCAAAATGCATCACCTTACATTTATCAACATTGAATTCATCTGCCACTTAGCAGCCCAATGTGATAATCTATCTAGATCCCCTTGCAACGATTGCACATCCCTGAAGTTTAATGGTCGACAAAGTTTTGTGTCGTCAGCAAACACAGAAAACCTTGCTGACAATACCCACTTCCAAATCATTAATAAATAGATTAAATAGAAGCGGCCCCAACACAGAACCCTGTGGCAACCAACTTAGCACTTTAGTCCATAATGATGAAGCCCCATTAACAACTACTCTCTGCATCCTATCTTTAACCAATTTATCCATGTACAAATGTGACTCCCCAGACCAAAAGACCTTAGCTTATTCATTAGTCGCCTATGGGGGACTGTATCAAAAGCCTTTGCAAAATCCAAGTAAACTACATCTTACTGCCATACCAGAGTCTAAATTTCTACTACTTCCTCATAAAAGCCAAGCAAGTTAGTTTGACAAGATCTATTCCTCCTAAATCCATGCTGGTTACTACTTATAATGTCAGTCCTTGAAACATACTCTGGAACATGATCCCTTATTAAACTTTCCAGGATCTTCCCCGCCACTAAAGTTAAACTTCAGGCCTGTAATTACCCGGCTGTGAACGACTACCCTTTTTGAATATTGGAATAACATCAGCCTTTTTCCAATCCAGGGCACACCACCGGACATGAGGGAATCAGCAAAAATAAGAAACAATGGCCTAGATAAAACTGAACTTAGCTCCCTAAGTACCCTAGGATGTATTTATACTGGTCCAGGAGATTTACTATATTAACCTTATTTAGTTCTTTCTGTTCCATATCCTCGGTTAACCAAAGTGAACTTGAATCTTGTATACTTTATTGCTACTATACTCTATGATATCTGTACTTGGATCTTCTATAGTGTATACAGAGGAAAAAAATTATTCAAGACATTTGCTTATCGCCATCCTCCGTAACTAACTTATCCCCATTAATTAATGGTGCCACATTCTCAGTCTCATCTTCTTACTATTAATATATACTATGTTTAGGCTTAGTGATGCTTTCTTCAGCTATCCTAACTTCATTATTAATTTTAATTTTGGGCATAGTGGACAGGGAGTCATGAAATCAAAATGTGTATATAAATTAAAATAATTATAATAACCTAAAAATGTATGTTTACAATGAAAGAATCCTAGTTGGAAAAAAATGGAGAATAAGAACTTATATGTTTAAATGAAAAGTAAGATGGAATTGGTATATAGCATAAACATGGCTAAAATTCACGGATGGGGCAGAACATTAGAAGGGTTTTCCTTGTTTAGATATGATAGAGAACATAAAAAGAATGGGTGGTATGTATTTATGTTAAACAAGAGCTGAAGATGAAATAACTGGGTATGACTGAAGCAATATGGGTGGAACTATGCACTATTGGGTCACATATTGAGTTTGAATTAAGACAATGTCCATTAGTCCATTCTTTACAACATACTCATGAGCCCTACCCTAAAAGTAAATCCAGATGCAAAAGAAAAATTAAGCAAGAAGTAGGTAACTTAAGTATATAGGCATCTGTTACAACCACCAAGACAATGAAAGAGAAGAAATTGACTTCCATATGCAGGTGGCAAGAAGCAATTATGGAGCACGTTCCACTTTGGGTAATTTTACCCAATTGTTGGGAGTTGCAGTTTTTAAACAATTGGAAGGTTTCACATCACCAGAGTAGGGGAACTAACTATTAAATAAAGGTTTAAAATGCATGTCCACCCTTTTTCTAAACTTTTGATATATGTAGGGCTTCCTCCCCCAGCCCCAATCCGCAATTCTTATGTGCAGAAACTCCCCCGATCTTTACTTTTTCTTCCTCCATCCTCCGCTGCACTGTCCTGGCCCTCTGCTTGCATGAAACTGCAAGCGGGGGCCAGACTGGCAGCTGCGTCCGTGATTGGCTGAGATGCAGCCAATCACAGACATGGCTGCTGGCAGTTCAGAATGCTGGGAGAGAGAGAGGTAAGGTAAATAGAGACCGGGGGAGTTCCTGGAAACCATTTGGAGCTGGGATATAAGGTAAGGATTTTATTACACTATACAGTGTATAGGGCCAGTAGTGGGTTATAGTTTTGGGGGTGGACATGCCCTTTAAAGTTCCTAAATTTGCTTCACAAGCATTTTCAGTCACAAGAGTAGAGATTCCTACATAAAAGAGGCTTTGTTGGATTTGATATATCTAATAACCATAAGCTCTATTATGTTATTCTGTAGATGAAAGTAATGGAAAGGTTGGAAATAGAGATCATGATACACAGAAGAAATCGCTAGCGCTCGATCTAGCCGAGTTGACTAGCATGTTGAAGCAATTTCCCTTTTTTTGTGTGTACAAATAATGGCTTTTTTAAAAATAGTTTTAGCAGCTGGTCAACTCCAGAATGTGGGTTAGACTGCGTGCTGGCAGTATGGTGCTACTAGCAGCTGGTCAACACCGCAGCGTGGGTTTGACCGCTGGTGATTTCTTTGTGTTTTGTGGACAAATTTTATCTGAATACTATATTGCTTCTAACTGCTGACCAGCCTTTCAATAAAAAAACTTTTCAAAGTGTATTTCAATTGGTTGGAGTTAATGGCTTATTGCCACCTCACTAGAGCTTCTAATAGTAAGTGCAACATGGTCTATTACTCTGTTTCATTGGTGGCTGGGGGACTTTATTAAATGCACAACAGTTCTAGAATGCTAACAGGCAGAGAAGGAACTCACAGGTGTATGTTAAGTGGCTGAGGTTTAAATAGTCCTAGCCCGCCACCCAGAGACTTATGTCAATGGTAAGTGCAACACAGTCTATTACTCAGGTACAATGCCAGGGGACTGATTTAAATGCACTACATCTTTAGATTGCTAATAGGCAGAGTAGGACTCACATTAAGTGAGGGGCCTTGACGTGGCATGTGAACTTACATATTTTGGCCAAAGTTTGGTACTAACACCTCATATTATTTAAATTAATTTAAGGTAAACTGTGGGCTGGCAATTTTCTCTTCTTTTTTAGAGATCATGATACACTGTCATTAATATACGACAAAGACCACCATAAAATCCCTTTCTCAGGAGGATACAGCGGAGGTTAAGCACCATCCTTAAGGAGTGGCCACTTAATTGGCTCTGAGTTTCTCCTTTAGTCCATATCATACTGCATCAGAAGATTCCTTTAGAGTGTCCCAACAAGGGAGTGCAGGAAGCAAGCATAAGAGAAAAAATGTCAACAAGTTAAAAATAAAAAAAATTCAACACATTAAAATTCACACAAGTAGAACAAAAAGGGAGGGAAAAAGGATTTGACAGTGAAAAAAAACCCATTCTCTTAAACCATAGCAGGGGACATCCCAAAGTCATAAAAGTCATAGGGAGTATAGAACAAGCTATGTCTCCACCATCTATCAAGGGTCACGTCCACCAAGGCAAAGACATCAAGCTGTAGGATTTAATGAACATATGAATCTTGGACCAATTTGCCACCAGACAGATTTTGTCCACAGAGGCCCTATGTTTCTTGGCCCATGAGGCCACCACCACCCGAGTTTCAACCCACAGGGACGAACAGCCCCTGCCATTGTATGACAGAGATTGCTGAATTAATTCACAGGGTGAAAATCTAGGCAAAGCTCAAGAACCTCAACACAGATGCAACCTACAAGGGAGGAGAAGCCACTGCAACAGCATAACAGAAGAATTGCAGAATTATCCACTGAGCAAGCGTCTGAGGCAAAGTTCAAGAAGCCAGGGCATTGACGATCAAAGCCTGAGTAGAACAGAAACCCTATAGTACAACAATATAATATTGGAGAGCTCCACAACATCCATGGAATGGCATTTTCTCCTTGAGAGAGGACAGACGCAGAAAGAATCAATCTCCAGATTTAGGTGAAAAGAGGAAACTACCTTGGGAGGGACGACGGATGAGAACAGCAGATAGCCTTGTCCATGTGGAGCAGTAGGCAGGAAGAAAAGCTCAATAACTAAAAGCAGCCAGTTCCAAGAATCTACAAATAGATGCAATGGACAGTAGAAAGACTTTCAGGAGAGACATGGCAACTGGAGAACGTGGTTCTGGAGCATAGTAGATTCAAACTGCCATGCCATCAATCATAAACGCTGGAGTCTTGGGTGGAAAAGGGGGCCTTGAAAGTGCAGATCTAGACAAAGAGGAAAGGTCCAGGTTTCTCTGACAATTATGCAGAGATGGTCTGAGAGAAAATACCATTTGAGTATCTTAGCACTAGATCATAGATAATACTGTTCTTTTTATTCAAGACAGTTTCGTAAAAAGAGATTATAATAATAAACAGACAATTTCTACTGTATGGCATACAATGAGAACAGACAGTAAAGGTCCCACATGGTGAGAATAGACAGTAAAGGTCCCAACAGACAGTCAGAGAAGCCAGCGCTGGAGCGCAATCACGGTAAAGGTGGCCATACACATGCGATTTCCATTGCAATGTGGCGACAGATCATATTGGTATCTGTTGGCACATTGCAATGGAAACCTTCACAATGGAACCAACCGATCCCCATACGTAGTATGGGGATCCGTCTGCCGTGCGGCCATACACCGCAGATCAGAGTGGTTGGCACTCGATCGATCAGGAATATCCCCTACACATGAACGACGGGATTTACCTATTATCATTTTTATGTATGGGCACCTTAAGTTCTCCCTGTTTCTGGCTGTTTAATTGAAGAACAGGAGGTGAGACATTCTTCATCTCACATTCTTCAATTAAACGAAACATTTCTATGGCACATTTGAGAGTGGAGATACCCTTTAACAAAATTGGAAATGCAACACTTTAATTAAGACCCATTTAATGGGCAATTATGCCACGCACCACAAAATATTGCCATTTGAATGTCTCTATCACAATGTGGTAGGCATCCTATTTCCCTCTCTCTTAGGTTTCTCTTGTTTTGCAGGAGCAGTTGAGAAAGTTACCTCCTGGGTCCCTTGAAAGTAGGTACCGTTCCTTGTAGGAATGTGGCGTCTGCAATTTCTAAATTTCTGGTGAGATAGTAATCATCCCAGCAAGGTACGAAATTAAATTACATGATTTCGCACATGCTCCACAAAGGTGTGGTATACCTCTTGAAATGCCCATGGATGGAGCTATGTCGGCAAACAGAAAGGGAGGCTAAAATCCGTATAGGAGAACACCGCAGGGATATTACTAATTACAAGGTATACCCTCTGATATGAAACCCCAGTTAGCAGGCACTTTTTTGAAAGACGCCACAATGTATCAAAACCTAAGTGGCAAATCCTAGAAGTGGTTAAAGTGAAAAATAGAGGAGGGGATCATAAGAAAGCTCTATTAAGGAAAGATGCACTTTGGATTGAGAAGTTACAAACCCAACCCCGAAGGGTATGAATGAAGATGCAGGTCTAAGCAGCTTCTCTAAGGGTACTCCCTATCTGTTGATATTACATAACTGGTTTTAGAATTTTTAACTATCATTCTATATTTGAAGCAATCAGCTATTATATTGTTTTATATATTTATGTAGTTAGGAGTTTTAAACTATTACGTTATCTCTACACTCTACGCCATCTACTGGATATGAGAAAATACATTTAAACTCTAAGAAGATGGACATGTTTTTATTTTTTAATTCTTTTGCAACATTGTCTCAATCCCTGTACATTTGACTCTTTTGCAACATTTTTTTTATGCTAGTTAGCAAATTGCACATGAAATGTTAACCACTTTACTTCACATAGCATTAACACTATATTGCATAGAGACTAGGAGCACTTTAATATTATGCACTTTATTAAGAATCATTGTGAACACTTTGGAAGTTTTTTTTGCACTTTTAACATTGTCAGTATCTTTTACATTTATGAAGCACTTTTAACACTTTAATGGATTTGATTGTGATATATATAGCCTCACTGTGGAACCCTGGGCTGTCAATCACCTTGCCACATGGCATGGGGGTGCAGCCTAAGGGTATATATATGGGTGTAGCACTCACTGCCAGTTATACCTGAGGAAGGGGCCTAGAGTCCCGAAAGTTGTATGCTGTTGTTTTTGCAAAATAAAGAAAGTATTCACCATAGTAGTGTGCTCCTCTTTTTTTTCTTTGTACAATGCTGTTTTGACACTTACTCTGGGCGTTCCTATAACACCTCTTAGCCACTATCCAATCACACCCTTAACATTTGGCTGTGATTGCTAATTGGGATTTTCCAGGGTACATAATTGCCACAGATTCTTGTACAAGTCATTCGAATTGAGAAAGCCAGCGGATGACAGCGAAACGTCTTCAAGAACTAAACTTCAAGTCCATTTGATCTAATTGAAACAACAGATATAACATATTAATGGAATGCCAATTAAAGGGGTACTGTTAGAGGGATGCAAACATGTTATATAAAATAATGCAGCAGGTGGCTGCCTGTTTGTGAGGTTTTGCAAAACAAAAACCCTCTTCCAACTAGGGTTCCCACCTTTGCCTTTAAGAGCTGAACACAATACAGGCCAGTGTATAAAAAGTTCTTATCGTTAAATCCTGCAATATTTGCCCCAACCAATCAGATTTTAAGAACTTTATTTACTTAGGCCCTGAAATATCTACACAACAAAAGGTTGTTAGTATTTTCTTTAGAAGCATTATGCAGGCTGATATAGTTGTGTATTTAATGCAATGGTACTTAGCTTAGGCACTGCAACATGTAGATTTATACGTGTGTTTGGGTCTTAAAGGCACAAGGTGGCCTGTAAATGCATTGCACAGAGCTGTGCTGAGACCATGTTCAAGTCAATATGCTGCACTGAGCTCTGAGTTGTTTTGTTTTTATAAGTGTATACTTGTAAAGTGGTCAGTTCAATTTTACTTGGGTTGCCACCTTTCCCTTTAAGATCAAACTTTAAGAGCTATTCCCTCTAGTGTGTTTTGGATTGCTGGTTTTGCGATCCGATTGTGCTAGTGGGAGTGCAGGCATGCAATAGCCTATGGGACCGGCCTTTCAGTGAGCTATTGGAGTGCATGCGATCACCATTTCTGGTCTGTATTGATGCGCTCTGCTAGGGTCCATTGTGGAAGCACAACACCCATGCACAGAAGCGAGCACAATCACGCATTATTGCGAACATGCGTCCTCCCTATCGTGTGGGTAAATGTCCTGTTCGCGATTCAATTTCATGTTGTGAATCCCAGGCAGGGATTTACCCACTGCGGGATTTTAAACGCCAGTTATTTGCAAACGTGATATGAATCGCGAGCGTCGGATGCGTGGGTGATTTTTGCATAATCCCCCGCATCCAACACTTAATATGGAGCTAAAATCGCTCTAACTGGTAGCGACCGGCTAGCACAACTTTAACTCCATAATCTGCCCAGTGAGTCTGGGTAAATGAGCCTGACAGTCTATTGCAGAAATGCTCACAAATATAAAGGGTAACAAGTTGCTTCCTAAATACATATGAAAAGGGTTAACACCTTCTCCCACTCTGTTTTTTTTCTCTGTTTTTTTCCAGTCAAGCACATGCCTTTGACTGGAAAAAAAACTGATGTAATTTCAATATACACAAAAGGGTAGTCGTTAACAGCAGGGTAATTACAAACTTGTGAGTTTTAAATTCAGTGGTGGGGAAGATACTGGAAACTGTGAAATGGGAACATATTCTAGAGTAGAATGTGGAGCTCTGCATTGTTGGCCAGCTGTGTCTGTGATTGCCTGCCTCTAAGCCAACCACAGCCACGGCTGCCGGTCTGCCCGTTTGCAAGTTCCGACAAACAGAAGGCTGATCAGAGCGCCACAGAGCAGGAGGGGCTGAAGTTAGTGTTTGGTTCTATTTTAGTTAATCTAACATACGCGGTTTGGGTGGGCGGGGGGGATGATCTACCATTCTATATAAAAACTATAAGAGATATCTTTTAAAAGTAGTAATCAGCGTGGATTTAGTATAGTATCGTCTTTGAGGTTGAATAAAGACATACGTCCATCCAGTTCAACCTCCTATTTAGCAATACCCACATTTCCTGCCCTAAACGTGATCCAGAGAGAAAGGCAAATTAAAACACCACCAGAATTATAGGGGAAAAAAAGTCGGCAATCGGTGAAAAATCCTGGAGCTGGCCTGGCTGGCTGGCTAGATTCAGTGGAGTGGCCTGTAAGTAACTGTAACCTCTCTGGGGTCATATCATGGGGGGGTGGCTTCACTGGCTTGGCTAGCTGGACTCAGTGGCCTGGCTGTAACTTCCTCTCTGGGGTCTTATCATGGGGGGGGGTGGCTGGCTGGATTCAGTGGCCTGTAACCTCTCTGGGGTGATGGGGTCTTATCATGGCCATGGGGGGTCTCCCTCCCTGGATACTGGGGTCTTATCATGGGGGGCTGGCTGGATTCAGTGCGGAAGCTTCAGATAGGAAGCTCAAAATCTTAAAATGTTAGCCACGCCCACCGATAAAGCCACGCCCATCGACATAGCCACGCCCACTTTAATTTGGCGGCGGCGCGCTGCGCGCCGCAATACAATCAAAGGCGGCATTCTAAAGTTTGCCTCAGGCAGCAAAAACCCTAGAAGTGCCCCTGGGTGTAAGTAGAGAGACAACGATTTTAGAGCAATGAATATAGAGGTTGGGGGTGGGAGGGTATCCCCTGCATTGTCACAAAAGCTTTTATAGCTACATTACTTCCTGGCATGGAGTGATCGGGAGGGAGAGGGGGGGGAAAGGGCTCTACTGTGGCTAGCCAAGATACAGGCACAGGAAGAGGCACTGACAGCTCCTACCCAGCAGTTTCCTGCACTTTAAAGAAGCAGAACAGGAGAACCACAAGGAGCATGGATGTAAGGTAAGGATTTTTTTCTTTTGTACAGTGGGGCCAGTAGTTGGTAAAATTTTAGTTTTGGGGGTGGACATGCCCTTTAACTTCAGTGGTGAACATTTTCTAGAGTAAGTTTCAAGGACTGACATTGTAAGTAGTAACCAGCATGGCTTTAGGAGGAATAGATCTTGTCAAACTAACTGGCTTGGCTTTTATGAGGAATGCATTTTGGACTTGTGCTGCTTATACTATAAATGTCTCTGTGTTAAGTGAATCCTTGTTGGAAAGGGATCTTGGAGTTTTGGTGGATAGCCCCCCCCAAACTAAAGAAGCAAGCAGTGCCAAACGTCAACGCCCGAGCCAGCATGGTATTGTCTCTATAAAGAGAGGTTTGGATCAAGGAGGAAAATGTTATTCTCCCTCTTTACAAAGCATTGGTAAGGCCTTATTTGGAATATGCAGTGCAATTTTGGAATCCAGTGTTCAAAAAGGACATCTTTGAAATGTAAGGGTTCAGAAAAGGCAACTAAATTAATAAGGGGATGGGGGGAGCTTGAATATGAAGAACTGAAAAAGTTACAATTGTGTATGCTGGAGAAAAGGCACCTGCGTGGAGATATGATTACTGTTTATAAATACATTAACGGGCCATACAATAAACTATTGTTCACCAATAGAGCATGTCAGAGGACACGTGGCCATCCCCTAAGACTTGAAGAAAAAAGGTTTAGGCTTCAAGTTCGGAAAGGGTTTTTCACTGTGAGAAAGGTAAAGCTATTGGAACAGTCTTCCAGTGGACGTTGTTATGGCAGGTTCATTGGTCAGTTTAAAAAAAAAGCTGGATGAGTTTCTGCAAACAAGGAATATTGCAAGTTACTGGTATTGATACATAAAATAGAGTTGATCCAGGGAAATTTCCGATTGCCACTTGGGAGTCAGGAAGGAATTTTTTCCCCCTTCATAAAATTGGTGTTTTTTTTTGCCTTGCTCTGGATCAACAGTTAGGCAGGAAATGAGGATATTGCTAGATGGGTTGGACTGGATGGACGTATGTCTTTATTCAACCTCAAATACTATACTATACTAAGAACCAGTGCAGAGGGGGAAGCAGAATTTAAAAAGTTGGAGCTGAAAATAATATGTGGTACAGGGGAACATATACCTTATCCTTTCTCCACCAACAAAGAACATGTTCCAGAGCCCCAGGTTCTACAAATGTGATATCATTGATTGCTTAAATGACGACACATTCCCTTCTATTAAAGGGTTGCTTACAGCACCAAAGTAAAGCATATGTCACGCAAGAATAACGGTACACTTCAGATGCTTTGATATTACCCTATTGTAGCGCATGCGATGCGCACCAAAAATGCGAAGTAGGCAGCACAGGACAGCGGAGATAGCTTGGCCATCCCCATTCTCTATTGATGTGCGCGGAGCACTGCGCTTCTAGAGCGCTGCGCTAAAGCCTATGTAATATTTGTTTAAAAAAAAAAATAAACTGCTAAATTGTTTGCTTTTCCTTTAATCCCTTCAGAAAAAATGTGTACACTATATGACTCTTTGCCCATAATATATTTCCCATTAAACTCTTTAATAAAAAAATCTGGTATATGATACACTTCCCCTTTAAAAATGGCAATTGTCAAGTATTGCCTAAATAAATCCTGGAAAAATGGAAAAAGTTTCTCTGCTGTAAGAAAATACTACTAAATGGCACAATCCTTTTTTTTTTTTTATGGGCAAGGCCCCATTAGGCAGCACACAAGTATCACGGTACACAGCGATTCATGTGCGTTACCCTGCGCATGTGCTGCAAATGCCCTGCGAAAAGTCGGCAGCGCAGGACAGCGGAGATAGCGGGGCCATCCCCATTCTCTTCTATTGGTGTGCACTGAGCACTGCACTTCTAGAGCACTGTGCTAAAGCCTATGTAATATAGGCAGTGTTGAGTTTTGCGCTACCTCGTAGCACAGAACTTAACGCCTTTAAGGCAAAGCACAGAGTGCTTACCTGACCGGGATCCCGTGGCATTTACAACAAAGGCATTTACAACATTGTGGGATCTTGCAAAGGTACAGTAAGTAATGTTGCTTCTGGTTCTGCATCGCCCCTATGTTTATAAAACACAACAATTTTATAATGTTCATCAAATAATTTCTGTAGAACAAGTCTGTCAATTCTGTTCACCAAATAATTTCTGTAAAACAAAATTGTTCACCAAATAATTTCTGTAAAACAAGTTTAGCAATTCTGTTCACCAAATTATTTCTGTAGCCCAAATGTGGAAATTTTGTGCGTTTTATACATTTGGTCCATTTTTTACAAAAGTTCAGTGAATTAGTGAAATGATTCATTTATTAGTAATCTTCAAATGAACCTTTAGATTTGCCACATTAATTTCCCCACCTGCCTAACTTTGTATCTTTTTTCCCCTCTGTCTGTCCTTTTTTTTTTTTTTTTTACCATTTTACTTTGCTCCACTGATTGTGGTAAAATGGATTTCAGAAACATTAAGCTTGCTGGCAGACACAGTATTTCATTTATCAAAAATATTAGATAATATGTCTACTGGAGCCTCTGATTTTATAGTAAGTGTGAGTTGTTTTTATTAACAGTACTGATATATGTCTTTTGCTGTGTACAACTATTATCATAAAATATTAAAGGAATAGTTCAAAGTGAACTATTCTTTTAATGTATTGATCGAAGCCCGGGCGTCACTGCTTTAGATAGATGAGACTGTAGTTGGTTTCTTATAAAGCTGGTTTCTTCAAGGGAAAATTTAATTCAGAACAACTCTAAAGTTAGGTATCAAACCCCTTCCTCAGCGCACACCAATAGAAGAGGATAGGGATGGCCCTGCCATTTTTATAGGAGAAAAGGACCTTTTTAAAAGAACAAAGTTTAAAGGGAAAGCTTGCTATTTACTATTACCATTATCAAACATAACTCTTGGTGCACAAAATTGCATTTTTATGACAAAAAGTATGCTTGTTTTTCCTTCATTTTGTTTACAAAAACCATACACTTATGCTACAAGATGTATTTGGTCTACAAATTTTTTCTTTTTGCCAGTATAATGTTTCTTTTCACTACTTTTTGTATACAAAAAATATTCTCTTTCAATCCACTGTACATTTTGTTCACAAAAAAGATTTTGGTCATCAAAATATACATTTTGGTGCTACAGTTGTATTTTGTTGACTAAATGTATGTTTTTTTTACCACCGAATTTATTTTGTCGACTAAATATAGTATTCTAAACAAAACATTGTTTTTTTTTTGTTAACAAAATGTATTTTGTTACCACCAAATATCTTTTGGTCAACTAAATATAGTATTATCACCAAAATGTTGTTTTTTCGTTGCTGACTTAATGTGTTTTGTTACCACAGAACTTCTTTTCTTTGACTAAATATAGTTTTGTCCCCAAAGTGTTTTTTTCTTTTTTTCTTCACTAAATGTATTTTGTTACTACTGAATTTCTTTTGGTGTGTTTTTTGTTACAAAATGATCTGGGAACAAATGCCACCCTATACCTCCTGAAGTTTACTGCTGTAGAAAAAAATGCACACTTATACAGGGGGATTAGTTCCCTAATCACTATACAGGAAAGATAAAACACAGAAGATAATTATTGTGAGTATGAATATTCTCCATTAGAATTGTTTAATGATGCAAATATTATACACCATCTTAAAAACATCTGCTACATATCATCAACCATATACAATCTATTATCTGTTGAGATAAATAAATAATACGGTAATAAATAAATAATAAAAAATAATAATCTCAAATGTGCAATTTGTTCAGTCATCATATTTGACTGGACTAAATGGCTTCAACATTCTTATCTGCTGCTATAAAAAATATTTAAGTCTCAAAACTTACCCAGAATGGATCACCATGAAGTGGCCCCAACATTGCTCTATACAAAGCCTCTTGAAGCAATGCAAAAACTGCACTCAAGAGAGACTGCAGTCCAGTAAGAGTACCAAAATGACCAGATGGGAATCTGAAAGATGTACAAAAAGAAAGAGGAAAAGAAAAAAAAAAATGAAGATAAAGATCAATATTTGGAGGTATTGAGCTGTGCCAGGATGAAGAAAATCACATGTGGTTTTTAACTTACGGTACATATATTAGTACTTACCATTGATCCCCTAGCAGAATGTATAAGGCAGTTCCCAGGTAACTCATAAAATGTTGTTTGAAATCACTGTAACCTGTTCCAAACATTTCTTTAATTTCAACAACACTCCGGTTTCACAATAAACTAAAACTTAAAGTTTAGCTATATGCCTATTCACACAGACAACAATTTTTTTTAGTTTAGTATAGTATTTGGGTTTGAATAAAAAGAGTCCATCTAGTCCAACCTACTCAGCAATGTCCACATCTCCTGCCTTTAATTATTTAGGCATACAAAGCACATCAGCATATTAATATTCTGCCAAGCTGTCAGTCATGGATGTGACAGACTACATAACAGACAATCACTGAATGCTATACCCTAGCTGCTTCCTTCGTGCATGTGCAACACCCTAATACAAGGTAGAAAGAACCAAGTGTCAGGAAGGCTAGGCTGGTGGTAGGGGACTCCATTATAAGAAAATCAGATAGATTTATCTGCTGCTGGAATCTGGCATGCCAAACAGTGTGTTGCCTACCTGGTGCTAGGGTTCAACATGTGGGGGATTGTATAGACAGAATATTGAGTGAGATTGGGAGATTCTGATTGGTTCAGATTGGTGCTTAAAAATTACTTTCAAGAATTAGGTGCCAAAATAAAAGCAGGGTAGTATTTTTTGGAAATACTACTGCACCCACATTCTATGTTAATTAAAGGGTAACTGTGGTCTCCATATAAGTGTCATTAGTTGAAAATAGCTATCTTTTACCATTCAAAAAAACCTTGGATATCTCTAGCTTCTCTGGATCTTTGGTTATATGCATGTTAAGTTACACTTTCCAGACTGCCCTGTCTCTGAGTCTCTGTGACAAGCATGTGTCATAAGCCCCAACCCCAAAAAAGCTTTAAAAATGATTAAGATGTTTGGTGGGAGCTCTTATGATGCATCTGATGATGGTCTGTCCCAGCAGTGGACATGCTCCAACCTCAGCTACAAGTGCTGATGGTGCCACAACTCACAGTGCTAGCAGGAAAAAACTATTTATACTGCTGTAACTTTAGATAGATTGCGGCTAAAAGCATGATCATCGAGTCATTTTAAAGGTACAGTGGGGATGTTCACTTTTTAATAAAAGGCCACTCTGTATGAAGACCACAGTTCCCCTTAATTGTATTATTGGGTTGCTAAGATGTTGGCATAAGGAGGAGACTTAGGTTTTTAGAGATCTAGGCAGATATTTATGTTCTCTGTTCTGAACTCTATTAGAGATGGGTTGCACCTCAATTAAGATAGTACAGCTGTTTTAGGGGAGAACATAGCTAGAGGATGGGAGGAGATTTTAAACTAGGAATAAGGGAGGGTAATGTAGACATCACTGGAGTATATAGCATAGAAAGGAAATGGGGTATAAATAAGAAAGTGGGAAGGTGGAAAGGGGGAATAGCATAGTATAGTATAGTATAGTATAGTATAGTATTTGAGGTTGAATAAAGACATACGTCCATCCAGTCCAACCCATCTAGCAATATCCTCATTTCCTGCCTAACTGTTGATCCAGAGGAAGGCAAAAAACCCCCACCAAATTTATGAAGGGGGAAAAAATTCCTTCCTGACTCCAAGTGGCAATCGGAAATTTCCCTGGATCAACTCTACTTTATGTATCAATACCAGTAACTTGCAACATTCCTTGTTTGCAGAAACTCATCCAGCTTTTTTTTGAAACTGACCAATGAACCTGCCATTACAACGTCCACTGGAAGACAGTTCCATAGCCTTACCGTTCTCACAGTGAAAAACCCTTTCCGAGCTTGAAGCCTAAACCTTTTTTCTTCAAGTCTTAGGGGATGTCCTCGTGTCCTTTGACATGTTCTCTTGGTGAACAATGCCCCAGATAGTTTATTGTATGGCCCGTTAATGTATTTATACACAGTAATCATATCCCCAGGCAAGCGCCTTTTCTCCAGCGTACATAATTGTCACTTTTCCAGTCTCTCTTCATATTCAAGCTCCCCCAATCCCCTTATTAATTTAGTTGCCCTTCTCTGAACCCTTTCCATTTCAAAGATGTCCTTTTTGTACACAGGATTCCAAAATTGCACTGCATATTCCAGATGAGGCCTTACCAATGCTTTGTAAAGAGGGAAAATTACATTTTCCTCCCTTGAATCCATACCTCGCTTTATACAAGACAATACCATGCTGGCTCTGGCTGTTGCCGCCTGGCACTGCTTGCTACCTTTAAGTTTGTTATCCACCAAAACTCCAAGATCCCTTTCCAACAGGGATTCACTTAACACAGAGCCATTTATAGTATAAGTAGCACAAGTATTTTTAAGTCCAAAATGCATCACCTTACATTTATCAACATTGAATTTCATCTGCCACTTAGCAGCCCAATGTGATAATCTATCTAGATCCCCTTGCAACGATTGCACATCCTCTGAAGTTTTTAATGGTCGACAAAGTTTTGTGTCGTCAGCAAACACAGAAACCTTGCTGACAATACCCACTTCCAAATCATTAATAAATAGATTAAATAGAAGCGGCCCCAACACAGAACCCTGTGGCACCCCACTTAGCACTTTAGTCCATAATGATGAAGCCCCATTAACAACTACTCTCTGCATCCTATTCATTAACCAATTTTCTATCCATGTACAAATGTGACTCCCCAGACCAACAGACCTTAGCTTATTCATTAGTCGCCTATGGGGGACTGTATCAAAAGCCTTTGCAAAATCCAAGTAAACTACATCTACTGCTATACCAGAGTCTAAATTTCTACTTACTTCCTCATAAAAGCCAAGCAAGTTAGTTTGACAAGATCTATTCCTCCTAAATCCATGCTGGTTACTACTTATAATGTCAGTCCTTGAAACATACTCTGGAACATGATCCCTTATTAAACTTTCCAGGATCTTCCCCGCCACTAAAGTTAAACTTACAGGCCTGTAATTACCCGGCTGTGAACGACTACCCTTTTTGAATATTGGAATAACATCAGCCTTTTTCCAATCCAGAGGCACACCACCGGACATGAGGGAATCAGCAAAAATAAGAAACAATGGCCTAGATAAAACTGAACTTAGCCGGGGGCCTTGTTTCCCAGTACCCTAGGATGTATTTTATCTGGTCCAGGAGATTTACTAATATTAACCTTATTTAGTTCTTTCTGTACCATATCCTCGGTTAACCAAAGTGAACTTGAATCTTGTATACCTTTATTGCTACTATACTCTATGATATCTGTACTTGGATCTTCTATAGTGTATACAGAGGAAAAAAAATTATTCAAGACATTTGCTTTATCGCCATCCTCCGTAACTAACTTATCCCCATTAATTAATGGTGCCACATTCTCAGTCCTCATCTTCTTACTATTAATATACTACTATGTTTAGGCTTAGTGATGCTTTCTTCAGCTATCCTAACTTCATTATTAATTTTAATTTTGGGCATAGTGGACAGGGAGTCATGTAAATCAAAATGTGTATATAAATTAAAATAAATTATAATAACCTAAAATGTATGTTTACAAATGAAAGAATCCTAGTTGGAAAAAATGGAGAATAAGAACTTATATGTTTAAATGAAAAGTAAGATGGAATTGGTATAGCATAAACATGGCTAAATATTCACGGAATGGGGCAGAACATTTAGAAGGGTTTTCCTTGTTTAGATATGATAGAGAACATAAAAAGAATGGGTGGTATGTATTTATGTTAAACAAGAGCTGAAGATGAAATAACTGGGTATGACTGAAGCAATATGGGTGGAACTATGCACATATTGGGTCACATATTGAGTTTGAATTAAGACATATGTCCATTCAGTCCATTCTTTACAACATACTCATGAGCCCTACCTAAAAGTAAATCCAGATGCAAAGAAAAATTAAGCAAGAAGTAGGTAACTTAAGTATATAGGCATCTGTTACAAACCACCAAATGACAATGAAGAGGAAGAAATTGACTTCCATATGCAGGTGGCAAGAATGCAATTATGGAGCACGTTCCACTTTGGGTAATTTTACCCATAATTGTTGAGAGTTGCAGTTTTTAAACAATTGGAAGGTTTCACATCACCAGAGTAGGGGAACTAACTATTAAATAAAGGTTTAAAATGCATGTCCACCCCTTTTCTAAACTTTTGATATATTGTAGGGCTTCCTCCCCCAGCCCCAATCCGCAATTCTTATGTGCAGAAACTCCCCCGATCTTTACTTTTTCTTCCCTCCATCCTCCGCTGCACTGTCCTGGCCCTCTGCTTGCATGAAACTGCAAGCAGGGGGCCAGACTGGCAGCTGCGTCCGTGATTGGCTGAGATGCAGCCAATCACAGACATGGCTGCTGGCAGTTCAGAATGCTGGGAGAGAGAGGTAAGGTAAATAGAGACCGGGGGAGTTCCTGGAAACCATTTGGAGCTGGGATATAAGGTAAGGATTTTATTACACTATACAGTGTATAGGGCCAGTAGTGGGTTATAGTTTTGGGGGTGGACATGCCCTTTAAAGTTCCTAAATTTGCTTCACAAGCATTTTCAGTCACAAGTAGTAGAGATTCCTACTATAAAAGAGGCTTTGTTGGATTTGATAATATCTAATAACCATAAGCTCATTATGTTATTCTGTAGATGAAAGTAATGGAAAGGTTAGGAAATAGAGATCATGATACACAGAAAGAAATCGCTAGCGCTCGATCTAGCCGAGTTGACTAGCATGTTGAAGCAATTTTCCCTTCTTTTTGTGTGTACAAATAATGGCTTTTTTAAAAATAGTTTTTAGCAGCTGGTCAACTCCAGAATGTGGGTTAGACTGCGTGCTGGCAGTATGGTGCTACTAGCAGCTGGTCAACACCGCAGCGTGGGTTTGACCGCTGGTGATTTCTTTGTGTTTTGTGGACAAATTTTATCTGAATACTATATTGCTTCTAACTGCTGACCAGCCTTTCAATAAAAAACTTTTCAAAGCTGTATTTCAATTGGTTGGAGTTAATGGCTTATTGCCACCTCACTAGAGCTTCTAATAGTAAGTGCAACATGGTCTTATTACTCTGTTTCATTGGTGGCTGGGGGACTTTATTAAATGCACAACAGTTCTAGAATGCTAACAGGCAGAGAAGGAACTCACAGGTGTATGTTAAGTGGCTGAGGTTTAAATAGCTCCTAGCCGCCACACCAGAGACTTTATGTCAATGGTAAGTGCAACACAGTCTTATTACTCAGGTACAATGCCAGGGGACTTGATTTTAAATGCACTACATCTTTAGATTGCTAATAGGCAGAGTAGGACTCACATTAAGTGAGGGGCCTTGACGTGGCATGTGAACTTACATATTTTGGCCAAAGTTTGGTACTAACACCTCATTATTATTTAAATTAATTTAAAGGTAAACTGTGGGCTGGCAATTTTCTCTTCTTTTTTAGAGATCATGATACACTGTCATTTAATATACGACAAAAGACCACCATAAAATCCCTTTCTCAGGAGGATACAGCGGAGGTTAAGCACCATCCTTAAGGAGTGGCCACTTAATTGGCTCTGAGTTTCTCCTTTAGTCCATATCCACTTACTGCATCAGAAGATTCCTTTAGAGTGTCCCAACAAGGGAGTGCAGGAAGCAAGCATTAAGAGAAAAAATGTCAACAAGTTAAAAAATAAAAAAAATTCAACACATTAAAATTCACACAAGTAGGAACAAAAAGGGAGGGAAAAAGGATTTGACAGTGAAAAAAAATCCCATTTTCTCTTTAAACCATAGCAGGGGACATCCCAAAGTCATAAAAGTCATAGGGAGTATAGAACAAGCTATGTCTCCACCATCTATCAAGGGTCACGTCCACCAAGGCAAAGACATCAAGCTGTAGGATTTAATGAACATATGAATCTTGGACCAATTTGCCACCAGACAGATTTTGTCCACAGAGGCCCTATGTTTCTTGGCCCATGAGGCCACCACCACCCGAGTTTCAACCCACAAGGGACGAACAGCCCCTGCCATTGTATGACAGAGAATTGCTGAATTAATTCACAGGGTGAAAATCTAAGGCAAAGCTCAAGAACCTCAACAACAGATGCAACCTACAAGGGAGGAGAAGCCACTGCAACAGCATAACAGAAGAATTGCAGAATTAATCCACTGAGCAAGCGTCTGAGGCAAAGTTCAAGAAGCCAGGGCATTGACGATCAAAGCCTGAGTAGAACAGAAACCCTTAGTACAAGCAATATAAATATGGAGAGCTCCACAACATCCATGGAATGGCATTTTTTTCTCCTTGAGAGAGGACAGACGCAGAAAGAATCAATCTCCAGATTTAGGTGAAAAGAGGAAACTACCTTTGGGAGGGACGACGGATGAGAACAGCAGATAGCCTTGTCCATGTGGAGCAGTAGGCAGGAAGAAAGCTCAATAACTAAAAGCAGCCAGTTCCAAAGATCTACAAATAGATGCAATGGACAGTAGAAAGACTTTCAGGAGAGACATGGCAACTGGAGAACGTGGTTTCTGGAGCATAGTAGATTCAACTGCCATGCCATCAATCATAAACGCTGGAGATCTGGGTGGAAAAGGGGGCCTTGAAAGTGCAGATCTAGACAAAGAGGAAAGGTCCAGGTTTCTCTGACAATTATGCAGAGATGGTCTGAGAATAAATACCATTTGAGTATCTTAGCACTAGATCATAGATAATACTGTTCTTTTTATTCAAGACAGTTTCTGTAAAAAGAGATTTATAATAATAAACAGACAAATTTCTACTGTATGGCATACAATGAGAACAGACAGTAAAGGTCCCACATGGTGAGAATAGACAGTAAAGGTCCCAACAGACAGTCAGAGAAGCCAGCGCTGGAGCGCAATCACGGGTAAAGGTGGCCATACACATGCGATTTCCATTGCAATGTGGCGACAGATCATATTGGTATCTGTTGGCACATTGCAATGGAAACCTTCACACATGGAACCAACCGATCCCCATACGTAGTATGGGGATCCGTCTGCCGTGCGGCCATACACCGCATGATCAGAGTGGTTGGCACTCGATCGATCAGGAATATCCCCTACACATGAACGACGGGATTTACCTATTATCATTTTTATGTATGGGCACCTTAAGTTCTCCCTGTTTCTGGCTGTTTAATTGAAGAACAGGAGGTGAGACATTCTTCATCTCACATTCTTCAATTAAACGAAACATTTCTATGGCACATTTGAGAGTGGAGATACCCTTTAACAAAATTGGAAATGCAACACTTTAATTAAGACCCATTTAATGGGCAATTATGCCACGCACACAAAATATTGCCATTTGAATGTCTCTATCACAATGTGGTAGGCAATCCTATTTCCCTCTCTCTTAGGATTTCTCTTGTTTTTGCAGGAGCAGTTGAGAGAAGTTACCTCCTGGGTCCCTTGAAAGTAGGTACCGTTCCTTGTAGGAAATGTGGCGTCTGCAATTCTATAATTTCTGGTGAGATAGTACATCATCCCAGCAAAGGTACGAAAATTAAATTACATGATTTCGCCACATGCTCCACAAAAGGTGTGGTATACCTCTTGAAATGCCCATGTGGATGGAGCTATGTCGGCAAAACAGAAAGGGAGGCTAAAATCCGTATAGGAGAACACCGCAGGGATATTACTAATTACAAAGGTATACCCTCTAGATATGAAACCCCAGTTAGCAGGCACTTTTTTGAAAGACGCCACAATGTATCAAAACCTAAGTGGCAAATCCTAGAAGTGGTTAAAGTGAAAAATAGAGGAGGGGATCATAAGAAAGCTCTATTAAGGAAAGATGCACTTTGGATTGAGAAGTTACAAACCCTAACCCCGAAGGGTATGAATGAAGATGCAGGTCTAAGCAGCTTTCTCTAAGGGTACTCCCTATCTGTTGATATTACATAACTGGTTTTAGAATTTTAACTATCATTCTATATTTGAAGCAATCAGCTATTATATTTGTTTTATATATTTATGTAGTTAGGAGTTTTAAACTATATACGTTTATCTCTACACTCTACGCCATCTACTGGATATGAAGAAAATACAATTTAAACTCTAAGAAGATGGACATGTTTTTATTTTTAATTCTTTTGCAACATTGTCTCAATCCCTGTACATTTGACTCTTTTGCAACATTTTTTTTATGCTAGTTAGCAAATTGCACATGAAATGTAACCACTTTACTTCACATAGCATTAACACTATATTGCATAGAGACTAGGAGCACTTTAATATTATGCACTTTATTAAGAATCATTGTGAACACTTTGGAAGTTTTTTTGCACTTTTAACATTGTCAGTATCTTTTACACTTTTATGAAGCACTTTTAACACTTTATGGATTTGATTGTGATATATATAGCCTCACTGTGGAACCCTGGGCTGTCAATCACCTTGCCACATGGCATGGGGGTGCAGCCTAAGGGTATATATATGGGTGTAGCACTCACTGCCAGTTATACCTGAGGAAGGGGCCTAGAGTCCCGAAAGGTTGTATGCTGTTGTTTTTGCACAAATAAAGAAGTATTCACCATAGTAGTGTGCTCCTCTTTTTTTCTTTGTTACAATGCTGTTTTGACACCTTACTCTGGGCGTTCCTATAACACCTCTTAGCCACTATCCAATCACACCCTTAACATTTGGCTGTGATATGCTAATTGGGATTTTCCAGGGTACATAATTGCCACAGATTCTTGTACAAGTCATTCTGAATTGAGAAAGCCAGTCGGATGACTAGCGAAACGTCTTCAAGAACTAAACTTCAAGTCCATTTGATCTAATTGAATACAACAGATATACATATTAATAGGAATGCCAATTAAAGGGGTACTGTTAGAGGGATGCAAACATGTTATATAAAATTAATGCAGCAGGTGGGCTGCCTGTTTGGAGGTTTTGCAAAAACAAAAACCCTCTTCCAACTAGGGTTCCCACCTTTGCCTTTAAGAGCTGAACACATATACAGGCCAGTGTATAAAAAGTTCTTATCGTTAAATCCTGCAAATTTTGCCCCAACCAATCAGATTTTAAGAACTTTTATTACTTAGGCCTGAAAATATCTACACAACAAAAGGTTGTTAGTATTTTCTTTAGAAGCATTATGCAGGCTGATATAGTTTGTATTTAATGCAATGGTACTTAGCTTAGCACTGCAACATGTAGATTTAATACGTGTTTGGGTCTTAAAGGCAAAGGTGGCCTGTAAAATGCATTGCACAGAGCTGTGCTGAGACCATGTTCAAGTCAATATGCTGCACCTGCAGCTCTGAGTTGTTTTGTTTTTATAAGTGTACCTTGTAAAGTGGTCAGTTCAATTTTACTGGGGTTGCCACCTTTCCCTTTAAGACTCAAACTTTAAGAGCTATTCCCTCTAGTGTGTTTTGGATTGCGGTTTGCGATCCGATTGTGCTAGTGGGAGTGCAGGCATGCAATAGCCTATGGGACCGGCCTTTCAGTGAGCTATTGGAGTGCATGCGATCACCATTTCTGGTCTGTATTGCATGCGCTCTGCTAGGGTCCAATTGTGGAAGCACAACACCCATGCACAGAAGCGAGCACAATCACGCATTATTGCGAACATGCGTCCTCCCTATCGCTGTGGGTAAATGTCCTGTTCGCGATTCAATTTCATGTTTGTGAATCCCAGGCAGGGATTTACCCACTGCGGGATTTTAACGCCAGTTATTTGCAAACGTGATATTGAATCGCGAGCGTCGGATGCGTGGGTGATTTTTGCATAATCCCCGCATCCAACACTAATATGGAGCTAAAATCGCTCTAACTGGTAGCGAACCGGCTAGCACAACTTTAACTCCATATATCTGCCCAGTGAGTCTGGGTAAATGAGCCTGACAGTCTATTGCAGAAATGCTCACAAATATAAAGGGTTAACAAGTTGCTTCCTAAATACATATGAAAAGGGTTAACACCTTCTCCCACTCTGTTTTTTTCTCTGTTTTTTCCAGTCAAGCAGCATGCCTTTTGACTGGAAAAAAAACTGATGTAATTTCAATATACAAAAAGGGTAGTCGTTAACAGCAGGGTAATTACAAACTTGTGAGTTTAAATTCAGTGGTGGGGAAGATACTGGAAACTGTGAAATGGGAACATATTCTAGAGTAGAATGTGGAGCTCTGCATTGTTGGCAGCTGTGTCTGTGATTGCCTGCCTCTAAGCCAACCACAGCCACGGCTGCCGGTCTGGCCCGTTTGCAAGTTCCGACAAACAGAAGGCTGGATCAGAGCGCCACAGCAGCGAGGGGCTGTAAGTAGTGTTTTGGTTCTATTTTTAGTAATCTAACATAGCGGTTGGGGGTGGGCGGGGATGATCTACATTCTATAAAAAACTATTTAGAGATACTCTTTAAAAGTAGTAATCAGCGTGGATTTAGTATAGTATCGTATTTGAGGTTGAATAAAGACATACGTCCATCCAGTTCAACCTATTTAGCAATACCCACATTTCCTGCCTAACTGTTGATCCAGAGAAAGGCAATAAAAACACCACCAGAATTATAAGGGGAAAAAAAAGTGGCAATCGGAAATATCCCTGGATCAACTCTACATTATGTATCAATACCAGTAACCTTTTCAGAAACTCATCAAGCTTTCTTTTGAAACTATTTAATGAACCCACCATCACAAGAAGACAGTTGCATAGTTTTAACGTTCTCACAGTGAAATCCTTTTGAGGTTTATTGAAAATAGCCTTGAACTTTCGATAATACTCGAAAATATGATCGGAAACGTGAAAATAGTCTCTGATCATTTTTGTTGAGAGTTATTAAACGTTTGAAGCTATTTTAGAAAATTATCAAAAACTGCCTTGAACATTCGATAATAATTGAAAATTCGTTCCGTTATCGGGTCTTCGGGATTTTCTAGAGATCTGGGAATCCGAAAATGGAATGAAAGTTTCGGCCATCTTAAGGGATTTAAGGGGTATTGGTGAACAATACCCCATATAGTTTATTGTATGGCACGTTAATCTATTTATACACAGTAATCATATTCCCACGCAATTGACTTTTCTCTAGTATACATAATTGTAACTTATCCAATCTGTCTTCATATTCAAGCTCATACATTCCCTTTATTATTTTAGTTTCCTTTCTCTGAACCCTTTCCATTTCCAAGATGTCTTTTTTTGTACACAAGATTCCAAAATTGCACTTCATATTCCAAATGAGGCCTTAACAATGCTTTTTAAAGAATCCATACCTCTCCTTATACAAGACTATATCTTGCTGGCTCTAACTGTTGCTGCCTGGCACTGCTTGCTACAGTACCTTTAAGTTTGTTATCTACCAAAACTCCAAGATCCTTCTGTAACAGGGCCATTTATAGTATAAGAATCATGAATATTTTTAAGTCCAAAATGCATCACCTTATATTTATCAACACTGAATCTCATCTGCCACTTAGCAGGCCAATTTGACAATTTATCTAGATCCACCTGTAATGATAGCCTCCTCTGAAGTTTTTAATGGTTGATAAAGTTATGTGACATCAGCAAACACAGAAACCTTGCTGACAATAACCACATCCAAATCATTAATAAACATAATAAATAGAAGTGGCCCCAAAACAGGACCCTGTGGTACCCCACTTTAGTCCATATTGATGAAGCACCATAAACAACTAATCTCTGCATCCTATCCTTCAACCAACCTTCGATCCATGTTCAAATGTGTCACCCCAGCCCAACAGACCTTAGCTTTATACATTTGTCGTCTAGGAAGGACTGTATCAAAAGTCTAAGCAAAATCCAAGTATACTACATCTAGTATGCCAGAGTCTAAATTCTTACTCATTTCCTCCTAAAAGCCATGCAAGTTAGTTTGACAAGATCTATTCCTCCTAAATTTATGTTGATTATTTCTTATAAGGTCTGTCCTTGAAACATAGAATATGCTCCCATTTCAAACTTTCCTGTATCTTCAACTACCACTAAAGTTAGAGTATGTAATTACCTGGCTGTGAATGACTACCCTTTTTTAATATTGGAATTACATCAGCTTTTTTCCAATCCAGAGGCACACTTTAGGACATGAGGGAATCTGCAAAAATAAGAGACAATGGCCTAGATAAAACTGAACTTAACTCCGTAAGGACCCGAGGATGTATTTTATCTAGTCCAGGGGATTTATTACCATATATACTCGAATATGAGTCGATCTGAGTATAAGTTGAGCTACCTATTTTTACCTAGAAAATGAGTAAAACACAACTGACTCTAGTATAAGTCGAGGGTAGAAAATGTGACCACTACTGCCTTCTGATTCCGTATTGTTTTGAGGCTTTAGTTGCCCTTTAAATGGACAGCAGAATTCCCATACATTAATCCCATACAGTAATAGGCAAATTCAGTATGGCTATTACTGTATGGGACTACTGTATGGGAATTCTGCTGTCCATTTAAAGGGCAGCTAAAGCCTCAAAACAATACAGAATCAGAAGGCATCTTTTTAACAATAGATAAAATGGTCCCAGTTATGTATTGTTTTAAGCCATTAGTTGCCCTTTATACAGTAACCCCCATTCCTTGGCAATCCAGATGTTTGAAAAACTACAACTCCCAGCATGCTTTATTTGCTGGGAGTTGTAGTTTCAGAACATCTTCAGTGGCAAGAATTGGGCTTTCTGTATAGGACTACTGTCCCACCCCCACCCCCAGAGCGAAGGTACATGTGCAGAGAAGGCCAGTGGATTAGTGCAGTACACTAACCTCTTATCCTATAAGCCGGCGTCTGCTCCACTCCATTGCTCTGGTGCCTGACGTCACTACTCAGTGCCAGGAAATGAGACCGGTGCCTGGTATGGCTGTCACCTATCAGAACAGTGGAGCGGAGCGTTGCGGATGCCGGCTTACTGGATAACAAGTTAGTGACTCGAGTATAAGTCGAGGCTGGATTTTTAGGCTTTTTTTAAATCCTAAAAACCTCGACTTATGCTCCAGTATATACGGTAATATTTCTCTCTGCTGAGAAACCGAAAACACCATTAAAAGTGAAATCCGACCCAATATAGAAACAAAGCTATTGACTTGGTATTAAGAGTGCTAATAAGTTTAATAGAAGCCATAGGGATAATTTGGATAAGCAGGAACGGAGGGCACTGGCTGGACTTAAGAAAGACCATGCTCCTTGATCGGGACTATTATATTAAAGGGGAACAGTGGTCCAAAAATTACTTTAGGTAAATTGATAGGAATTGCTCTCCCCCCCCCCCATGAAAACTCCCTTCAGGCTGAAAACTCCCTTCAGGCTGAGTATTTTCACAAAGTGACAGAGAAGGGCTGTAAATTCCCTTACCTTCTCTGCAGTTGCAGGTCCTTCACACAGCAGAGAGGAGGAGGGACTTCCTGTCTCCCTCACACACTGAGGGAGTCTGAGGCTGTGCTTGCCAGTGACACTGTACAGGAGAAGCCTTAGGAATGTCACATGTCAGCCTTCTACCCATTAACTTTCTGGTCAGTCATTTCTTTATATATTCGGCTGTGGAGCACGTAGAGAGGTGGTTGATGGCTCGTTTTAAAGGTAGGAAACTGGCCTTTCATTTAACTTTTTGATGACCACAGTTCCCATTTAAGGAAGCCTTAGAACAGCTAAATGATAGTAATACATTTCAGAAATTAAAAACTGATCCCACAAATAAATTCCTGGTAGAGTTGAATTCATTGGTTACAAGTGGGAAGGAAAAAGGGTTTCCATCTACTGATGAAGATTCATAAGAAGCAAGGACCTCCAGGGTAGTGTTTTCAGAAATACTACTGCAGCCACGTGCTACGCTAGGGAGGCAGCGGGAGCTTAGGAGCATTTATGTGTGGCTAAGAGGCTGGTGTAAGGAAGAAGGGTTTGATTTTATAGAGAGCTAGGCAGACTTTGCTGTCGGCTACAGGCTCTTTAGTAGGGATGGGTTGCACCTCACTGATCACTGAGAGCAGAAAAGATGGATAGAGGGTTGGAAGAGATTTTAAACTAGGTTTGGGGGGGGTATTAGGAGTCTCACTGGGATAGATAGCCCAGGAGGAAATAAGGGTGTAGATAGGCCAGTGGTGGGTGGAAAGGGGGTGGGGCTAGCATAGGGGGTAGGGAGGCATGTATGAAAAAATTACAGAATCATAATCTAAAATGTATGTTTGCAAATGCGAGAAGCCTGGCTGATAAAATGAGTGAAATGGAGATTATGGCCTTGAATGAAAAGTATGATGTAATAGGTATAGCAGAAACGTGGTTGAACAGTTCTCACGACTGGGCTGTAAATTTAGAAGAATACACCTTGGTTAGGTAGGACAGAGAAAAAAGGAAAAGGGGAGGAGTATGTGTTTATGTTAAAAAAGAATTGAAGCCATATTTAAAAGAAGAGATAACTGGCAATATGGATGTTAAAGCAGAGGCAATATGGGTGGTATTAAGCAACAGGCAGGGCCACTTCTACCATTAGGCAGAGTGAGACATTTGTCTCAGGCGGCACCCCTGCACTGAAGAATAAAGGCCCCTTGACCCCTTGAGAAAAAAAAAAATTCCTTAGTAACAAATATGATGTTGTTAAAATCATTTTATATGGTTAGGTTAGCTTTAGTTAGTTTGATAGGCAAGGTTAGACTAATTGGGTGAGTTAGGGCCCAGCTGAAAGAGTCTACCTTGACGTGGTGGCAGGCTTACAAATCTTTTGGCTAAAATCTTTTATACTACAGAAAGTATGGCATTTCTAATGTATTGTAACAGTTGAACCAACATGTATAGCACAGGCTATAAAATAAGTTATTATGATCAACAAAAACCTGAAAGAAGCAATATAGTAATGGAAACACAAGAGAAAGGGATGTAATATCTAGTAATTTACATTATTTCTAATTGACTGTCTGAGGAACTGTTTACCTATGTGATAGGAGTTTCAAAATTGTAACATTTTAGCCACACTAAAACCAAACGCAGTGGTTTGGTGCCACCCCTGGAAATAATCAAGGGTGGCATTCAAAAGTTTGTCTCAGGCAGCAAAAACCCTAGAAGTGCCCCTGGCAACAGGAAAGGTGGTGATGTCATTGTTGGTGTCTGCTATAAGCGACCAAATGCTAGCAGTGAGGAAGTGAGTCAGCTTTGTATGGAGAAAAGGCACTTGCGTGGGGATATGATTACTGTGTATAAATACATTAACGGGCCTTACGATAAACTATCTGGGGCATTTTTCACCAAAAGAGCATGTCAAAGGACATGTGGACATCCCTTAAGACTTGAAGAAAAAAGGTTTACACTTCAAGTTAGGAAAGAGTTTTTCACTGTGAGAACGGTGAAGCTATGAAACTAGCCTCCAGCTGACATTGTTACGGCAGGTTCACTGGTCAGTTTAAAAAAAAAGCTGGATGAGTTTCTGTAAATAAGGAACACTGCAAGTTACATAAAGTAAAGTTGATCCAGGGTAATTTCCGATTGCCACAGTCAGGAAGGAATTTTTTTCCACTTCATAAATTTCGTGTTTTTTTTTTGCTTTCCTCTGGATCAACAGTTAGGCAGGGAATGAGAATATTGGTAGATGGGATGTCTTTATTTAACCTGAAATACTATGCTAAATTTAAGAATGTGTTCTATATCCAAATAAACGGGACCGCGATTGGGACCCCCCTAGCACCTAATTATGCCGGTTTGTATATGGCCAGATCGGAGGAGAATGCGGTGTTTATGAATAAGGAGTTTCTTGAATATGGGGTGCTCTGGTGCAGATACATAGACAATGTGTTTATGGTGTGGGGGGGTCCCCAGGAGGCATTCACTGATTTTATTACCCATTTGAATAAAACTTCTAATTGCCTTAAATTTACAAACAAGTTTAGTAAAGAATCTATAGAGTTCCTTAATATTTCCATTAATATCTTAGAGGGTAAATTGACCACTAAAACTTTCTTCAAAGAAGTAGATTCCAATTCTTAGATTCCTTTTAATAGTGGACATAAGAAGGAGTGGTTAGAGAATATTTTGTTTGGGACAGTTCTTAAGATTAAAAAGGAATTGTTCTGATGAAGCCGATTATAATGCATATGACATAATTGGAAAGAGATTCCTTGAAAAGAACTATGATGAATGTATAATAAAAAAAAAGCTAAAGAAAGGGCAGATAAAAGAGACAGAACTACCTTACGTAATAAGGAGGTGAATAGAGAAAATGGAATAACACTCCAAAAAGATAGTTCTTGAATACACGAGAGATGTGGGCCAAGCGGTTCGTTCTATTAAGAAGCATTGGCATGTCCTTAAGAGGATAAGGAAATGTCAGAAATATTAAGGAATAGGCCCACAATGGATTTCACAAAGCCTAAAAATCTGAAGAATATTCGGACCCTAGCATTCTAGCTGCGCAAAACGAAGAGACCTTAAGTAGTACCCCAAGAGAGTTGTTCAGATGTGGGTCATGTAATATCTGTGAATATATAGTTACCACAAAAATGATAAAAAATCCAGATGAGAAATACATCAAAACCAACGAAAGGCGCTCCCAAAGGTAATAAGTAAGATTAAAACCACATTTTATTAGGCAAACTTAAAATTGCCTAATGGTTCATCCCAGTTCTTTTTAAAGTGTGCACAGTGGTAATCAATTATGCCTGATGAAGTTGCTATGGCAACAAAACACATAGCAGTTTGTTGAAGTATCCAGTCTAGACTGAGCTAAATACTGTTTTGTTATTGTTACTTTTTTTGATATATGTAATATCACTGTGTTGCATTTTATCTGTTTTATGCACGATATACTTAAGCACTTTTTGTCATGGTTATTGTGTATCTAATATGTTCCGTATGTGTGGGGGGGTGAGATCATTTGGAGAGATCCTCCCCCTGGGTACCCAGTTCTCATAGCGTGTTGCTATGGATTACGTGGTCGGGACTCGAGGAGCTGTGAGTCTGAAGTTATCCGGAGGCCTCTGAGATGTGCAAGTGCTGTGGATTGTATCTGTTGAAAGAGGGAGCCAGAGTTCCTGTGGCCCTGTTACTTACCTGGAGTTCGTGTTCGAGCTGGTTGGGGTACCGAGTGAGGGGGGATCCAGTACATTTGATGTCCACTTATGGAATATATGGTTCCAGAAGGAACCGAGGTATCTGTATACATTTTCTTATCACACACTATTGCTGATGTTTACTGATGATCACTCTATCTGTTTAGTACCCATTGGACTTTAGTACAGGTATGTTACGTTTTTTCACTACCGGACTCTTTTGTTGGTACTTGATATTTTTTTTTTTTTTTAATAGTTTTTTATTGAGCGATAACAGCATGGTAAATAGAATACAGTCTGTTGTTCATTTTAAGCATTTTGTTTACATACATATAAAGAGTATCAGTTAAGTGGAAGACATTTGCAGTATATGTAATCGCTTATTATTATTTTTTCTTTTTTCTTTCTTTCTCCTTCTGTTTACTTTGTAGCTAGGGTATATATAATAAACATGAATATAAAGCAACTTAGCATTGGTGGTGGTGCATCCTCCCCCCCCCACACCACCTCGCCCCAATACCCACCCACCCCCACCCTCTACGGGCAGTTTCTATGTTATAGCCGTTTTAGTTTGGTCTTTTTATATTGTAAGTATAGTTGTTCGTTGTCATCTGTATGAAATGGATTAGGTGACGTAGATCTCATAAAGATGAGTTTGTGTTTTGCATGTTGGTGTGTGATTGAGGTTGTAGCTAGAGATTACAGATTACGAATTACAGATTACTGTGAGTTTGCTGTTTTGTGTGGGTGGTAGGAGGAGACCAGAGAAAGAGCGAGGGGAGGCCTTAGCGGCGGAGGGAAGAGAGAAGAGCAAATAATAAAATAAATAAAAAATTTAAAAAAGGGGGGGAGGGGGGGTTTAGGTAAGTGGGGAGAGGAAAGATGTTGGGTGGGAGCTTTGGTCTTGTTTCCTGATTTTTTAGTTAAGGAGTGGATGGATCATCCATTTTCAGTATCCATGGGGTCAAAATTTTCTCGAACAATTTGGTTGTGCCTTTGAGTGAATGGGTTAAGCTTTCATTCCGGTATATCCACCAGATCTTGTTAATTAGATGTTGTTGGGGTGGTGTGTCCTGCTTCCAAGACGCTGCTTTTACACATCTTGTTGCTGCGCATATTGCGCTTATTAGTTTTTTTTGGTGTGGTGGGCTGTTTTTTGGGGGTTTGTTGAAGAGTGCAATCCATGGGTCAGGGTGGATAGATTGGTGTAGTATATTGTTGATAGTTTTGAAACAAAAGGTCCAGATTGGTTTTATTTTTTCGCACGTCCACCAGCAATGTAGTGTATCAGCTGGTTCTCCGCATCCATTGTGGTGGGAAGTTTGAGTTTATTTTGTTTCATTTTTTTGGGGTGATGTACCATTTGTTGAGAATTTTGTAGATTTTTTCTTGTATTATGGTGTTTAAGGAGCATTTGTGCATATTTTGAAATATTTCTGACCATGTGTTCCAGTCTAAATTTTGGTTCAGTGTGTTCTCCCAATATTGCATGTGGGTGTTTTATCTTGGTGTTTAAAGTTGTTAATTAGTGTGTAGATTTGTGAGATTAGTTTCTTTTCTGTTGGTTTTTTTAGGCATATTTCTTCGAGCGGAGTGAGGGTTGTTAATTGGGCATTCTGTATTACTTTGTGTGAGAAGTGGTGAATTTGTGTGTAGCGGAGCCATTCTGTTTGGGGGAGTTTTAGTTGTTCTTGTGCCATTTCCCATGTCATTGTTTGTTGTGCGTTAAAAAGGTTGGCTACGTATGTGATGTTTTTATCTGTCCAGTTTTTCCAAGCGGGTTTGTCATATCCTGGGGGAAAGTCTGGGTTATGGAATATGGGGATCATTGTGGAGGGTTGGGATGTGAGTTTGTATGTTCTAGTTAGATTTTCCCATATAGAAATCGACGTCGGGCCACGTTTTCGCTGTTTCTTTTTGTTTTTTGATCCAAAGGAGGTTAGTGATGGGGACGGGGTGAGTGATAGCTGAATCGAGTTCTTTCCATCATATGTTGGGATCTGTTGTGTGCCATGTAATGGTTTGTGCCAGGCGGGCTGCCTGGTAGTATTGTTTGAGGGAGGGTAGGGAGAGTCCTCCTCGTGTTCTGTTGCGTTGTAGTATTGCTTCTGAGATTCTGGATTTTTTATTATTCCAGATAATGGTTCGGATAGCTGTTTGTAAGGATTTGAGGTCTGACGGTGGGACTGTGATTGGGAGGGCCCTAAAAAGGTAGAGGATACGGGGGAGTGTTATCATTTTAGCTGAATAGATTCTGCCGAATAATGATATGTTGTCCATTGTTTTAGCTGAGATTTGAGTTGACTGAATAGTTTTACGTAGTTGAGTTGGTAGTTGAGTAGTGCTGGGTTTGAACTTATTTGGACGCCAAGATATGTTATTGAGTTTGGGTGCCATCGGAAGGGAAAATTTTTTTTTATTGTTTTGATGGTGTTTGAGGTTAGTCCTATGGGTAGGGCATTGGATTTGTCATGATTAATTTTGAAGCCAGATATTTCACTGAAGTTTGTGAGTTCTTGAAGTAGATATGGAAGAGAAGATTGTGGGTGGGTGAGTGTGATGAAAGTATCGTCGGCGAATAAGGCAATTTTATATTCGTTTTTGCCTACCTTAAGGCCGGTGATTTTGTTGTGTGTGCGTATTTTTATTGCTAGTGGTTCGATACATAGGGCGAAAAGAAGGGGGGATAAGGGTCAGCCCTGTCTGGTTCCGTTCAGTATGGGAAAGGAGTTTGAGGTGTATCCCATATTATTAACTTTAGCTGTTGGGGGCATGTACATACTGAAGACTGCTTTGTGGAAGGCTCCATGTATTCCAAAGCTTTTATGTGTTTCACTCATGTAGTTCCAGGATATTCTGTCGAATTCGGCATCTAAGGAGAGTGAAAGTAATGGGATTGAATGTTGTTTGGCATAGAATAGTTGCTGGAGGATGCGTCTGATATTGTCCGTTGTCTGGCGGTGGGGGACAAATCCGGTTTGGTCTCCGTGAATTAATGAGGGGAGTATGTTGTTTAGGCGGGTGGCTAGTATTTTTGCGAAGATTTTGATGTCAGTGTTGATGAGAGATATAGGACGATAGTTTGAGCACTCTTCAGGGTTTTTCCCTGGTTTGGGTATCACTATTATGTTAGCTCGTAACATGTCTGTATGAAAGGTGTCTTCTTCTCTTAAGATTTTGTTAAATAGAAGGTGTAAGTGAGGTGTTAGATATGTCTGGAATTTTTTGTAGTATGCTGCCGTGATACCGTCTGGGCCTGGAGCTTTTCCGTTATGAAGTTGTTTGATTATTTCTGTAATCTCAAATGTGTATATAGGCGAATTAAGGAGTGTTATTGTAGTGGTTGTCCTGTTTTTTTGGTTGTAGTGCCATTGTATAATGTGCTGTAAAAATCCGCGAATAGGTTTACTATTTTAGTTGGATTATAGTTGAGGTTATGATTACGGTCCTTTAGGGGGTGTAGTTTATTTTGTGATAATCTTGCGTTGAGTTTTCTGGCTAGGAGGATGTCTGCTTTGTTTGCTTTTTCATAGAATTTTCTGTTTGTCAATCGTAGGGCCTTGTCTGCTGACTTGTCGAGAATATGGGCTAACTTATTTCTGAGGTTGGTTAGAGAGTGCAATGTTTCTGGTGATTTTGTTGTTGCGTGTTGTCGTTCTAGGTTTTTTAATGTGTGCCGTGATATCTGATATTTGGGCAGAGATGGCTCTTTTTCTCTTGGAGGCGATGTGGATAAATGAGCCTCGGATGACTGCTTTATGTGAAGTCCATAGTGGCAGTATCTGGTAGGTCTTTTTCTGTAAAGTAGAGTTTTAGGTCCTGTTCTGTTTGTTGTGTGATAGATTGATCTGTGAGAAGAGATTCGTTTAATCTCCATGTGTATGAGGGGGAGGTGGTTAGTAGGTTATTTAATGTTATTGTTACTGATGCATGGTCAGACCATGTGATGGCTGAGATTTCGGTTTTTGTGAGTTGGGGGAGTAGGGTTGGTGTTAAGAAAAGGAAGTCGATTCTGGAGTATGTATTATGTGGGTTAGAGTAGAAGGTGTATTCTTTAGTGGAGTTATGTTGTACCCTCCATGTGTCCCAGAGGTTTAGGGTTTTTATAAATTGTAAGAGAGGTTTTGTGGATGTTGTTGGATTGGATATTGAGGAGGGTTGGGATCTGTCTAGTTTTGGATCTAGTATTGTATTCATGTCTCCTCCCACAATAAGGTGTCCTGCGTCTTGGGCAAGGAGGATTTCTTCTATTTCTCTGTAGAAGCTGTTTTGGGATTTGTTTGGTGCATAGAGGTTTACCAGAGTGAGTTTTGTTTTATTGATATGGCCTGTGATAATAAGGTAGCGGCCGTTGGGGTCTCTTATGCATTTTTGTTCCTGGAAAGTTATTCGTCTGTGGAAGAGGACAGCCACACCATTTGTTTTTGTGGTGTTAGATGCCACAAAGCAGTTTGTATATTTTTTGCTCAGAAATTTTGGTTCCTTCTTTTGTAAGAAATGGGTTTCCTGTAGGAAAGCGATGTCTGTTTGGGTGGATTCTAGGTATTTGATAGCAATTTTTCATTTTTTGGGGTGATTAAGTCCCTTTGCGTTTTGGGTTAGTATTTTGAGGTGGGACAGGGGAGACGGAGCAGGGGAAGTCAGGGGTGGTTTCATTTTGGATATTAAAAAAGAAAAAAAAGGGGGGGGTTTAAAGGGTGAGACTTAAGAGTCTCAAATAGGTTATATGTGCAGTGTGTTTCTCACTGCAGTTTTAGTGAGGCGTGTTCAACCTGGTGGTTGTTGAATTGATTGTGTTAATAAAGGTAGGATTTGGGGAGTTAGTAGGGTTGTGTTGTATGGCTGCTGAGAGAGTTTATGGGGTCCAATCATGGTATATATTTTTTTTTCCCCCGGATGTTTTTCTTTTCCTTTTCTTTTCCTTCTTCCTCCCCCTTTTCTTTCTTCCTTTCCCTTTCCCCCTTCTCTATCCTTCTCCTATATTATAGTATTGGCTTTACCTGTGATTAGTCTTTTAGCTATTTCTATGTTGTATCATTGTCATTGGTTGTATGTTGGCTTATTAATTATTATTTTTATATTATAGCATTGGGATTGTCTGTATACATATGATCTATTTCTTTATTGTAGTGTTAACATTGCCTGTATATCAATATATCAACTATTTCCCTATTATAACATTGACATTGCCTGTATATCATTATGTAAACTATTTCCATATTATGTTAGTAACATTGCCTGTATATCAACATATAAACTATTTCCCTATTATAACATTGACATTGTATATCATTGTTTAAACTATTTCCATATTATGTTATTAACATTGCCTGTTTATCAACATATAAACTATTTCCCTATTATAACATTGACATTGCCTGTATATCATTGTATAAACTATTTCCATATTATGTTATTAACATTGCTTGTATATCAACATATAAACTGTTACCCTATTATAACATTGACATTGCCTGTATATCGCTTTGTAGACCATTTCCATATTATGTTATTAACATTGTCTGTATATCAACGTATAAACCATTTCTATATTAGGGTATTAATGTTGCCTGTAGCTCAGTCTGTTAATTGTTTCTGTGTCATAACATTGACATTGATTGTACATCCGCTTATTAATTATTTTTATATTATAGTATTGATGTTGCCTATATATTGGTATATGAGCTATTTCTGTATGTGTAACTTACATACCCACACACACACATATATGTATATACACTTACATGCACACACACACATATACACGCGTATCATACACATATCAGCATTTAAGCTATTTCTATATTATAGCATTAACATTGTCTGTATATTAACATATAAACTATTTCCATGTTGTAACATTAGCAGTGTCTGTATTTCAACATATATTCTATTTCTAAATTGTAACATTGGCGTTGCCTGTATATCGACATATATTTTGACTGTATATCGGCCTGATAACTGTTAGTTGGTTCATTATATATACATTTTCATTGTTTTAACTATATCAGCATGTTAACTATTTGTATGGTAGCTATTCAACTTGTTAATTGTTTTTATAAAGTGGTAGTGATAGTTTTTACCGTATTATCGGGTTAACTCTTTCTGTATGATGATTTTGTCAATTTGTTCTTCGCTGTTTTGTAGCTGTTTTTTGCTAGTTAGTCGAGCTTTTTGGAGCTGTTAATTAATTGTTGTTATGGGTTTACCACTTTGTAGTAGTTTCTGTGAGTCAAGGATCTGTGGTTGTGGGGTCTCGGTTATTTTGTCAGGTCTTTGGTTGCAGAGATTGGTATTCCCCCTCGTCTGCTGGTGTTGGACAAGTTTATATCGGATGGCTAGTAGGTTATAGTAACTTTGAGTTAGTTCTTCCCAATGGGTGTGTTTTGTTCAAAAGGGAGAGAAGAAGTTGGGTCCGTCTTGATTCATAGGGGTGCTTTGGCATTTTTTCCCAAAGATGTGGGTTGTTTTGTAATCCCGGTTTCAAGTAGGTGGTTTTTGGTGCATTTCTGGGGGTGGGATTCTGGGCGATGTTTGGGGTTCTCGTGGAGGTTGTTCCGCCGTTAGGCTTAGGTTGTACAGTGTATGGTATCCTTCCTCTAGCGAAGTAATTATGTGGGTCTTTCCATTATGTGGTATAATAAGGCGAAAGGGAAATCCCCATCTGTATCGTAGCTTGTGTCGTTGTAATATTTCCAGTACAGGTTTAAGTTCTGTGCGGCGTTTCAGTGTCCTGGGGGAGATGTCTTGGAAGATAGACAATCTGTGACCTTCCATTTCTATTTGGGTGAGGTTTCTGGAAGCTTTCAGGATTTCTTCTTTGCTTTTGTAATAATGGAGGCGTGTGATTACGTCCCTTGCAAGCTCACCTTCTCGGCCTGGTGCTCGGAGGGCTCGGTGAGCTCTGTCCATGTGGAGTTGTTCGTTTGTGAGGGACGGGGCTAGTTTGTGAAATAGGGATGTTAAGTAGGCTTGCAGGTCTGTGATTCCTTCGGGTATGCCTCTGATTCGCAGGTTGTTCCTGCGGTTTCGGTTTTCTGTGTCCTCTTGGGCATCCTGGAGGGTTATGATTTGGGATTGGAGGAAAGTTAAGTCCTCCTCAACTTGGCGGCAGTATTGTATTACCTGCATCTGTGATGTTTCAATTGCCGTGGTGCGGTCGTTTAGTGCCTTTACTTCTTGTCGGACTTCGGTCACTGTTTTAGTGTGTGCCGAAGTGATTAGGTTTTCCAAGTCTGTATATAGGTTTTTGAGATCCGCTTTGGTAACTGCTTCTGTTGGTGGTGGCTCGTGGGTTGGAGAGTGACTTTTGGGTCGGGCGCCATCTTGGGAGAGGCCTGGTGGGTCCGTTTTGGCAAAGTACCCTACCAGGTCGCTTTTGTGCTCCTGTTGTTTCCTCGGTGGGGCCATGGTGTTTGGTGATTCACAGGGGTGTCAGGTGAGAGGGATTTGTCATTTTTGAGCTTGTCCGGTGTTGGTTTTGTTTGCTCTGGACCCGGAGCTGTCTCAGCATGCGGCCATCTCTGTCTAGAGCCAGGCCACGCCCCCTACTTGATATTTTTTTGAGGGTGTTTTAGGTGTATTGTTACTTGATTTTAATCCAGTGTTTATGGTACCTTTTGATTAAATGATTACTCCGATTTATATATATTGATTATTTGTCCTTGCTAATTTATTTTATATGTGATTTATTAATATTAACCTTATTTAGTTTCCACACCATGTCTCCGGTTAATCAAAATGCACTTGCATCTTTTACACCATTATTAAAAAAACACAGAGAGAACCCAGCTAGAGACCCCTAAAACATAGGCACTTGAATCCAATTTCTATCAAAAATACGCGCTAGGCTAGATTCACATAAAGATAAAATAATCAGTGCACAAAAAAACACGTTTTCAATCCATATGTATAAAGACAAATGGTCAGGCGCTTATGAAAAATGTTTAGGCTGTGCTGGACCCCATTACACAATCTTCTCAAAGTTACTGAAAAATGTTTCCATGGGCTGAGTGCTCCAACCACGGCTAATCAAACTGCCATAGCCGTGTAGTGATATAAAAAAATAACTACAGTGTTAATATAAACAGTCAGCAGACTTTGTAGTAGCAAGCTGTTGAATAAGTACAGTATCTTGCAACACAGTGGAATCTGTCAGCAAAGATCATAGTAGCAGATGTTGGGTAAATGTCTTACACAACTCACAAGCTGGCCGGTCTAATTAGAAGTGACATTAAACAATGTAAACAAACTTCAGCACTGAATGAACACCGGGACTTACGTAATTGCCAGACTCTATAGCTTCTTCACCCGGACCTAGTGCTCCTTGTGAGGACCAGCCACAAAAGGACACACCTCCAACAGCATAGCGAACCGAATACAATGACTCCCATCAAGCTCTCTCCTGATCCTAAGCCCATGGACACGGGAAACCAAACGGAAGAACACAGCAACAGTTCAGTCTCACTCCTCACTTCTTTTAGACCATTATTGCTACTATACTCTATGCTTTCTGTACTTGAATCTTCTATAGTTTATATAGAGGGAAAAAATGTTCAAGACATTTGCTTTATCGCCATCCTCCATAACTTAAATGGAGTAGAACTTACACTTATCCCCATTAATTAATGGTGCCACACTTTCAGTCTTCATCTTCTTACTATTACTTCATTATTAATGTTAGCTAGCATCATTTCCATTTCCCACTGACTTAAAGGTTTTAAATACCTTTTTCTTCCTTTCCATTTCCCTCTTTACATCAGAATTAAGCCACATGGATACAGAATTTTTTTTCTTTCATTGTGAAATGGCTTAAAATCCCCTTAAAAACTGTCCACTTCTGTTCAGTAGCTTAACCTGATAATATATCATCCCAGTTGACATGCTGAAGAGCTACTTTTAACCTGTGAATATTTGCTTTCCTGAAATTAAGTCTTTGTTAACCCAGTGCACTTTCTCTTTTGACATCATTTGCTAAACGACACTATTTCATGATCATTATTCCCTAAGCTTCCAGTTACCTTTAAATCTATAATACGCTCCACAATGTTAGATATTGCCAGATCCAACAGAGCTCCTTTTCTAGTAGGAACAGTATGAGGAACAGATCTTGGCTTTTACGAGCAAGTGAGTAGGAATTTGGACTCTGGCATAGCATTAGATGTGGTATTCTTGGATTTTGCTAAGGCTTTTGATACAGTCTCCCTTAGGCGACATATGTACTATATAATAAGCTAAGGTCTGTTGTGTTGGGTGGCACATTTGTACATGGATAGAAAATGGTTCATGGATTGGATGTATAGAGTAGTTGTTAAAGGGACACTGTGTAGTCATATATTTCATAAAATGTAAATTCTATAATTGGGACTGAGGTGTTAATAAAAGGAATGCATGGGAATAGTCATCTATCCAATTCCAGATACTTCTTTTGTTACTATATCGGTTTCTGGGTTGGGTTATTTGCATTTCATAGAACTACCTGTACTGTAGATACATCTGTTGTTATCAAACAATCATCTTATGGAGGGTGTTCTGCATTTCAAATAGGGAATGTTTGTAACTACCATCTAGAAACAAAACAAACATCTGAGACAGTTAACATAATTATATCAAATCCTTTCCCAGATATATGTGTTGTATATCAAGGGGACAGAGAATCTGCTAAGAGTTAGAAGGAAATAGATGGGGATAGAAGACAATAGAAGGGAAGAGGCCTGGAAGGAATTACACATTGTAACTTTGTACACCTGCTGTAAATATATATTTTAAGTTGATGTCTCTGGGACTGGAACTCTTAATAAACGCTTCTTCTCTGAAAAAGGACTGAAGTTGGTTACATTTGCCTGGTGGTGGTAAATAAGGATTATTGTATACACAACAACATTTTCACTATACGCTATAACAAACTGATAAATATAAGTACCTAAAATCTGTTTCTATTATTCACAGGGAAATAAGAAAGCTTATTCCCATCTCCCTGTGAATAATAGAATGCCCGGGGAACACTGCCGAACTTACCTTATCTGTGCTCCACTAGTGGCTGCTCCTTAGCTGTCAGCCAGGGTGCCCAATCGCATGCCTTTTGTATTGGTGCGTATGCACAGAAGAAGGCGCTCGGTAGGGACAGAGCTCCTGACAGCTGAGAAGGAGCCGAGTGGAGCACTGGTAATGTAAGTTCGGCAGTATTCCCTGGGCATTCTATTATTCACAGGAAGGTTGGAAATAAGCATTCTTACCTCCCTGTGAATAATAGAAACAGATTTTAAGTACACAGTACATAAAATCAGTTTAGTGTCCATTTCATAGTGTTTTGATAATATAGACTAAAGTTTAAGTGGGGTGCAACAGTGTTCAGTGATGAGGTCACTTCTATTTAATATGTTTATTAATGATTTGGAAGTGGGTATTGTCAGCAAGGTTTCTGGACGACACAAAATGTTGTTGACAATTAAAAGCTATAGAGATGCAATCGTTGCAGGTGGATCTAGATAGATAGTCACATTGGGCTGCTTATTGTCAAATGATATTCAAAGTTAAAATGGAATTTACCACCAGGTGCAAATCCAGAATTATTTTCCTCTTCATACTTTTTTTTTCATAATGTTTTTTTTTTATATCTTGTGTTGTTGGATTGTAAAATAGAGTTTCACAGGTAGTGAAACATTTGAACATTCAAACTTCTGATAATTTACCTTGAAGTTACTTAATTGAGCAAACCATTTCAGCTCAAGCAGAATCGAGATATACGGAGATGTGACAAAAAGCAAAGGGTCGCCTTTGTATACAGTTAATTTATGCATGAAAGGACCAATCTGAATTCCACCAGTGTTTTAATTTAATTTCTCTGAACAGTAAGTAAATGTTTAATTGTTAACACATACAGCAGAGGACATCCTTAGCCTTATTATTGCAATATAAAGTCATTATTCTATTTACACATATTGAGCCATGGTCTGCTTGTTGGAGTGCTACTTTAGTGAAATCCCAAATAACCCTATATAAAGCCTTCTCTGCGTCAAGCATGAAAAGGCACATTAGTGTATGAGTATATTGAGCACAAGAGATAAGAACAATAGTTTTGATGGACAAAACTTGGATCTTACAGTTATATGGGTTTCCAGAGCCTGGTCTGTGAAAGGTTGGTCAGGGGAAACCAAATTAAAGGCTTCAAGTAAGAAAGGGTAAAGGTCTTTTTCAAATAGTTTACAAAATTTTGCAGAATGGGTCCAGTGCTTTGCCCATTTTAAGAGATGAATTATATATGCCAGCTCAGTGGTGGAAATGGGGGTTCTATACTCTCTGATCATCTAGAGATGGTAGGGCTGTGATGTTTGTATATTTGTTTATTGTATTAAGAGAAGCCAGTGGTAACCAAGTAAAGTTGCGGTCCCCCCTGTTAAAACAGTATAGACAGCTTTATTTATAAACATTGTAATAAACATTGTAAACATTTATACTTTTATCTTTAAACTATCGCCCAGTAGGGCAACCTTTCTCTACTAAGTATATTTCTGGTTGATTCGGGTTGTTGTTGCTCGCTAAGAGCCTAGTCTCTGGATGGCGGGGAGACTATGAGCAGAAACTTATATTCGTCTTTTGACGTTTGGGGAGGAGGGCTTGTTTTGGTTACGCGTGTGCTGATTAAGGTTATTTATAGTGCACTTGTTCGGTAGGCAAAGGAGGAATCTAATGATTAGAATGAGATTGTATTGGATGACCAAGAGGCAGGTTCTGGTTATGTATCAGATTTGTTTTCCGGGTGATTTCTCTATACGAGTCTTCACTGTTCAGGATATGTATCATCATCTGTTCTCCCATTTGTAACTGCCAATTGGTCAGGTTCTACACTTTATTGGGGATCTTTCCCCTCTACACATTTAACCCCTGACTATCTATTCCTGTTGGAAGGAGGAAAGAGGGGAGGGAAAGAAAAAAAAGGGGGGAAATCAAAATACATTCCCCTCCCCCCCACCACCCACACCCTCCATTGATTGCGGGCCGGGTTCCCGGTCATTTCCAGCCTTACACTAACATCACTCCGTTTTAAAGTGTATATATGAACTTGTAGCAGTAGAGAGGTAGAGCAACCCAGCTGTCGGCTATGGTGAGGGAGGGGGGGGAGCAACGGGGAGGGACGGCAAACACCCCCTGCCCCTAAGCAATAACTCTGTAGTTTGAGATGTATATATTTATGTCTTGGGCATTCTTTTGGTGGGAGTTGTTTTAACATTCTGTATTTGTTATTTTGCATTATCTGCAGTGTTATGTGAGTAGTTGCAAGATAGTTTGTTTATCTACATTCTATATATATACATTCTATATATTTATCTCCATCTGGTCCTGCCCCCCCGCCCCCCGCCCACAGCCCCTGACTCCCCAACCAGATATGTCCCCATAGATGGCCGGATTGGACTTCTAAGGGTCTATAGCCTGGGTTTTAGCGGTTAATGTCTCGGTCTCTTTCATCTCCATTGTTTTGTGCCATCTCGGGGTTTGGGTATTAGCTGTTCGTTGCGGTATCTGGAGTCCCGATTCAAGTTCTTTGTGTCTGTGCCGGTTCGTCACAGCCTGTGTTTGAAGGTTATATACACGTCGCAGGTGCCTCATTGTAATGTCTCAATGGTGCTATGGTTTAGTTCTTTTACTTATCTGCTGTGGCCTTCTCCCTTTAATCTTATACCATCTTTATCTAATGATTTGTGGCTGTCCGTTTGGTGCCGAGCCGGCTATATTCAGAGGGTGGATCAATGGAGCAGCTTCGCTCCACACAGTCTGTTTGTTAGGAGGGAGCAGATGAAGGGTGGGCAAGAACACAGATGGGGTATATGAGGGGGGAGTTCGTTGTCCTCGGGGGGGGGGGCGGTTGTGTACAGTACCTTAAGTTGGGATGTTACCCGTAATGCAAGCCGGTGGATGTCTTATCTTCCGTTGGGGCGTAACGACCGTCTATCCACTGGGTCACCTCTGTTGGTGTTTCAAAAAACTTTGTATTTCCCTCGTATTGGATGCGTAGGCGGGCCGGATACATTAATGGTTTATGGTAGGTTTAGGTTTCTAAGGCGTTGCTTGACCTCCATAAATGTGGCCCTCTTTTTTTGTAGACCAATTGAATAGTCCGGGAAGAACATTATTGTATTGTTTTCCAGTTGTACTTCACCCTTTTCCCTAGCCATTTTCAGGATAGCGTCTCCATCTTTGGCATTGAGTAGTCTCGCCTTGGTCTTGAGCCCGGTGGAGGGGGTCTGGCCGGCACCCGATGTGCCCTTTCAATAGTGAATACCCTCCGGTATTCACTATTGAAAGGGCACATCGGGTATTGAAAGGTTGTCGGTTCCGAACACCCTGCGAAGCCAGGTGTCCAGGAATATCTCCGGCTCCCTGCCCTCGACCCCCTCTGGTAGCCCCACTAGATGAATATTTTGGCAGCGAGAGCGGTTCTCCAGATCCTGGAGTTGTTGTTGTAGGTTTGCAATATCCTGTGGTACCTGTCTTATTGTGTCCTCTGTGCTTGACACCCTCTCCTCCAGGTCCCCCACCTGGTGTCGTAGCTTTTGGAAGTCATGGCGGAGGAGTCCAACATCCACCCGCACCTCCTCTATCAGGACCGTCAGGGATGCTTTAGTGTCCTGTATTGCTGACAGGATTTGGGTGGAGGTAGGCTCGGTCTGGGGTGTCGAGGTTGCTGCCTCCGTGTCTGGTGTGGACTCCTTGGCCTCTGCAGCTCGCTCAATCGTGTGTGGTTCACTTTGTCGAGGTGTGGTGTGAGGGGCCTGGTCCTTGCTTTGGCACGTATACTTTCCAAGCTTCTCCGTGTAGGTTGTATTTTTGTTTTGCTGGTTCCCCTGTTTTGTCATTGTGGTCAGGAAGGTATCGGGTTAATCCTTGCCTGGTTTCGGGTGTCTTTTTTCAGCCTAGTGTTGTTTGCAGGTTGGATAGCTGGGAGACATGCGTTGGTTTAGTAGTTGGGACTTGCTACGAGCCACGGATTTGTTTATCGTACTCCCCCTGACTGCATTATGTGGGACCGCTTCCTATCCAGGTCTGTCCCGCCGCGGAGCTTGGAGCTGCATTTTCATACATTCGGCGGCACCAGTGAGTGTTCCGGTTTTGGACACAGTGGAGTGGTTACGCATCAGGGGTGAGACCAACCCAGTGCTATCTCTATCCAGGTCTGTCCCGCTAAGTGTCCACTCTATCTTACTCTACGATTGTGGGATTTTTTGCATAAAGATTGGCTTCCTTGGAAGGCGGAGACACAGATCTTGATGGGTGGGGCTGGACTGATATTTCAGGGGGCTCTTTTAGTGACAGCCTATCTTGGTTTTAGTGTTTATATTTATGTATATTCACTTTTTGCACTGTATATTGTACTTTATGACTGTTCTTTAATAGAGACATGCGCTCTTTTGATACCCCCAGTGTGTAGCTTTTTTATTGACCATTTGGTCCACTACATTTAAGATTTCCTGTGTAAAATTACCTTATTGGAGTGTCTTGGACTTTGTATCCAAGTTTAGTCAGTTCTTTAGTCTAGCCTCTTGTGTTAGATATATCTCTTTTTTGACCTTTAGATTTAGACTCTGGATTATGACTGAACCAATGGGAATAAAATTTGTTCTGAAATTTAGGACTGACTTTAAATTTAAAGTGTTTTCTTTAATCAATATTAAATCATTTTTTTCTGATTGCATCCCTACGCTGTGGGATATTTAGTCCATTGGTGTTAAAGGATATCTCCACTAATGGAAAAACTTTGGTTTTTTTCCCCCTATATGAAAGTACACCTTCCCCCAACCCCCCTCCTACCTTTTTTTCCCCAAAAATCAGCTCTGTTCCTTTGCAGCAGCCTCTGGAATCTGTGTAGCTCCTGGGGGTGTGTCTGCTACTGTGCTGGGCAGGCTGTAAGTCAATGTGCATCATCACCTGCATATTCATAATTTCTGCCACACCCACTTGCCCCCAGTGATGCCTGATGTAAACAAAGCATTTCCTCCCTGTCTCTGCATGATTTATTCACAGCTGATGCTGTGCAGGGAGAGACAGAGGGGGGAAGTTATAAGGCTTCAGTCACACAGATTTATGTAAGGCTGTGAGAACTTGCTTTTAACAGTTTTATAAGTTATAGAATTATTTATAGGAACCAAATGGGGGGGGAGACAGAAGGTGTATTTCAGAGGGGATGCTGGGAGTGTCACAAGTTGTATTGCAGGGGGATCTGGGAGACAGAAGGTGTATAATCAGAGGGGATGCTGGGAGTGCCACAAGTTGCATTGCAGAGGGATCTGGGAGATCCTATTCCTTGGAGCAAGAAACAAAAAGCCAATACCATCCTGCATGGATTCGTAATGCTATTCCTGACCTTCATGGTCACTATGTTGGTCTTGATGCTAAGGATTATTATTTTTTTTTTTAAATTGTTATTATAATTTGTTTAAAAGTTTACTTATGAATAATTTTAAAAAAATAATCATAATGTATATGTTAACATAAATAAAACGCTTTATTTTTTAAATAAAATAACTTTTTATCTTTTCTAAAATGTTAAATATCGAAAAACAAATCTTACAAATGCTTGTGAAGGTTCTCATTCATCCAGGTCATGGTATATCTGTTGTATTCAATTAGATCAACTGCACTTGAAGTTTAGTCAGTCAAGGGCACACATGTGCTATCTCTGACAATAGCTAAGAGACGCAACTACAAAGAGGTTCACCGATTCTGCTCTTGCTCGGAATTAGCTTGCAACAGAAGCAGGGGGCGACAACCAGACAACAAAGGAATAGGTCATGAATGTAACCACTTGGGCATCTATGAATAATTCGGCATCTATGTAAAATTACATTTTTGTAAGTAATTATTGTATACAATAAACTTATAAACAATCTGGAATCAAATTTTAAATTTTTATGCAATAAATTAAATATTTTTTTTTTTTAATCATTCAGTTTTTATTGAAGAGTTTTTATAATACAGTTCAAATCAAATCAAATAGGGTCAAATCAAATCAAATCAAATAAAATATCACATTGTAACATATCAATATATAATATACTGTAGGGAGTGGGTAGCAGTAAATAAAGTAACCAAAAGTAAATTTCAGCGTGTGTCTCCCCAGCTGCCGTTTTGAGTATTTCATTCTTGCTTGGTTATCAGATTTTAGCATATTTGAGCCAAAGCATCTTAATCTTTATTGATATAGAGATCTATTGTCGGTATACCAGTATTCCCACTTCTTGTAGAATTTGTGAAAATTAAGTTGGGTTATGGCATATTGTTTCTCATACTGCATATTGGTATTGAGGTTTCTCAGTATGAGTGTGATATTAGGGATTTTAGTGGATAACCAGTTTCTGGCAATAAATTGAGTAATAATTATAGTAGTATGGAAAATAATGGTTTGTTGATTGCTGGGAAACTGCTGTAGTTCTATCAATAAGAGGGCCAGTTCGGGAGTGAGGGTGATTTGTTTTTGTAATATTGATGATAATACTAGTTGAGTTTTATTCCATATTTTTCTGATTTTCCTGCAGGTCCAGAATATGTGAAGAAGTGTTCCTCTGGCCTGTCCGCACCTCCAACATATTGGTGAGTATTTAGAGTTCCATTTTGCTAGAATTGTTGGGGTTCTATAATATCTCAACAGTATCTTTCTTGTTATTTCCCAATGTTGTGAGCATCTTGAGAGTTTGAAGGGGATGTTGGCTGCATCTGACCATTGTTTATCATTGAAGGTTTTTCCCAGTTCTTCCTCCCATTTTATATGTGGTCTGAGTTTGGTAAATATATTTTTGTTGTTGATCAAGTTGTAGAAGGTTGTTATTCCTTTGGGGGGGGTAATGGGGGCTGTAAATTGTAGTTCAGTTGAGTCTATTGAGGTTTTCCATTTCTTTTTAGAGGTTGTAAGCAGGGATATAATTTGGATATGTTTAAAGAAGTCGTTCTGGTTAAGTTGGTATTTGCTTTGTAGTGTAGGGAATGGGGTCGGTTTACCTTGTTGGTATAGTTGATTGATTGTTTTTAGTTGGTGTTGATCCCATTGAATATGTAAATCCGGGATAAGTATTTCAAGGCTGTTTATGGGTATGAAGTCGTATAATGGTGCTAAGAAGTTTTGATTTTTGTGTATATTTTTCCAGATTTTAATGGATGCGTGGGGGAGGGTGTAGGGAATGGTTATTTGCTTGTCTTCTAGAAGTGTTGCTCCCAGAATTTGTTTCAGGTTCATGGGTTGGCACATTTTTTCCTCTATTTCGCACCATAGGTTTGTGTTTGTCTTGCTTTTCCACCAATATCTTATTTGGTCTAGAGTTGTTGCTTGGTAATAGTCTTTTAATATTGGTATTGCTAGACCTCCTGTTTTGCGGTTTTTAGCCATGGTTGGGTTGTTTATTCTTGCTTTATTTTTATTCCATATGAATTGTGTTATATTTTTTTGTGCTCTTGAGAGGAAGGTTTCTGGGATGTTTATTGGAATTGATCTAAAAACGTAAAGATATCGGGGGAGGATTAGCATTTTGGATGCCATTATTCTATCCATTAATGATAGTGTCATGATCCTCCATTTTCTTGTCTGACTTTCTAGTTTTTCTACTAGTGGTATGAAGTTGGATTGGAATAGGTTTTCCAGGTTGGTTGAAATTTTTATTCCCAGGTAGGTTATTTCGTTGGTGTCCCATCTGAATTGATATTTGCTTGCCAGGAACATTTTCAGGGTTCCTGAGAGATTGGTTTCCATAACTTGTGATTTTTTCTCGTTGATTTTGTAGTATGATAATCGTCCAAACTGATGTAGATGTTTGTATATATGTATTAGTGAGATGATTGGTTTTGTGACAATTAGAATAACGTCGTCTGCGAATAGTGCTATTTTGTGGGATGATGAGTTGATTTTGATGCCTGTAATATTTGGGTCTTCTCTTATTTTTTGTGCCAGAGGTTCCATAGCTAGGGCAAAGATTAGTGGGGAGAGGGGACATCCTTGTCTTGTTCCATTTGAGATGTTAAATGGGTTGGATATCATACTGGAAATGTACACGTTTGCAGATGGGTTGGTGTAGAGCGCCATGATTGCTTTTTTAAAGGAGTTTTGTATTCCAAATTTTTCCAGTACCAGGTTTAGGTATTGCCAATTGAGGCGGTCAAAGGCCTTTTCTGCATCTAATGATATAAATAGCGATGGGATCTTGTTGTGGTTGGCCCAGTCTATAAGGTCGATAATTCTTCTTGTGTTGTCTGTGGATTGTCTGTTTTTAATAAATCCTACTTGGTCTAAGTGGATGAGATATGGAAGTATGTTTTTGAGTCTCTCGGCCAGTATTTTGGAATATAGTTTAAGGTCATTATTTAATAGGGAGATGGGTCTGTAGTTTCCTAATAGTGTCGGGTCTTTCCCTTGTTTTGGGATTGGTATGATTATGGCTTTAAGCATCTCTTTAGGGAATGTTTGGTTTTCAGTTGCTTTGTTGAACATGTTTTGCAAGGGTATCTCCAGTGAAAAAATAAAGTTTGGCCATTTATTTTTATTGAAGAACAGGAGCAAGGAGAGAAGATAAGGTACTTACTCTATTGTTCACTCCTCCATTGCGTAGTCTGACAGGTCCCGATGGACTTGAGTAGGTCCATCGGGACACATCAGACTTTGCGGCGCAGGAGCAAGCAATCGAGTAAAGAACCTTACCTTCTCTCCTGGCTCCTGATAGTTTTATTGAAGAACAGGAGTTAAGACTCTTTTATCTACCGTTCTTCAATAAAACTAAATGGTCAATCTTTATTGTTTCACTGGATATACCCTTTAAAAATAAATAGAAAGTGAAATATTACTAAGTGCAAACCTGATAACATATTATAAAGTAGACGTCAATATTTTGAAAGCCAAGTTATATCAAAATCTTGATTTGTGTTTTGCTATGACAATTTCACGGGCAGGTCTTTCCCCCAATACAATATTCTGCGGTGTCTGTGAAGAGAGTGATCTCCAGTCGCTTTCCAAGGTGCCCTCAAGAATCATCAAAGCTTTCATCACATGGGCATCATCAACTTTGTCATAGATTGGTTTTGCTAACCAATCTTTTTTCTGTTTGGGAAAAACAATACGAAAGCTCAAGAGAACTTCCGGATGGGTGTTTTATAACTGCTTGTTCTCTGTTCACATTTCTAGCAAGCAGCAAGGATTGTTCGAGCCATCATAGCATCCATGCCATATGATATTCTCTTAGGTTGAAATTTCAAAATCTTGCTGTGGTACACCTCCAATGACCCCGTGTGACAGAACTTTTCAATCATTCTAATGTCCTTCAATAACTTTGGAGATGACACTATTTCTTTTATAAGAATGTGTGCCTTCTCTCCTTGACGTATCCATGGCATCTCCTTGATCTTGTTTCTGGATAGTCTTCTGTGGTCACATTTCTTGCAGAGAGTGTTTTTTGGAAAGCTGTGTTTGTTGGATATGTGATCCAAAAGACACTCCCTTTTGGCTACTAGCAAATCAGGATTCCCTTGGCAGGACTTAGTGCAAAACCATAGATGGTTAATAATTGGGTTTATCCATGTTGCTATAATAGAGCATTGTGCCTTTCTACTTGCTGCTAAATTCTCTTTCTGATGCTTTTGGATAGGTGCCATATATCGAACTGGTGGCAAATGTCAGAGTACTTTTCTTTCATCAATTTTCTTATACCGACTTGCCGATCAGTTGCGATTAAAGCTATTGTGAAATCATGGGAAATTATATCAGTAAGACAGTCTTCAAAAGTGCTTTTTTCCAAACCTACTAATGACTTTCCAGGACCTAGCTGGTCTATTCTAAAATGAATGATTTTTTTGTTATTTAAAGGGCATGTCCACCCCCAAAACTAAAATTTAACCCCTTACTGGCCACATCAAGTAGTTTAAAACAATCCTTACCTTACATTCCTGCTCAAAATAGTTCCCCTGCTGTGCCCCTCCAAAGTCCAGGAAACTGCTGTGTAGGAGCAGTGTGTGACTCATGCTGTGCCTGAGACTTCCTCAACCTCATCAAGGTTGAGGCATGCTCAGTGCAGCCCTCCCTGCCTCTCAGCCAATCACGGACGCAGCTGCCGGTCCCGCCCCCTGCTTTCAATTCCATGCAAGCTGAGGGCCTGAACACTGCAGCAGGGGAGAGAGGGCAGGTAAGTGAGAATCGGGCGACTTTCTAACAATTATATTAATGCGGTTGGGGCTGGGGGAGCATGCCCTACCACATATCAAAAGTTAAATTTTGGGGTGGACATGCCCTTTAAGTCCATGAGAGTGTATGTACAAAATTTGGCACTGTGACCAGGGCTATCAAACAGGCCGTCACCAGCCAGTACTAGTGCCTGATCCAAGAACTCATTTTTCAATTGCTCCTGTTCAAATTTCCATTCAAGGTGAACTGCTGGAAATAGGTATGATCTTTGATATCTGTAGTAAATGGATTTGGAAATAGCTTGAACACCAAATATTTCATACATTTCCGCCACCTTTTGATAGCTTGCGCCACTGAAACAAAATGCTGGCAGCATTGAAGGTTTCCAACTGCTATATTTTTTTCTATAGGCTGACTATGCCATTTGCATGAAATGTGTCCTTGTTTGCATTTCAGTATAACAATCAATAGACTGCCTTCGATTATTTTTCGGGTATCAATAATCTTTGCATTACATAACTCAGCATCTTTATGTGGACAATGGACAAATGAAATCAAAAAGTCTAAACAACTGTCATAAACAATGAATTTTTTTTCTTCCACATAGTCTTGTTTGACTTTCTCCTTTACAATCACTGACTCTTCTTGAATTATAAATTATGATTAATTTGCACTTGATACTCTGGCTGGATCAAATGTCAAATCACGTGGGTCATCTACAGGCACTGATGAATCACTGGTGTTCAGACTTTCTTGTGATTCTGTTGCCAATTTTGGAATTGGTGACAACAAAATTGGTGCCAACACAATTTGTTCTTGTTCTTCTTGAATTATATTTTTCCTCTTTATTCTTCTTTTTCGTTTCCTCTTTGATTTACCTGCACAAGGAGTGGAAGTGATTTGTCTAGTCTCAACAGTTTCCATCTCCTTATCTACTCCTTCTAATAAAAGATCTTCTGTTTGAGTAGAAGAATCCACCATAATTTTACTATCTGTTTGAGTGTAAGATACTCGTTGATTAACCCAATGCTCTGTGTTGCAATACTCATCTTTAAATCTTATTTCTGTTTGCGTTGTTATGTTGTGTAATCTGTGTATTATGCATACTTGTAAACTGTATGTGAATGGTTCCTCTGCTGAAACTGGCATTGCAGGATTTGGTGGTGTTATTGAGGTAAGTATAGGTACATCTTGCGGGGATGCACTTGTAGAAGATGAAGATGGAGGAAATAAAGTTGGAACAGCTGATGGCTTAAGAACTGGTTTTTTTCGCCTTTCTTCATCTAACAGTCTTGTGTAAAATGAATAGAACATAATCTGAAGCGATCTGTTTTTTTCCTTCCTGTACTGTCTGTGCCAATTCATCAATGTTACCAAAGTCTTGGCCAGTTTGAAATAGCCAATTTTTAATAGTCTCCAAATTTTTGGGAAAAGGATGCATGATAATATTTGGATTTTGCTTTTTTTAGCCTGTACAATTTGGACATCCTTTTACAATGCAGCAAGGCATAGCTATAGAAATTACTATTACCTGTCAAAGATATAAATACATTCATAAATTACCTTTAGTGTCTCTTTGAATGTTAAAAATTACAATAAAATAGTTACATTAACACTTTTAAAGTATAATTTTTAGGTTGAGTATGAATACTTACATCTTTACAGTCCAACATATATACCCTACCCAAAATGCCCGTCTAACAGTTACACAGTAACGTATAGCGTAATATTGGAGGTTTTATAAAGACAAACATCCATTTTGTCCAACCTTTATACCTTTAAGCCTGTCTAAAGCTGGGTACACCATGCCAGATCTGCAAGATCCTGTCTGTCATTTTTCAAAGATCAGGATACACACAATACCGCGAGTTCTCCCTATACACATCATATAGAGAACAGTTACATAGTAACATAGCATTGGAAGTTGTATAAAGACATACATTCCATCTTGTCCAACCTTTATACCCTACACATAATGTCTAACAGTTATATAGTAACATAGTATTGGAGGTTTTATAAAGACATATGTCCATCTAGTCCAACCTTTATACCCTACCCATAATGTGTGAATAACAGTAACATAGTATTGGAAGTTGTATAAAGACATATGTCCATCTAGTCCAACCTTAATACCCTACCCATAATGTCTGTATAACAGTTACATAGTAACATAGTATTGGAGGTTGTATACATACGCCCATCTTGTCTAACTTTTATACTCGAGCCGAAATGCCCATCTAAGGGCTATGCTGCACTAGTGCATTTTTTGCGCGTGCAATTTTGTTTAGAATGGAAATCGCGGGATTTCCGATGGGCATGTGATCGTGCATCCGTGTGCAATAACTTGCGCGATTCTGGTGTGTTCTAGTGTGGCCTCAGCCTAACTATTACATATTAACAAATAATGTATTATTGGAAGTTTTATAAAGACACAAGTCCTTCTAGTTCAACATTTGTAACCTACTTGAGATGTCCGTCTAACATAGTAACATAGTATTGAAGTTTGAATAAAAACATACGTATATTTTGTCCAACCTTTATACCCTACTCATAATGTCTGTATAACAGTTACATTGTAACATAGTATTGGAGGTTAAATAAAGACATATGTCCATCTAGTTCAACCTTTATACCCTACCCATAATGTTTGTATAACAGTTACATAGTAATATAGTATTGGAGGTTGTATAAAGACATATGTCCATCTAGTCCAACGTTTATAACATAGTTTTGGTGGTTGAATAAAAACATACGTCTATCTAGTACAACCTTTGTACCCTACCCAAAATGTCTGTCTAACAGTGACATAGTAACATATTATAGATTTATATGGACTAATCCTTGTTGCACATATCTAACATATTACAATATTTTTTAAAAATCACTAATAAAGATATACAGATTAATAATCAATGATGTGACTTACACACACACAAAACATATTAAAAATAATATATACACTTACAAATAAAAGACACAAACATACATAAAAAAAATTGGTCATGCATTAAATAATACGCACAATGAAATAATAATAATTTCATGTGGATTAATTTATACATTTCATTACTGTATAATTTATAAATGTTAAATATTAAAATAAAAAATGTATTGTCAATCAATAAAAATGAAATATATGTGCAATCTTAATTGTATACATGCACAGTACTACAATGCATATAAGGAAAAAATTATATAATGTACCGTATATACTCGAGTATAAGTCGATCCGAGTATAAGCCAAGGTACCTATTTTTACCTGAAAAATTTATAAAAACTGATTGACTCGAGTATAAGCCGAGGGTAGAAATTATGACCACTACTGCCTTCTGATTCAGTATTGTTTTGTGGCTTAAGTTTCCCTTTAAATGGACAGCAGAATTCCCATACATGAATCCCATACAGCAATAGCCAAATCCAGTACCAGTAACCTCCAATTCCTTGGCACTCCAGATGTTTGGAAACTACAACTCCCAGCATGCTTTGTTGTGGGAGTTGCAGTTTCTAAACATGTGGAGTGGCAAGGTTCAGTAATCTTTTAATTAAATTTATCATCATTTACAATTCTCCTGACCCCCATATAGGAAAGGGCCCTCTGACCCCATATAGTAAAGGGCACTCTGACCCCCATATAGTAAAGGACTCTCTGACCCCAATAGTTAAAAATGTCACCTGAAAGTTGTAGTTTCAAGCTGTCATTTGCACTGAACTAGCAGCTGTTTTTTGTCCCAAACTGAGGAGACCCATCAGATTTACAGCATCCAGATGAGCAGTGACAGTGCTGAGTGAGTCCAGCAGCCAGACTTCAGGAAGCAGGAAGTGTGAAGGCAGATAAGCTCCTGCAACTTTCTATGCAGGTTAACACAGCGCCACCTACTGGTTACTATCCGCAATTGCAGAATTTGGATCTATATTAGGACTTGACCCAAGTATAAGTCGAGGTTAGGTTTTCAGGCTAACTTTAAAGCCTGAAAAATTTGACTTATACTCGAGTATATACGGTATATAGCGTATAATAACATATTTATATTAAATTATTTTAATTAATGTATATCTATCCATCTATCTATATATATCTATACAAACATAGAAAAGATAATCAATGCACATTCCTAGGCACCATACAATATCATATTATCTGCACACTGGCAGATAAATTGATTATCTTTTTTATGTTTGTATAAATGTTTTGACCAGATCAGTAGCACTTCCACTAAATGTAGTTGTAAATTAGCCTAATTGGAGTGCTTTCACAATTCTTGTATTGTATGTATTTATTGGGAGACTTGATCAAGCCTCCATGTGGTAATAGCACCCCCAACACGTCGCTTTGATGGGAGGTCCTATGCCTTTAATATAAAGCACTGAATGGCCTCTTCCCTCATTTTAAAAGGGAAGGGAGAGAGCCTGTTATATGGATCCAGTGTGTAAGAATGAGAAATGCAAAAGTTTGCTAATCGTAATTGAAGTAAAAGAAATTGAAAAGGTTAGACATTAGGACCTTCCAGACTGGGGTTACCTTGATGTGGTTGGAAGGCTTTTCATTCATGTGATCACAGTAATGTATACTAAAACCCCTTTGTTTATAAAGTATGCCAGTGTGCAGATAATATGATATTGTATGGGGCCTGGGAATGTGCATTGATTATCTTTTCTATGTTTGTATAAATGTTTTGACCAGATCAGTAGCACTTCCGCTAAATGTAGTTGTAAATTAGCCTAATTGGAGTGCTTCCACAATTCTTGTATTGTGTATATATATATATATACGTTCCCATTGGCTGTCGGCAGTAGACGCGGGGTCAGCTTGTCCCAACTGATGAAGGGTGAATAGGAGACAGGTGGGCATGTCGAACAGAAGAATCATACGGCTGTACAGTCTTAAGGCAGTAGAAGCAGCAGATCGGAGCACATATGGGACAGAGTAAGCTGAGATTCCGGGTATGACTTAATTTAGCTATAAACTGCTATAATAGCCAATGTCATTTTTTTCAGTGGATATACCCTTTAAGAGACCCAAAGATTCATATCCTTTACTAAAAATATAAGTACAGTAAAGAACATCATTACATGTGTTACCTGCTTCAGGTCACAGAGAATAGGCAAGGGAATGAGGGTAGTACCCCCTACCCACATTCTCTTGCCTATTCCCTGTGACCTGAAGAAAGTAACTCATATAATAAGAAGTGATAGAAAAAGTGACAAAAAAAATCCTCTTAAAAAAAAAAAAAAGAACCCTATTATTCTGGTATTTTACACCTCACGACCCTGTCCATTCCTTGGTTGACCTATTGTTGTAGGTATATCTATTGTTGTAGGTATAGGGTTCATACTTAATGTTTCTGGAGGCCCACTTGCAGATTAACAAACGTTATTCAGGTACACAAAACAGGACATAGTCTAATTAGTGTAATACTTAATAGAGATAATAGAGGGCATATCACACATATCTCATAACATCCCTTTTTAGTAAAATTTGCAAACCACTGAAAGTCTTTATAGCTTGAAGGTGTCGTCATAATCTGAGTTTAAGTACAGTGTGTTGTATCTATATCACTGATTTCCTCACTTGGCTGTCTGAAGTTCTCTTGAAGACAGCACCGCTCCTACCATGACGCAACTTGAAAAATAAAGCAGCGCCGGAAGTTCGGGAAAGTGCAGTGCCAGTAGTGTGTGAAGCGGGAGCGGGACTCAGCAGCGCCGGTAGAGAGAGAGGGTGTGTGTGTGTGTAGTATTACTGAGAGCAGTGAGTGGCTCTGTGGCTGGACCATGAATGAAATCACTGTGTAAGTGCATTTTGGGACGTTTTTTTTTGGGGGGGGGGGTGTCTAGAGTGTGGGCTGGGGCCTGGGCCCTATTTGTGTCCTAGGCTTTAAATGGCCCTATATCTGTCCTGGGCCCTATTTGGCCGTATATGTGTCTGGGGCCCTATTTGGCCGTATATGTGTCATGGGCCCTATTTGTGTCCTGGCCCCTTTATATATCGTGGGGGCCCTATTTGGGCCTTTTGGAGCCCTGGGCCCTATTCTGTACCACTGACAGGTAACCCAACTACCTCACTCTCTCCTAAATTGTACCAATGAATGTAGGACAGGTAACTTAACAACCTCACTATCTCCCAGACTGAGTGAGTGAGTGTGTGTGTGAGAGAGAGTGTGTGAGAGTGTGTTTGTGTGTGTGAGAGAGAGTGTGTGAGAGAGTGTGAGAGAGAGAGTGTGTGTGAGAGAGTGTGTGTGTGTTTGAGAGAGAGTGTGGGAGTGAGTGTGTTTGAGAGAGAGTGTATGTGTGTGTAAGAGTGTATGAGTGAGAGAGAGTGTGTGTGAGTGAGAGAGTGTGTGTGTGTGTCTTGTACACAGCTGAGCCAGAAGTTGGGTTCACAGACACCGGACTGACCGGCAGGCACTGGGTAAACCGCAGACACATCAGCCAACAATGTCCCTGGACAACTCCCGGCGGATCGGAGCCAGGAGAACGAGTTTGTGCGCGCTTATGAAGGAGTGCTGGAGAGATACAAAGGTACCAGGGGCACATGGGAAATCATTCTGAGGAAATGGAAGGAGAACAGGGGATCAAATTAACGGAATGTCTATCCGCTTTAGGAATGTGCCAAGTCACTGTAACCTGCCAGAAAGTCCTGTAGTCCAATGCTGGGCTCTGTCTGGGGTGTCATGGGCAAAGTCAAGGGTATAGACATGGGTCATGGGCATCACACACCCTCTGTTATTACGCGTGGGGCAGGGCAGACCTATAAGGACACTTTCAGCTTTGTAACCTGTGTCCCTGAACCTTTGAGTTGGGAAAAGTGTTATAGAGAGCCAAGTGTTCCTACCAGACCTCCAGCACTTCAGCTGTGTCTGTAAGGTTATAGCTGCTATGGAGACAGGTGCCTGGAACTGCCAATGATAGAAGACCAGAAATGGGGTTGTTAAGGACTGACAGGGAAAGAGATTGTTGTAATATGTGTGGAGGGGGGGAAAGGCCATTTATATAAATGGAGATATTTGTTATTGCAATATTTTAGGAACTCTATGGGGGTTATTCAATAAAAGTTCTTATCGTTAAAAATGGTGCTAATTTTGCCCCAACCAATCAGATGTTAGCTTTCAAATGTTAAATAAGATCTGATTGGTTGGGGCAAAATTAGCACCATTTTAAACAATAAGAACTTTTATTGAATCTCCCTGTATGTTGTTAATGAATGTAGGACAGGTAACTTAAGAGATGTAAACAAACACACCTGTTCTATTAATCCACAGCAGCCAATCAGATGTTTTTTAACTTAAGGCTGGTACACACCATACAGCTTTCCTCCTGACTGACCGTTCAAGACTTTGGACCAGCCGGCCAGGAGGAGGGATTTTCAGTCGCGGCAAAAGCAGCCGTTTCTGACAGTAACTACGACCAAGCGTGCGGTCCCATAGAGGACCACACGATCGCCCGTGGTTTTTCTACTGGTCCAATTCGAACGAACAAACAGTCGTCGGTTGGTTGTGGCTGCCACAAGGAGCCAGTACAATAATTTGGGCCGACCGGCCGAAACGCTGAAATGTCAGGCAGGCCGAATTATTGTATTATTATATTATACTAAGCTTTAGCGTACAAACTAGCCAATGTTTTGCTCAACCGACCAATATTTCCAGATTTCAGTCGGGCCATAAAATCTTAAGTGATTATGGAAGCGGCAACCGATGGACCGATCGGACAAATCGGCAATTGGATGTGTTGTAAAATCACCACCAACTGCCGTAATTGACGAAAAATCTGCCCCTGTGTAACCAGCCTTAAGTACAGCACCGCTCCTACCATGAAGCAGTGTGAAAAAACTTCTCCGGGCGCGTGCCGCTGATAAAACTAGAAAGGCGGCAACTTGTCATATATATTTTTTTAAAATTTTCCCTTACTGATCTCACGCATTGCGGGCAGGCGCAGAGCCACTGCACTTGGACGCTTCAGCTTTAGATCCAGAAAGAAGACACTTCATTGGCTGGACTACCCGTCAATCAGGGCATGTCTCAGGATATCTGCAGCGTGATTGGTCCTGCAGCCGGTACGCCCCTCTGTGCGTAAGTTATGTGACATACGCACAGAGGGGCAGTACCGGAGCGGCTGCAGGACAAATCAGGAGGCATCCTGAGGCTTGCCCTGATTGGCGCTTAGTCCAGCCAATAAAGCGCCTTCTTTCTGGATATCATCTTAAGCTAAAGTGTCTAAGACTAAAAGCGCAGGGGCAGCGCTTGCCAGCGATCGCACCGGTCGGTTACAGTAAGGGAATTTTAAAAAAAAATTAAGTTGCCGGCTAAATTGTTTTAGGAGTGCTGAAACTCCTTCCTGGCAGCAGTGTCGGACTGGCCTGCTGGCTACAGGGGTGGTGGGGGTGGTAGGTAGGTAGATAGATAGATGATAGTAGGAGATAGATAGATAGATAGATAGATAGAAAGGGAGATAGATAGATAGATAGATAGATAGATAGATAGATAGATAGATAGATAGATAGATAGATAGATAGATAGATAGATAGGTAGGAAGGTACAGAGATAGATAGAAGTAGCTAGATAGATAGATGGAGTGATAGATAGATAGATAGATAGATAGATAGATAGAAAGATAGACAGACAGACAGACAGACAGAGATAGATAGATGATAGATAGAAAGGTAGATCGATAGATAGATAGCAGAGATAGATAGATAGATAGATAGATAGATAGATAGATAGATAGATAGCAGAGATAGATAAATATCAGAGATAGATCGATAGATAGATAGTAGCGATAGATAGATAGCAAAGATAGATAGATAGATAGATAGATAGCAGAGAGAGATGGATAGCAGAGATAGATGGATAGCAGAGATAGATATATAGATAGCAGAGATAGATAGATAATAGAGATAGATAGATAATAGCGATAGATAGATAGATAGATAGATAGATAGATAGCAGAGATAGATAAATAGTAGAGATAGATAGATAGACAGATAGAAGAGATAGATAGATAGCAGAGATAGATAGATAGATAGATAGATAGATAGATAGATAGATAGCACAGATAGATAAATATCAGAGATAAATAGGTAGGTAGATGATGATAGATAGATTAGATAGATAGTAGTAGCTAGATAGATGGAGAGATAGATAGATAGACAGACAGACAGAGATAGATAGATAGCAGAGATAGATTGTTAGACAGACAGATAGATAGCAGAGATAGACAGATAGATAGATAGCAGAGATAGATGGATAGCAGAGATAGATAGACAGATTAGATAGCTAGATAGCAGAGATAGCTAGATAGACAGGAGATAGATAGCAGAGATAGATGGATAGATTAGATAGATAGCAGAGATAGATAGATAGCAGAGAGAAAAATATCAGAGATAGATAGATATATACATAACAGATATAGATAGATAGATAGATAGATAGATAGATAGATAGATAGATAGATAGATAGATAGATAGACAGATAGACAGATAGATAGATAGCAGAGATAGATAAATATCAGAGATAGATAGGTAGGTAGGTAGGTAGGTAGGTAGATAGAAAGATGATAGATATATAGATAGATTAGATAGATAGTAGTAGCTAGATAGATGGAGTGATAGATAGATAGATAGATAGATAGATGGAGAGATAGATAGATAGACAGACAGACAGAGATAGATAGATAGCAGAGATAGAGAGATAGATAGCAGAGATAGATAGTTAGAAAGACAGATAGATAGAAGAGATGGATAGATAGCAGAGATAGATAGCAGAGATAGACAGATAGATAGATAGCAGAGATATATGGCTAGCAGAGATAGATAGATAGATTAGATAGCAGAGAGAGATAGATAAAGAGCAGAGATAGATAGATAGCAGAGATAGATGGATAGCAGAGATAGACGCTATGATGTTTATCTATCTTTGCTATATATCTATCTATCTATCTATATTATCTATCTCTGCTATCTATCTATCTATCTCTTCTATCTATATATCTATCTATCAAGCTATCTATCTTTCTCTGCTATCTATCTCTGCTATCTATCTATCTAATCTATCTATCTATCTATCTCTGCTATCTACCGTATATACTCGAGTATAAGCCGACCCGAGTATAAGCCGAGGTACCTTTTTTTACCTAAAAAGGTAGGAAAAATTGATTGACTCGAGTATAAGCAGAGGTTAGGAACTATGACCACTACTGCCTTCTGATTCAGTATTGTTTGAGTCTTAAGTTGCCCTTTAAATGGACAGCAGAATTCCCATACAGATGTTTGGAAACTACAACACCCAGCATGGTGTTTCAGTGCTTTTTTCTCTCCACACTGGGTTTGTGCTATGCTCCAGTTCCCCTGCTCTCAGTGAAGGATCGGCGCCATCTTGGATGTCCTTGTGGTCTGGTGGTCTGGTTGTTTGGCTAGATAAAACTTTGTAAATTTGCTGGAGGTAACTTTTGTGTTCTTCCATTTAGTCATTCTGCCGCCTGGTCATACAGGCTTGTCTCTGGAGAGGCAGTTTGCTTATTTAGTGTGTTTTTGACGCTTATTTCAGGCTGGCTGTTGGAGGAGCTCAGGTCTCACACTTCCATTCAGCAGCACGTCCTGGTCACGCCCCCTCTCTTCATAGTCAAGCTCCCTTATTAATTTAGTTGCCCTTCTCTGAACCCTTTCCATTTCAAAGAAGTCCTTTTTGTACACAGGATTCCAAAATTGCACTGCAAATTCCATTTACAAAGCCTTACCAATGCTTTGTAAAGAGAGAGAATAACATTTTCCTCCCTTGAATCCATACCTCTCTTTATACAAGTCAATACCATGCTGGCTCTGGCTGTTGCCACCTGGCACTGCTTGCTACCTTTAACTTTGTTGTTATCCACCAAAACTCCAAGATCCCTTTCCAACAGGGATTCACTTAACACAGAGCCATTTATAGTATAAGTAACACAAGGATTTTTAAGTCCAAAATGCATCACCTTACATTTATCAACATTGAATCTCATCTGCCACTTAGCAGCTCAATGTGACAATCTATCTAGATCCCCCTGCAACGATTGAGCAACAACTTAATGGTCGACAAAGTTTTGTGTCGTCAGCAAACACAGAAACCTTGCTGACAATAGCCACTTCCAAATCATTTATAAATAGATTATATAGAAGCAGCCCCAACACAGAACCCTGTGGCACCCCACCCCACATCCATAATGATGAAGCCACATTTACAACTACTCTATGCATCCTATTAATTAACCAATTTTCTATTTTCTGTGAACGACTTCCTTTTTTGAATATTGGAATAACATCAGCCTTTTTACAATCCAGAGGCACACCTCCGGACATAAGGGAATCTGCAAAAATAAGAAACAATGGCCTAGATAAAACTGAACTTATCTCCCTAAGTACCCGAGGATGTATTTTATCCGGTCCAGGAGATTTTTTAATATTAACTTTATTTAGTTCTTTCTGTACCATATCCTCGGTTAACCAAAGTGCACTTAAATCTTTTATACCATTATTGCTACTATACTCTATGATATCTGTACTTGGATCTTCTATAGTGTATATAGAGGGAAAAAAAGTATTCAAGACATTAACTTATATCATTTATTAATAGTGCCACGTTCTCAGTCCTCATCTTCTTACTATTAATATACTTAAAAAAATGTTTAGACTTAGTGATGCTTTGTTCAGCTATCCTAAATTGTTACAGTTTTTATAATCCCTAAAGGCCCTTTCTGTTCCCACTGCCTTAAAGGTTTTAAATACCTTTTTCTTTCCATATGCCTCTTTATATCAGAATTCAGTTAGTTTTTTTTACATTTATTTCCCAAGGGTGTAAATTTAGATGTGAACTGGCTTAAAATCCCATTGAACACAGTCCACTTCTGTTTAGTACCTATACCTGATAATACATTATACCAGTTGACATTTTGAAGAGCTGCTTTTAACCTGGGAAAATTTGCCTTCCCTAAATGAAATGTCTTTGTTAACCCAGCGCACTTTTCCTTTCGATAACAAAGTCCAAACGCCACTATTTCATGGTCACTATTCCCTAAGCCTCCAGTTACCTTTATATCTATAATGCGCTTCATGATGTTAGATATTACCAGATCCAACAGAGCTCCTTTTCTAGTAGGAACCTCAACCACCTGTGAGAGAAAATTATCCTGCAGCAAATTCAGGAACTCTTCGCCTTTTTCTGTGATGGCAGATCCACTAAAGCAATCAATGTCAGGGTAATTGAAGTCCCCCATAATGAGCACACTCCCCAAACTTGCAGCCCTTGCCAACTGCATATGAAGTTGACTCACCTCCTCTCTTCTAGTATTTGGTGGCTTATAGCAGACACCAACAATGACATTACCCCCTTTCCTGTTGCCTAATGCCACCCATATTGCCTCTGCTTTAACATCCATATCGCCAGTTATGTCTTTTTTTAAATTTGGCTTCAATTCTTTTTTAACATAAACACATACTCCTCCCCCTTCCCTTTTTTTCTCTGTCCTGCCTAAACAAGGCCTTGTTTCTAAATTTACAGCCCAGTCGTGAGAACTGTTCAACCATGTTTCTGCTATACCTATTACATCATACTTTTCATTCAATGCCATTCCAATTCACCCATTTTGTCAGCCAGGCTTCTCGCATTTGCAAACATACATTTTAGATTATGATCCTGTAATTTATTCGTACGCTTTAATACACATGCCTCCCTATCCCCTATGCTAACCCCAACTCCCTTTCCGCCCGCCACTGGCCTATCTACACCCTGCTTTCCTCCTGGGCTATCTATGTCTGCTAATACCCCCCCCAACCTAGTTTAAAATCCCCTCCAACCCTCTAGCCATCTTCTCCCCTAAAACAGCTGCACCGCCATCAGTGAGGTTGCAACCCTTACCTACTAAAGAGCCTGTAGCCGACAGCAAAGTCCTTACACCACCCTCTTAGCCACGCATTAATGCTCCTAAGCTCCCGCTGTCTCCCTGGCTTAGCACGTGGCTGCGGTAGTATTTCTGAAAACACTACCCTGGAGGTCCTTGCTTTTAACTTGGCCTCTAGCTCTTGAAAATCGTGTTTCAGGACCTCACCTTCTCCTCTAACTTTGTCATTGGCACCAATGTGAACCAAGACCACCGGGTCACACCCGGCTCCACCCAATAATCTGTCTACACGATCCATCACATGCTGTCTACATGATCCATCACAAGCAGTTTGGCATGTAGGTTCTTGGCGGCAGATTACCATATCTTCCTTCCTTATGCCTAGCATTCCTGATCCTTAGTTCCTCCTCCCTTGTATCAAAGATGGCAGTCCCCTGGGTGCTCAAGGGACTAGCCCTCTCCATACATGCTAATTCCGAGGTGTCCTCCTCCACTTCATTACCTAAGGCGGCAAATCTGTTGGGATGGGCAATCTGGGAAAAAGTCACCCTATCCTTCTGTCCCCCACTTTCCCTAGTAACCCTAACAAAACTACCTCCCCCCCTCAACCTTCCTTGTCCCACTTCCACCCACCTCTATACTGGCCCCAGCTAGTGCCTTCTGACCCCCCAGATTTGCCAATCCCTGCAATGCTGCAAGCTGCCCCCTTAGACTCTAGATAGAGGGATTAGGGATCAGTGGGCTAATTTTGGAGATTAAGGTAATGGGAAGCTTAGGGAATAGTGACCATGATATTGTGATATTAATTTGGCTTGAAGAGCTAAATTACTGTTCTTTCTACTTCTTCTTTTTCTTCTTCTGTTTTCTTCTTCCGCTTTTTTGGACTGCATCTCCTCCCACAGTTTTCGAGCTAGAGAAAAGAATTTCGGTACAGATGTGCGTGGCATATAGGAGATGCGTGCTAATACTATCTAAGGAATCCTGCAAAGCGTTACGGCGTTATCGACGAATTACGGGACATTTTTCCCCATAGACTATAATGGTAACAATCCTCAAATGTGGATATTTCAAAACCGTTTGTTTCATGGTCATAAACACAAATGCTGAATTATCCTCTATGCTACCCCCTCCCCCATCTCCTCCCTCTATTATCTTATTAGCCCCCCTGATCCCTAACTCATCTATATACCCCTGTGTAGTCCAATGTACCCCACCATACCTAAAATATCCTGCAACCCCTAGCCATCTTCTACCCCAAAACAGCTGCACCATCATAATTGGCATGCAGTCCACCTCTACTAAAGAGCCTGTAGCCAAAAGAAAAACCACCCCGTTTTCGGAAATCCCAAAACCCATCTCCTTACACCACCTTCTTAGCCACGCATTAATACTCCTAAGCTCCTGTTGCCTTCCTAGTGTAACATGTGGCTGCAGAAGTATTTTTGAAAACACTACCCTTGAGGTCCTTACTTTTGACTTGGCCCCTAACTGTCAGAAATGATGTTTAAAGCATACTGTAAGTATACTAGAAAATCTTGTGGTTAATAGGAAGCCACAGCTTTAAAAAAACATTTGCCATATTTTTTTTCCAGTTAAGCCCCTCCGGAGTTTACCTTTGTAGAGTTAAAGTTGCTGACATCTTGTTTGTCACTAGGTGACTTTGGATTCCGAAGACAAACCTACCCACGTTTCCCAACACCCTTTTCTAGATTTCTTGATTATTTAAGTAGACAATAAGTTGCAAATAGAAACCTATTGCAAACCAAATGCGGGTAACTCATTATTGAGAGCGCAGAGTATGCATCCAACGCCACTTCTAAAAGGGATACCAATAGAACAGCATCTTTGTTTATGGGGAAACTGTACTGACAAATAGTTTTGAGAGCTCAGCCAAAGATTCGGAAGATTTATACAGAAAGGGTGTCCCAAACAATGGCTAAAAAAAGCATTTAAAAGAACAAAATATAGTGATAGGACAGATCTACTATTTAATAACACAAAAAGAGACTGAGTCAGATAAAACAAGATTGATCACTAAATAAAATAGTGATTGGCCATGGATTAATTCCATACTTAATAAGAATTGGTTGAACAAAACCATGATCAACATGGTAATAAAGTCAGTATGACTGCCAGACAAGCACCAACAATAGGTCGAAAACCGGTACACAGCTTCTTTAACACAAAAAGGGGAACTTGGCTGGATGATCTCGGTATGAAAGGCTCATATAAATGTGGACATTGCAAGGCATGTACTTTTATGGAAAAGAAACTTGAATTTGTGTACAGGACACAGCGTGAGTATAAATGTTATTAAAGACTTAAATAAAAAAAGACATAAATTGCAAGACAAAAAGAGTCATCTCTGGCTTACAGGGGCTGTGTCATCAATTTTATATTGGCAAAACAATTATATCATTGGCCACTTGAGTACTTAAAAGGCATGTCCACCCCCAAAACTATAATCCCCCCAACTACTGGCCCCATTGTGTAGTGTAGTTTAATCCTTACCTAACATCCCAGCTCCATAGGGTTCTCCTGTAGTCCCCCCCCTAAGTCCCAAAAACTGCCCACCAGGAGGATAGCAGAGTCCATATAGGACTCTGCCTCCTCCCTGGCCTCCGGGAGAAGTTTGGCATGCGTACTGCAGCCCTTCTCCCCCTCCCTCCCCCTCCCTCTCCCGATTCCCTCCCCCTAGCGTTTAACCCCTTTAGTATAGTAATCCCACTGGTCCCCCAGCCCCAACCGCATAATTTTTATTTTAAGAAAGCTCCCCAAACTCTTACTTACCTCTCCTCTTTCCTCCGCTGAAGTGAGCTGCCGGCAGCCGCGTCCGTGATTGGCTGCCGCTCAGCCAATCACAGACACGGCTGCCGGTCCCGCCCCTCTGCTTGCATTTCTCGCAAGCAGAGGGCCGGGAGCGCGGCGGAGGAAAGAAGGGAGGTAAGTAAGAGTTTGGGGGGCTTTCTTAAAATAGAAACTATGCGGTTGGGGCTGGGGGACCCGGGGGAAGGCTTTATTAAAAATGTGATTTAAGGGTGGACATACCCTTTAAGCATGTAAGGAACATCAAAGGTAGAAATCAGGAAAGCTCAGTAGCGAGACACCTCTCAGGGGTTAAAAGCGTGTTGCAATAAAAAGGTTAGACAAACTCCTAGGGGGAAAATTGGAATAAATTGATCCTTCAAAAAGAAACAAGATGGATATTTGAAGTAAACAAGGAAATAGAATAGGAAATAGAATTTCAGAGTTTCCTATAAACTGTACATGAAGTCTTTAACTCATCTACAGTATAGATATATTCTCTGCTATATGTGTCACCGTACAAATACAAATATTTTATAGAAATGCATGCCATAGATAAGTAAGTGAAAGATGTGATCTTTAAGAGCCATCCCTTGAACCTTTATGTAATTTGTATTTTCTGTTCCTCTTCTACATTGCATCAACTACCCAATATCTGTCTTTATTAACACTATCGTAGCTTGGCTTTTTTCTAAATATACTATTTACATATGTTTGTTCTAGCATGAGGGTTACCCCGACTCCTAGCACCTTACAAGGGCCGGGGAGGGGGGAAGCTGCGGGACCCCTTAAGCCCCAAAGGCCCTTCTGAGGGCCGCAAGGGCACTTGTAAGTGCCACAAGGGCCCTGAAAGGGCCAGGGAAGGGGGTCCCGGTTCGAACTGTGGGACCCCTAAGCCTCTTGTTAGAGATGCGAAGGCACTTGTAAGTGCCGCAAAGTCCCCCTCCCCGGCTCTAGCCTTAAGCCCCAAAAGGCACTTTTCAGTGCCCCCACTGGAGGGTCCCCGCACCCCCCCCAACGGGCCCTTCCCTCAACCCGCGAGAGTACGGGGCAGGGGTCTGGGAGGGGCTGCTGGGAAGGGGCCGCAAAGGGTGGTTGCATCCGCCGTGGGGGGCGAGGGGCGAGGGCGCCCCTCTGATAAATGCGACCACCCGCGGCAATCCTTTCCCGGCATCTCCTCCCAGCCCCCTGCAATCTCGTCCGTTTTCGACAAGGTAGTTTGGAGCATTTAATTAGAATACGTCAAGGGGACAAATGGAAGTCTGCTTTTACCACCAAGGATGGCCACTATGAATACCTAGTTATGCCCTTTGGCCTTTGTAACGCCCCAGCAGTCTTCCAGGATTTTATTAATGATGTGCTCCGGGAGTTCTTGGGTAGGTTTGTTATTGTATACCTTGACAATATTCTTATCTTTTCATCATCAGCACCGTCTCCATGTCAAGTTGGTCCTTGCTAAACTCAGAGAGCTCCAGCAGATTCCTTTTCTAGGTTTTATCATCTCCGATAAGGGCCTCACTATGGATCCCAAAAAGGTGTCTGCAGTTCTTGATTGGGAGGTCCCCACCAGCCTCAAAGCCCTGCAAAGATTTTTGGGATTTGACAATTTCTATAGGAGGTTTATAAGGATTTTTTCCACCTTAGTGGCCCCTATGACCAACTTAACTAAAAAAGGTGCCTTCCGTTCTCCCTGTCCCCAACAGGCTCAGGCATCCTTCCTTAAGTTAAAGGAGGCCTTTTGTAATGCACCTGTTTTGGGACACCCTGATGTTAATCTACTCTTTATAGTAAAGGTGGAGGCCTCCGAAATTGGTGCAATCTCGTCCGTTTTTGCCAAGGTAGTTTGGAGCATTTAATTAGAATACGTCAAGGGGACAAATGGAAGTCTGCTTTTACCACCAAGGATGGCCACTATGAATACCTAGTTATGCCCTTTGGCCTTTGTAAAGCCCCAGCAGTCTTCCAGGATTTTATTAATGATGTGCTCCGGGAGTTCTTGGGTAGGTTTGTTATTGTATACCTTGACAATATTCTTATCTTTTCATCATCAGCACCGTCTCCATGTCAAGTTGGTCCTTGCTAAACTCAGAGAGCTCCAGCAGATTCCTTTTCTAGGTTTTATCATCTCCGATAAGGGCCTCACTATGGATCCCAAAAAGGTGTCTGCAGTTCTTGATTGGGAGGTCCCCACCAGCCTCAAAGCCCTGCAAAGATTTTTGGGATTTGACAATTTCTATAGGAGGTTTATAAGGATTTTTTCCACCTTAGTGGCCCCTATGACCAACTTAACTAAAAAAGGTGCCTTCCGTTCTCCCTGTCCCCAACAGGCTAAGGCATCCTTCCTTAAGTTAAAGGAGGCCTTTTGTAATGCACCTGTTTTGGGACACCCTGATGTTAATCTACCCTTTATAGTAGAGGTGGATGCCTCCGAACTTGGTGTAGGTGCTGTTTTGTCCCAATTTTCTGGTGATCCTGAACAACTGCACCCATGTGCCTATTCTTCTAAAAAGTTTTCCCCAGCGGAGGCTACCTATGATATTGGTACTCCGGGAACTCCTAGCTGTTACAATGGCTTTTGAGGAGTGGAGACATTGACTAGAGGGGGCAATTGGAAATTATGGCATTGAATGAAAAGTACGATGTAATAGGTATAGCAGAAACGCGGTTGAACAGTTCTCACGACTGGGCTGTAAATATAGAAGGATATGCCTTGTTTAGGCAGGACAGAAATAAAAGGAAAGGGGGAGGAGTATGTGTTTATGTTAAAAAAGAATTGAAGCCAAATTTAAAAGAAGAGATAACTGGTGATATGGATGATAAAGTGGAGGCAATATGGGTGGAATTAGGCAACAGGAAAGGGGGTAATGTCATTGTTGGTGTCTGCTATAAGCCGCCAAATGCTAGCAGAGAGGAGGTGAGTCAACTTCATATGCAGTTGGCAAGGGCTGCAAGTTTGGGGAGTGTGCTCATTATGGGGGACTTCAATTACCCTGACATTGATTGGTGTGGTGGAACTGCCATCACAGAAAAAGGCGATGAGTTCCTGAATTTGCTGCAGGATAATTTTCTCTCACAGGTGGTTGAGGTTCCTACTAGAAAAGAAGCTCTGTTGGATCTGGTAATATCTAACATTGTGGAGCGCATTATAGATATAAAGGTAACTGGAGGCTTAGGTAATAGTGACCATGAAATAGTGGCATTTGGACTTTGTTATCGAAAGGAAAAGTGCGCTGGGTTAACAAAGACTTTTCATTTCTGGAAGGCAAATTTTCCCAGGTTAAAAGCAGCTCTTCAGAATGTCAACTGGGATAATGTATTATCAGGTAAATGTACTGAACAGAAGTGGACTGTGTTCAATGGGATTTTAAGCCAGTTCACATCTAAATTTATACCCTTGGGAAATAAATGTAAAAAAAATAAATCCACGTCCATGTGGCTGAATTCTGATGTAAAGAGGCAAATGGTAAGGAAGAAAAAGGCATTTAAAACCTTTAAGGCCGAGGGAACGGAAAAGGCCTTTAGGGAATATAAAAACTGTAACAACGAGTGTAAGAAAGCAATCAAACTAGCTAAAATTAATAATGAAGTTAGGATAGCTGAAGAAAGCATCACTAAGCCTAAACATTTTTTTAAGTATATTAATAGTAAGAAGATGAGGACTGAGAATGTGGCACCATTAATTAATGGGGATAAGTTAGTTACGGAGGTAATAAAGCAAATGTCTTGAATAATTTTTTTCCCTCTGTATACACTATAGAAGATCCAAGTACAGATATCATAGAGTATAGTAGCAATAATGGTATAAAAGATTCACTTTGGTTAACCGAGGATATGGTACAGAAAGAACTAAAGAAGGTTAATATTAATAAATCTCCTGGACCAGATAAAATACAACCTCGGGTACTTAAGGAGCTAAGTTCAGTTTTATCTAGGCCATTGTTTGTTATTTTTGCTGATTCCCTCATGTCCGGTGGTGTGCCTCTGGATTGGAAAAAGGCTGATGTTATTCCAATATTCAAAAAGGGTAGTCGTTCACAGCCGGGTAATTACAGGCCTGTAAGTTTAACTTCAGTGGTGGGGAAGATCCTGGAAAGTTTAATAAGGGAACATGTTCTAGAGTATGTTTCAAGTAGTAACCAGCATGGATTTAGGAGGAATAGATCTTGTCAAACTAACTTGCTTGGCTTTTATGAGGAAGTAAGTAGAAATTTAGACTCTGGTATAGCAGTAGTTGTAGTTTACTTGGATTTTGCAAAGGCTTTTGATACAGTCCCCCATAGGCGACTAATGAATAAGCTAAGGTCTGTTGGTCTGGGGAGTCACATTTGTACATGGATAGAAAATTGGTTAATGAATAGGATGCAGAGACTAGTTGTTCATTATGGACTAAAGTGCTAAGTGGGGTGCCACAGGGTTCTGTGTTGGGGACGCTTCTATTTAATCTATTTATTAATGATTTGGAAGTGGGTATTGTCAGCAAGGTTTCTGTGTTTGCTGACGACACAAAACTTTGTCGACCAATAAAAACTTCAGAGGATGTGCAATCGTTGCAAGGGGATCTAGATAGATTATCACATTGGGCTGCTAAGTGGCAGATGAAATTCAATGTTGATAAATGTAAGGTGATGCATTTTGGACTTGTGCTACTTATACTATAAATGGCTCTGTGTTAAGTGAATCCCTGTTGGAAAGGGATCTTGGAGTTTTGGTGGATAACAAACTTAAAGGTAGCAAGCAGTGCCAGGCGGCAACAGCCAGAGCCAGCCTGGTATTGTCTTGTATAAAGAGAGGTATGGATTCAAGGGAGGAAAATGTAATTCTCCCTCTTTACAAAGCATTGGTAAGTCCTCATTTGGAATATGCAGTGCAATTTTGGAATCCTGTGTACAAAAAGGACATCTTTGAAATGGAAAGGGGTCAGAGAAGGGCAACTAAATTAATAAGGGGATTGGGGGAGCTTGAATATGAAGAGAGACTGGAAAAGTTACAATTATGTACGCTGGAGAAAAGGCGCTTGCGTGGGGATATGATTACTGTGTATAAATACATTAACGGGCCATACAATAAACTATCTGGGGCATTGTTCACCAGTAGAACATGTCAATGGACACGAGGACATCCCTTAAGACTTGAAGAAAAAAGGTTTAGGCTTCAAGCTCGGAAGGGGTTTTTCACTGTGAGAACGGTAAAGCTATGGAACTTGTCTTCCAGTGGACGTTGTAATGGCAGGTTCATCGGTCAGTTTAAAAAAAAAGCTGGATGAGTTTCTGCAAACAAGGAATGTTGCAAGTTACTGGTATTGATACATAAAGTAGAGTTCAGGGAAATTTCCGATTGCCACTTGGAGTCAGGAAGGAATTTTTTCCCCCTTCATAAATTTGGTGGTTTTTTTTTGCCCTCCTCTGGATCAACAGTTAGGCAGGAAATGAGGATATTGCTAGATGGGTTGGACTGGATGGACGTATGTCTTTATTCAACCTCAAATACTATACTTCATCCAGTAACTGTGTACACTGACCATAAGAATCTTGAGTATATAGAAAATGCCAAGAGAATTAATCCTAGACAGGCCAGTTGGGCTCTTTTTTTCTCAAGATTCCACTTTAGAATCACCTATAGACCCGCAGCCAAAAATGTAAACGCTGATGCACTGTCACGTAATTGTCCGGATTCTCCTTCTGATTCTGAAACCTTGTCTGAACCTATTCTTCCTTCTCACTGTTTCTTGAATGCCTTGTCTATATCTCAGTTGCTGCCTGATCTTTCTGACCTTCTTAACTCTTTTCAGTCTGATGTTCCTCCTGGTAAATCTAATGACCTGTTGTTTGTTCCTCTCAGTCTCCGTTTACAGGAGATCCAACAATTTCACGATTCCAAACTAGCAGGTCACCCAGGGGAGAAAAAGACCTTAGAACTCCTGTCCCGTCATGTCTGGTGGCCTTCTATATCCAGAGACACCAAGGCCTATGTTAAAGCCTGCATAGTTTGTGCCCACAGTAAAAAGCCCAGAAGCATCCCTCATGGTACTCTTATGCCTCTGTCTGTGCCCACTTCTCCATGGTCACACACCTCCGTGGATTTCATTGTCGACCTGCCTGTTTCCCTGGGAGCAATGTTATTTGGGTTATAGTCAACCGTTTTAGCAAGAAGGCTCACTTTATACCACTCAGAAAACTTCCATCTGCCAAGGAATTATCCCTGTTATTTATTAAGCATATTTTTCAGTTCCGTGGGGTTCGCGAGAACATGGTCTCAGATAGGGGGTCCAATTTGTAGCCCAATTTTGGCGTTCTTTTTGTACTCGTCTGGGTATCTCTCTATCTTTCTCCTCCTCTTTCTCTTTCCATCCTCAGTCTAATGGGCAGACAGAGAGAGCCAATCAATCATTAGAGCAATACCTTCGTTGTTTTGTTTCAGATTGTCAGGTATCAAGGGCAGAGTTTCTACCCTTTGCCGAGTTTGCTTACAATAATACTATGCATTCTTCTACAGGTACTTCTTCTTTCTACTGCATTTATGGTCATCATCCCAAAGCATCTTCTTTAACCAGACCAACTTCTGTCTTTCCTCTTCTAGAAAATTGGTTTCAACACATGTCCACTATCTGGTGCCAGGTACAACAAAATTTAAAAAAGGCCTCTTCCTGTCAAAATCAATTTACAGATAAACATCGATCTAAGGAGCCGGACTCCACTCGCAACCTCTCTCTCCGTCAACCCTGTTCCAAGTTGGGTCCATATCCTTTTTCTTTTTACCAACATTTTTATTGAATGTCTTTATAGTACAAGTTCGATTGTCATTATTTATCAGCAGTTAAACATTTGTGCATCACTAACAGTTTCTTTCAGTAACAAAAATAGACATCCATATTTTATATTTTTGATATAAAGATTTTTAACTAACACATTAATTTAAAGTATTAGAGAAAAAAAAAGGTAACAGGAGGAGGGGAAGGGTAAGATAAAAGGAAGGAAAAGAAGGGGGGGAATATAGAGGGAACAGTAGAAATGATAATAGTAACTCATACTTTGGGGAGTGGTGGTCCTGACTCTTTGCTCTAGCAATCTGGTATTATTGAAGGCTTATCTGGAGGTACCCATTAGAGAACTGCTAAATATTTATCTATTGTATCAGGCAGAGTATGTGGTTGCGTCGTCTGACATAGCATAAATCCAGGGGGTCCAGACTGAGTCGAACTGTTTGAAGGATCCACAGACTCCTAACACTTTGTCGTTCTCACACATCCACCATATTTTATTTAGGAGATGAGTGATGGGGGGAGTGGGTCCATATCCTATTCTTCAAAAGGCTAACAGAGTAACCTAAAATGTGGCTTTACCTCCATCTAACAAAAGTACCAATTAATTTAATGTCTCATTGTTAAAGTCAGCTGCCTCTGCTCTTGCTACATCTGCCTCCTCCGCCTCCTACAGTTGAAGTCCAGGGAGAAACAGAATTTGAGGTTGACAAAATCTTGGACTCACGTTGGATCCAAAATTCATTACAGTATCTTATTGACTGGAGAGGTTACGGTCCTGAAGAGAGAGGCTGGGTTCCTCATCATTGGGTACATGCTCAAGAACTTATCAGTTCCATAAAAATAATCCAGAAAAACCTACCTTAAAGGGTCCAGTGACCCCTTGTGAGGGGGGGGTAATGTCAGGCCTCCGCACTCACCTGCCTTGCATTCCCGCAGTGGGTCTCCTCACTCGGGTTGAGGATCTCCGGTGGCCGGCGCGTCTACGTCTGATGATGTCATCTCGCGGCATCTGTCTTCGCACTTCCGCGTGCCTCCCTCTGCTTGGTGTTCTGGTGCCGTGCGGATCCAATTTAGTTTGAATCGGCCAATCAGTATCTAGCTTGGTCTTTCCTATATCCCCATTGGTTCCTCTGCTCTATATACACCCTTTCCTGGCTATACCAAAAACTATAACAGGCAAAAAGTACAAGGCAGGAAAGGGTGTATATAGAGCAGAGGAACCAATGGGGATATAGGAAGAACAATGATAATATGACAAGACAAGAACAAGACTTGGCAACTCAGAACTAGATATGGCTACTGGAACTAATAGCAGGGACCACTAGGTCCCTGTGCTGTACATCCTGGGAAATGCCCCTCCTCCAAGAATGCTATCAGAAAAAGGAACAAAGGGCTGCAGCACCACTGGTGAGTCTGGTAAAAGTCCAAACTTTTTTCCAAACGATTTAAAAGGGAAATCAAGCTTCTATCCCATAAACTCGAGGACTGCAGATATAGATCTCTTTCAACAAGCATTAGAGGAGGATTTGAGAGATCTTCGATCTAGTACTAAAAATGTATACAAAGGGAATTTATCTATGGATAAAAAGAGGGCATTGAAAGTTCTAAGTACTGATGAAACAAGATGGCGGACAAAGGAGGGGCGGTGGTGGTGCTAGGTACAATAGATTACATGAAGGAGGCACATCGCCAGTTGTCAGATGAAATTATATACACCAGACTGTCCTCAGATTCTACACATAAATTTAAACAAAAACTTGAGTTCCTTATTCGGGAAAGCTAGGTACACACAGTACCGATAAAGCCCTGATTCCATCAGTATTGAAGTCTTTATCTATGCAAAGAAGCCTTGGTCTGCTTTGGGATTTAAATACTGACACCTTAACCTTTTAAAGGGCATGTCCACCCAAATAAAAGAAAAACACAATGTAGGGCACCCCTGCCCATCCCCAACCGCTATAATTTAGAAGTTACTTACAGACCCTTGATCCTCTGGCACACTGATCTGGCTCCCTGTTTGCCGGAGCTTGCAAGCAGGACCCGGACCGGCAGCTGCATCTGTGATTGACTGAGAGGCAGCCAAAATCTTTTTTTTTAACAAAATGACATAGCAGTTGGGGGGCGGGCAGGTATGCCCTACACTACAGAAAATGGAATTAACACTAGGTGGATGGATGGATCCGGATGGTGGGAAGGAGGGGGGGAAAGGGCTCCTCTGTGCATGCCAGAATACCTCCCTGAGGCAACACAGGAAGCAGACCTTTTTGCAGGAAGACAGCTACTACTCTTCACTTTCTGGGACTTTGGATGGGTACTGCAGGAGAACCATAAGGAGCAAAGTTGTAAGGTATGGATTTTTTTAAAATACACAGTGGGGCCAATAGTGGGTTGAGTTTTAGTTTGGGGGGTGGACATGCCCTTTAAGTATATAAAATAAGAAATACCCTTCACTCACAATTAACAGACTTTACGATCCTTTAGGGTTTGTTGCTCCTGTCACTATTCAAAATAAAGCACTTCTATGAGAGCTAACTTGTGACACTATAGACTGAAATACCCCATTAGCCACCAAGAAAAGGGATTTGTTGTTAAAATGGAAGAACTCTTTAACCTACCTAAACTCCTAGTGGCACGCTCCTATGCACCAATACCTCCTACAGAAGTAAAAAGCCAAAGACTTTTCATATTCTCAGATGCTTCTGTAAAAGCAATAGCAGCTGTTGCCTACTTTAAGACCATGGATACTAATAGACATTACTACATATGTTTTGTCATGGGCAAAGCAAAACTTTCACCTGAAGAAAGAAATCCTCTTACTGATTCCTGGCCATCACTACATTTCAACTTTGATTTTAGGTCTTTATCGTGATCAGATTAAGCAAGCAAGGAAGGGCCATAAGAGTTGCTGGTTTCTGGATAGTTAGAGAAAAAGACATGTAAGTAGTGAAATCGTTATAATATGCCGCAAACTTCGCTCCAATCTCCAAGCTGACAGAGTAACAATGGATTCTCCTTTTACCAATATTGGTCCACAAGGTGTACCAGAGGGGGAAGTGTAAACCACAAATGTTGGGCAGTTCTTTTCACTTGCATGACAATCAGAGCTGTCCACATAGAATTTGTTGAGTCCACAAACTATTTTTTAAAATGCCCTCAGACGCATTGTTGCTATTCGAGGTCCAGTTAAACACATACGTTCAGGAATTAACTCTGTTGGAGCAGTAAAGGAATAACAATTACCATCAAGTATTGATTTTAAAACTGTTGAGAGATACCTTACAAATCAAGGTTGCATTTGGACTTTCAACCCAACACATTCATCTTACATGGGATTGAAGAACTATGCACTATGGAACTGTTTGGTTTGAATGATGCATACAGCATTAACAGGGTTATTCAATAAAAGTTCTTATCGTTTAAAATGGTGCTAAATTTGCCCCAGCCAATCAGAACTTATTTAACATTTGAAAGCTAACATCTGATTGGTTGGGGCAGAATTAGAACCATTTTATTGAATAACCCTGTTAATGTTTTCTATAATGATTATCTGGTACATGACTCATGGCATATTTTCATTTTTTACAGATGGAGAATTGTAAAATGTGATTTTGGGTCAAGATAGCAGGTAGGTGAAAAATAAAGCCTACTCTGCATCCTGTAAATGTTACTTAACATCTGTTTGATACTATGTGATAGACTGTTCCAGTAGTTTCCATACAATGTATCAGTATGTTTCTTGGCCACTAGGTGTAGTTTGACACATGTGCTTGTTTTATCCTATAAAAGGAGGGTGATGGGTTCAGTGTGCGATAATTTCACCTGATGAAGAACCGCGAAGGTTCAAAAAAGAATAAAAAGAATTTAGCACTTTGCTAAAGTGGCTTTCTTGTGTACTTTGAACTTTTGCTATTGTATTTTCTGGATGAAGGTGTAATCCAGCACACTATCTGATTGAGCCCTACACTGGTATTATAGAGAGAATCCACAGCTCAAAGTACATCCTTCTTTTGTATCCAGGATACACAAATTCATCAGCACACCAAACTCACTTAAAAGAGAAAATGGAAATGGAAATGGGACCCACTCAATTACACCCTATTTGTTTATGATCAAACAACAGAGGTAATCCTGCACACACCTATGAAAGTTGATATATTTGTAAATGGTAAGTAGAAAAGGCAGCTAGAAAGCTTAGGGAGAGAGGGGCCAAAAGGAGGAAAAAGCCCTTCACTGAGCATAAAAATTGAGAAAAACTTTCTTAGAACAGAAGGCATCTTGCAGTCTCATGCTATATGAATAGCATTGCCCACAAAACCTAAGAAACAAGAAGTAATTTCTTACTCCCATGTTCCCCAGAGTAAGGGACGGAGATATGCAAAATACTCCTTTATGTCCCTTAGCTTATGCATGTGTCCAGAACTGCTGGCTAATAACATGCAATATAGCTTAATATATAGAGCTTAATATATTATATATATTTGTATTTGTATCTTGTTGTCTGAAGAAGGTACAGCTTTGTACCGAAACATTATGCTTTTTGTATTGGTGTATTGCTTGGTATTTATGCTAATTCCTCATGACAAGGAACATAAAACTTGTATTATAAGGATGTTTCCTGCACACACCTCCCTCCCCCTGTGTGTTTTGTTCTACACCATATTTTGGATTACATTTTGATATGTTTTTAGAAAACCTTTAATAAAGTGAACTTTTATGCAAGCTCTGAGTGAGAAGCCCATCTTTTATATGGATTTAGTCATTCAACTAGCCTTTTCAATTTAAAATTAATTTAGACAGCTAGTCGGATGAGTTGCAAAACCTCTTCAAAAAACACATTTTTAAGTTCAGATTTTACTGAATATTACAGATATACCATGACCTGGATTAATGAGAATCATCACAAACATGTATTGAATGTATCAGATACTCACACAGCAGCATACAGTCCTCCACAGGCTGAGTGGATGAAACCTCTAACCATTGTATGGAGAATAAATGTAACAAACTATAAAAAAAAAAGTACATGAAATTAAGATACTTCTGATTGTATATCTAAAGAAATAGGGGACAGATAAAAAAAAACAAAAATAAACAAACAATGATACAGTGGAAGTTAGGAAGAATTATAGTTACAGTAATGGTAAATATTTAATATAGATGCCCTTTAATGTGCAATGTATACCAGCTGACCAGACAGACCTTAGGCTTACCATTAACAAATTAGAGAAACAGTTGCAAAAGTGATAGTTAGAGGGAAAGGATATTGCAGCACAGTATAAATAAAGCTGACAAAAAAAATCAACCGAGATCATGCCCTAGACGAGGTACAAAGGAAAACACAAAAGCGAAGTAGTACAAGCAAAAAGGTTGGTCCAGGCAGCAAAAAAAAAAACAAAAACCCACCACAAGCAGAGTAGCTAAGCTAACCACTATGGTAGTCGATGCTTTGCTTGGAAAACATTAGATAGGGTGTGAGTCAATTTGAGAACTATAAGACCAGGGTTAATTCTGATTAGGCCAAGTAGGAAACAACAATAAAGGAATGGTCTTTTATGAAACAAAATTCATTCATGGAGGTTAAGATATGATATTTAAGCAAACTACATGTTGTCTGAAGCACTCTCTATATAAATGCATTTATATTAACTCTAAGAAGATATTATTTTTCAAAATATATAGTTGGTGAAGATAGTTAACAGGTAAAGAGGATTGCATCTCATGAAATCTCACTTAATTTATTTGGAGCACCCCTTATATACACCCCTAAAATTGCTGATACTATCTTAATACTCATCTATAGGTTCTGCCTACAATGATGGCAAGTTTAGAGAACTGGGCAGAATTTTTTGTCGGCTACAGGCTCTTTAGTAGTGATGGGTTGCACCTCACTGATGGTGGTGCAGCTGTTTTGGGGGAGAAGATGGCTGGAGGGTAACATCAGTTTTACTGGGATAGATATCAAAAATGCTCAAGCGTCAGAACAGCAACAGTCCAGCCACACAGATGTTGTTAAAGAGAACAGAATATCACTGGCCAAAATTGCACAGGTGACCTCCAGCAATGAAACTCAGTGTAAGACACAGCCAGCAAATTCAATATAGATATAACCTCCGCTAAATGCTCTAGCAACTTCATTCTATCCTGGTTCAACTCATCTTTATATGCCAGAAGACTTATACAGCCTGAGGGTTCCTCAAGTTATTATGCACCAAAGAGTGAGAAATCAGAATCATCTGACCTCGCCGGGTATGTAATACGACCTGAGCTCGTTAACGTAACTTTCTCAACGTTTGATGACAGTCCAGAAAATTACAGATCCTGGAGATCCATCTTAAAAACTACAATCACTGTTCTAAGAGTCACAGGTAAGGATAAACTTGATTTGCTAATTAAATGGCTAGGCCCAGAGTCAGTTAACCGTGTTAAAAGACTGAGAAAAGTCCATATAGAGTATCCAGATGCAGGTCTTGTTGCTGCATGCGAGAGACTTATGGCAAACATATGGCAAATTGGAAGCCATAGAAGGTATTTAAGAGACTACAAACCATCCCAAAACTAACTAGATTAAGAACAAAGATTACCACAAAGATAACTGAGAAGAACTTCTTTTGGAGCTAGTGTCAGCTAGGGCAGACCCATGTTTTTTAGGACTAAGTTATTTAGATACTGCTCATGGTGTAAACCCAGTGGTGTCAAAATTACCATACACTTGCAAGTGGGCCACAGTAGGGTTAAGTTTATCTCTGACCAAGCCTGGATTAAGAATGATCTCAGCTTTTGCATCAGCGAAATGAATTTTAGAAATTAAATTTCAATTATTATCAAATGTTCAAGGCTATTTTCAAGGATTATCGAAAATAGCCTTGAACATTCGGTAATCCTCGAAAATACGATCGGACACTACTTTTGAGTTTCTGATCATATAGATATCAAACAGGCTCCAAAGTCCCGAAATCCGGACAATCAGTCCAGATTCAGACGGATCATTCGGATTTCGGAACTAAGGGGTTCCATATCGGATCTGGGTCCAAGTCGGACCCGCATCCCATCTCTACTAATAAACACAGAGATTTACAGGGATCAGAATTGGTCAGAAAGACTGACATCCCTCCTGCTACGACTTATACGGAAAAGATTGCTTCTAATGAGAAAACTAAAAAACCCAACCGTCAGTACCCAATTCACAAAAAAATGCACACATTCAAAAAATGCTGTGGATTAAGGGAAAAGTCTTTGCAGGAATGAAAAGAGCTACTCCAGAAATTTGGCATCTGCTATAGGTGCTGTGCTTCCTCCACACATTTTGTTAAGAATTGTAAATCTGCTGTCATGTGTGCAGAGTGCAATAGAAGATCCAAGTACAGATATCGAGTATAGTAGCAATAATGGTATAAAAGATGCAAGTGCACTTTGGTTAACCAAGGATGTGGTACAGAAACAACTAAATAAGGTTAAATATTAATAAATCTCCTGGATGGGATAAAATACATCCTCGGGTCCTTAGGGAGCTAAGTTCAGTTTTATCTAGGCCATTGTTTCTTATTTTTGCAGATTCCCTTATGTCCGGGTGTGCCTCTGGATTGGAAAAAGGCTGATGTTATTCCAATATTCAAAAAGAGTAGTCGTTCACAGCTGGGTAATTACAGGCCTGTAATTAAAGTTTAACTTCAGAGGCGGGGAAGGTACTGGAAAGTTTAATAAGGGAACATATTCTTGAGTATGTTTCAAGGACTTACATTATAAGTAGTAACCAGCATGGATTTAGGAGGATTAGATATTGTCACACTAACATGCTTGGCTTTTATGAGGATGTAAGTAGAAATTTAGACTCTGGCATAGCAGTAGATGTAGCATACTTGGATTTTTGGCTAATGTATAAAGGTCTGTTGGTCTGGGGAGGCACATTTGTACATGGATAGAAATTTGGTTAATGGATAGGATGCAGAGAGTAGTTGTTGATAGGGCTTCATCATTATGGACTAAAGTGCTAAGTGGGGTGCCTCAGGGTTCTGTTTTGGGGCTGCTTCTATTTAATTTTTTTATTAAGGATTTGGAAGTGGGTATTGTCAGCAAGGTTTCTGTGTTTGCTGATGACACAAAACTTTGTCAACCTTTAAAAACTTCAGAGGATGTGCTTTCATTGCAGGGGGATCTTCTAGATAGATTGTCACATTGGGCTGCTAAGTGGCAGATGAGATACAATGTTGAGAAATGTAAGGTGATACATTTTGGAATTAAAAATCCTTGTGCTGCCTATACTATAAATGGCTCTGTGTTAAGTGAATCTATGTTGGAAAGGGAACTTGGAGTTTTGGTGGATATCAAACTTAAAGATAGCAAGCAGTGCCAGATGGCAACAGTTCATTGGTCAGTTTAAAAAAAAAGCTGGATAAGTTTCTGCAAACAAGGAATGTTGCAAGTTACTGGTATTGATATATAAAGTAGAGTTGATCCAGGGAAATTTCCCATTGCTAGACATGAGGATATTGCTAGATGGATTGGACTGGACATAAGGACGTATGTCTTTATTCAACCTCAAATACTATACTATACGATTTGGAAGTGGATATTGTCAGCAAGGTCTCTGTGTTTGTTAACAATGCAAAATTTTGTGGACTATTAAAAGCTAAAGAGGATGTGCAATCGTTGCAGGTGGATCTAGATGGATTGTCACATTTGGCTTCTAGGTTGCAGATGAGATTCATTGTTGATGAATAACAAATTAAAAGGGCATATCCACTCCCCAAACTAAAATTTAGCCCACTACTGGCCCCTATGTATAGTTTTAAAAAATTCTTACCTTACATTTCTGCTCCTTATGTTTCTCCTGCAGTCCATGCCCAAAGTCTAGGAAACTGAAGAGTTGTGGCTGTCTTCCTGTCCAATGGTCTCTGCCTTCTGTGATGCCTCGGGAGGAATGCTGACATGCGCAGGGGATCCCTTTCCCTCCCATCCCTCCCTACCTCCTTATCCCCCCATGGCTGCCCCTCACCTAGCGAGAAATCACTTTGCCATACTATACTGCATCAATTCCCAAACCCATCCGCTATATTGCCTTGCTAATAAAATAATCCGAACTTAAGCTCCCGCGCTGCTTTTCAGTCAAAGCAGCTGCGTCTGTAATCTGCTGCCTCTCAGCCAATCACAGTCGTGGCTGCCGGTCCGGCCCCCTGCTTGCAGTTCTGGCAGACAGGGGGCCGAATCAGATCGACGCTGGAGCGAGGGGGCTGTACTGTTTGGATTCTATTTTTAGCAAGGAAATATAGCAGTTAGGGGTGGGAAGGAATACACTACAACATGTAAAAAATTTTTGGAGAGGATGAAGATGCCCTTTAAATGTAGCAAGCAGTGCCAGGCTAGAGCCAGACAATATTTTTCTTTTATAAAGAGAGATTCAAGGGAGAGAGATGTTATTTTTCCTCTTTAGAAAGCATTGGTAAGGCTTCCTTTGGAATATGCAGTGTAATTTTGGAATTCTGTGTACAAGAAGGACATTGTGGAAATAGAAAAAGGGTTCAGAGAAGGACAACTAAAATAATAAATGGAATGGGATATGATTACTGTGTATAAATACATTAAAGGGCCATACAATAAAATATCTGGCGCATTGTTCCCAAACAGAACAGAGGACACATGGACATCCCTTAAGTTCTGAAGAAGATAAGTTTAGTCTTCAAGTTCGGTTTGTCTTCCATTGAACGTGGTGATGACAGGTTCATTGGATAGTTTCCAAAAAAGAAATGTTGCATATGACATACATAAAGTAGAGTTGATCCAGAGATATTTCCGATTGCCACTTGAAGTCAGGAATTTATTTTTTTCCCTTCATAATTCTAGTGTTTTTTGCCTTCCTCTGGATCAACAGTTAGGCAGGAAATGTGGGTATTGCTAGGTAGGTTGATTAGGTTGGACTGGATGGAAATTTGTCTTTATTCAACCTCCAATACTATACTACTATGGCAGATTTATAATGTAGACCTAATTCTGCATGCAGTACTGCAGAGGTTCCTTACCATCACTTTTCCTTTGCATGATGCAAGCTCAATATAGTATAGGGCCAAGCATGCCTGGCTCTTCATTTATGCCAATCTTGCAGGATTATTCTGCATAGAGTAGGGCCAAATAAATAATTTATACTATATCCTACCCACAGTCTGTGGGCAGGTGTAGGTACTTCTTTTGCTGTACTTGGGGCAGATACAATTAGGTCCTGCAATTAGAAAGTGGTTGCTTGGTCAAGTTATGTTACAGATCATTAGTCTCTGATCCCGATTGCTGATTTATACTAAATAAAATATCAAAAGAGAAAAGTCTGGAAAAGTCTAAAAAGGCAAACATAAAATTGACCATTATTACATGCATTGATTTTCCAGTCCGTTTGTATGCCACCAATGATTAAAACCAGCATCTTTAATCAGACCGGCTAATGGTTACATAAGGCTATAAATGTAAACTTTCATTTATAGATTACATTAATAAACTAGTATTGACCACATACCATATATATGAGCTACTTTTCAGCTTGCCTTATTTAAGAGAGAGAAAGGTGTGTGAAATGTTGTCAGTGCTGTTTGCAGAAATAAACCACCAATTTTAGAAATAATGTAGGACCAAGGTACTGTCTCATTACCTTTATTTTCAAAATGAGCTTAGGGTTATTAGATATTACCAGATCCAACAACACCTCCTTTCTAGAAGGGACTTTTACAATTTGTGAAGAAAATTTTAAAATTTGGTACCTTTTGAGGCACTGGCAGTTGAATTACCACTTCCACGCTGCCATTTGGTATCTTATAATTAATTAACCCACCTTCTTGCTTCCGGTACACCCATATTGTTTCTGCCTTATCATTTATACCTCCATCTATTCCATCTATTAGATTCTTGTTTAATTCTTGTTTAACATACATACATACCAGTCCCCCTCCTTTCCTAATAGCTATGTCATGTCTGTTTAAGGGAGTGTAGGGAACTATAAACTAGTTACACTTTAGTATTCTTGGTCTGGCAGGATTTATCAAGTAGGGGGCGCTGTGTAAAGTATAAAAGGGAGATCAACCATGTGCTCAGCCTCTTTCTGACTTCCTGAAGTTTCCCAAGAGGAGAGGGGAAGAGCCTATAATAATGCGATAATCCAAAGTAACCCCCATATCTAGTTTAAAATCTCCAGCCCTTTAGCCATCTTCACCTTTCAAAACAGCTGCACCATCATTACTGAGGCGCAGTCCATTCCTACTTAAAGGGTAACTGTGGTCCAAAAATGACTTTAGGTGAATTCACAGGAATTTTGTTTTTAAGTATTTTTGAAATATACTTTAATTACTTTTGTAGGAACTATAAACTGGTTACCATTAGGTCTTCTTGTTCTAGCAGGATTTGGCCAGTAGTGGTCACTGTTTAAAAGTATAAAAAAGAAAGCACTCATGTGCTCAGCATCTTTCTGACCTTAGATAACAGGTAGCCCCAGTAGAGTAGTTACGCCACTGTTGGCATTAGAGCGAACATCAGGGAGCGGACCGCTCCGGAATTAGGACTCAGACTTGGTAGGTGTCATCGTAAACCTTTTATTTCAACCATATGTAAACATCAATCAAAGCTGTAAAAGCATCACAAAGGTGCAACCAAACCAGTGGTCTGACGCGTTTCCTGGCGTTCCCGCCGCTTCATCAGAGACACACAAAGGGAGAGAATGTCCCATGATTCCTACTCCCTTAAATACCCAGAAACCCTAATTAATCCATTGGTGACCGGTTGTTAATATATCTGCAAGGTAGATAGCATAGTGTGGAATCAACACGGATACCACTGGTGAGCGCTCCTAATCTGGATTCTGGTATGTGTTTTTCTACTGTTGGCATTAGGACTGAAATTCAAACGTTAACCCAGAAGACCGATAATGTGCAACCTCTAAGATCACCTGCTAGTTTGACCTCCCAGATGGCTAATCCTCCCCAGACACTAATATTAAGGGGAACTAAATACCCAAAGCTAAATGTCTTCTCAGCAGTTACCCCTACACCCACAGAAGAACAAGAGTTTGAGAAGTGGCAGGAGGCTGCTATGCAGATGCTAGAGAATTGTCCTTGCTCTGAGCTGGAGAAAAGGAGTAATTTAACTGAAAACCTCCTGCTAGCCGAGTGGTAAAAATGTTTTGCAAGGGCCATCCTGACGCCTCTGCTAAATACTGTTTAAAGGCAATAAAAAATGTGTATGGCACCTGTGACAATCCTCATACTTGGCTCCACATGTTTAAATGTTTAAAGGGCATGTCCACCCCCAAAACTATAATAACTGGCCCCAATGTGTAGTGCAATAAAATCCTTACCTTACATCCCAGCTCCAAGTGGTTCTCCAGTAATCCCCCCACAAAGTCCAAAAAAGTGGCCACCAGGAGGAGAGCAGAGACCATATAGGACTCTGCCTCCTGTCTCCCCTCTGGGAGAATTGTGCCATGTGCAGTGCAGCACTTCTCCTTCTCCCTCTCCCACCCGCTCTGGTCCCCGTCCCCCTAGCGTAAATCCCTTTATGTATATAATAGTAAATGTGCCCCCAGCCCCAACCGCTATAATAATTTTCTTAGAAAGTCTCCAGATAGTTACTTACCATGCCTCGCTCCTTCGCTGCACTGAGAAGCCGGCAGCTGCTTCTGTGATTGGCTAACTCGCAGCCAATCACAGACGCATCTGCCGGTCCCACCCCCTGCTTGCATTTCCGTGCAAGCAGAGAGCCGAGCCAGTGCGGCGAAGGAGCGAGGCATGGTAAGTAACTATCTGGGGACTTTATAAGAAAAATATTATAGCGGTTGGGGCTGGGGGCACATTTACAATTATATACTAAAAATGTAAATGAAGGGTGGACATACCCTTTAACCCTTTCACTGCCAGGAGATTTTCATTTTTTTTTGCGTTAGCTGCCAGAAGAATTTTCAGGGTTTTGCCCTCAATCGCTTTAGACTAATTTTACAGTAGGAAACCTTGCAGTAAATCAGGAATATTATACATTGTTTTTTTCAGCACAAAGTCTACTTTAACATGGTAACAGAATTTTGTAACTTTTCTGGAAATTTTACTGGAATTATGGGTAAAATATGTAAAAAAAATGAAAAATTTGCAAATTTTCATGGATTTTTCCCATTTTTACTGATAGTTATCTTAGGGTTACACACAAAAATCTTACTGTTTATAAAAGCTCAGATACTCTCGAGTACAAAGATACCAGATATATGTAGGTACCCCACTTTTCCTGTACAGGAGACCCCCCCAAACTAAAACTGCACCTTCAAGAATATTACACCAAATTAAAAGGTATAACCACTACTGACAGTTAACATAGAATATCTTCCAAATTAACTAAAATATCCCCACAAGTGAGATATTTTTAGAAACTACACACCCGCAGGATTTTATGAGTGAGGTTAGTTTCGATCAAAATGCAGATACCCGGACGCAGCTCTTCCTCCAATTGTAAGTTATTTTCTCACATTTTCCTTTTTTTCCTCAACTGTAAAATCAGAGACAAAATCAAATGCGAATTTCAGCTAAAAGCTGTGGAGGAAAGTTCAAACGCATCTCAAATATGAAAGCCTAACCCCTCCCGAATAAAACGGTATGCCACATTCATGGGTGTACCCAGAGACATGGCTACCAACTAACCCAGAGCGTGACCAGTGCCAAATGTCAGTAGCAGCAAAAAAAAAATTAGCCAGTTTTGTATTTGAACAGTCTGCAGTTTTTCCACAAAACACCCCCCCAAACTCAGAAATACCCCCCACAAACTATATATTCTACACACCTATATATTCTACACACCTTCAGCTATGTAACGCTGTAGTTCGTTCATTCATACCATCAATGGTGTGGGCGCAGTTCTTCGTAGAAGTTTGCACTTTTACCAGATTTTCAAAAAAACTGAACATCAAACAACATTCAAAAAGGTAGAAATCATGCCTATGGAATGTAAAAAAAAGTTACCAAATATCAATTTCCCAAATGTCCTGAATCAAACGGTATGCCATATGTGTGGTTACACACCCGGACGTGGAAGCGAAAAGCCACAAAGTGAGACAATGCACGATGGCTCAGAAACGGCAAAAATATTTAGCCAACTCCAAATTTGGACAGTCTGCAGTTTTTTTAACAAAACACCCCCGTAACTTAGAAATAACCCCCACAAACTATATATTCCTGAAATCTACACACCTTCAGCTATGTAACACTGTAGTTTGTTAATTCATACCATCAATGGCGTGGGCGCAATTCTTCATAGAAGTTCGCATTTGTCTGAAAAATGAACAAAAAACAACTTCAAAAGGTAGAAATCATGCCAAAACCTCATGGAATGTAAAAAAAGTTACTAAATATCAGTCTCCCAAATGTCCTGAATCAAACGGTATGCCATATGTGTGGTTACACACGCGGACGTGGAAGCGAAAAGCCACAAAGTGAGACAATGCACGATGGCTCAGAAACAGCGAAAATATTTAGCCAACTCCGAATTTGGACAGTCTACAGTTTTTTCCACAAAACACCCCCGTAACTTAGAAATAACCCCCACAAACTATATATTCCTGAAATTTACACACCTTCAGCTATGTAACACTGTAGCTTGTTCATTCATACCATCAATGGTGTGGGCGCAGTTCTTCGTAGAAGTTCGCATTTGTCTGAAAAAATGAACAAAAAACAACTTCAAAAGGTAGAAATCATGCCAAAACCTCATGGAATGTAAAAAAAAGTTACTAAATATCAATCTCCCAAATGTCCTGAATCAAACGGTATGCCATATGTGTGGTTACACACGTGGACGTGGAAGACAAAAGCCACAAAGTGAAACAATGCACGATGGCTCAGAAACAGCAAAAATATTCAGCCAAATCTGAATTTGAACAGTCTGCAATTTTTCCCCACAAAACAACCCCCACAAACCATATATTTCTCAAATCAACACACCTTTATCTACGAAATTCTGTAGTTTGTTCGTTCGTACCATCAATGGTGTGGGCGCAGTTCTTCGTAGAAGTTCACAGTTTTAGCAGATTTTCTAAAAAATTTGGAAAAAAACACTCTCAAAGGTAGAAATCATGCCAAAATCCCAAGTAATGTAAAAAAAAGTTACCAAATATCAATCTCCCAAATGTCCTGAATCAAACGGTATGCCCTATGTATGGTTACACACGCAAACGTGGAATCAACTAGCCACAAAGTGAGCCAATGAACAATGGCCCAATTACAGCAACTTTTCAGATTTGTCAGACTAAACACCCCTCTATATTAGAAATACCCCCCAAAACTATATATTCTTGGAATTTACACATCTTCAGCTACACAGTGGTGTGATTCTTTTATGCATACCACCAATGGTATGAGCACAGTTTCATGTAAAATTTCGCTTTTTTACCAGATTTTCAGGAAAAATTTATAAAAATACAATTCAAAGTTAAAAATCATGGCAAATTTCCATGTCATGTAAAAAAAACTTGTCAATTATCAATCTTCCAAATGCCCTGAATCAAACGGTATGCCATATGCGTGGATGTACACAGGGACATGGCCACCAACTAGCTCAAATGGGACACATGCACAAGTGTAATTACAAGAAAAAAATCAAAGTGCTCTGTAATTTCAAACAGCCCCAAAACTTGGAAATGCCCCCCACAAATAAAACCCCCAACTAAATATCAATCTCCCACATGTTCTGAATCAAACGGTATGCCCTATGTGTGGATGCACACAGAGACGTGGCCACCAACTAGCTCAAATGGGATGCTTGCACAAATGCAATTACAAGAAAAAATCAAAGTGCTCTGTAATTTGAACAGCCTACCCCTTTTCTAAGGAAACAGTCCAGAAACATGGAAATTCCCCCCACAAGCTATATATTTTTGGAATCTATACACCTTCAGCTACGTTACGATGCCATGCTTTCATACATACATGAAGAATTCCAGACCCAGTGATCCAAAGAACTCTTGTGTTTTTAGGAGGTTTTGTGAAAAATAAAATAAGATGATTCAAGGATTGAAATCCTACCTAAACCAACTTGACAAGCAAAAAAACCCACTAAATGTCAATCTCCCACATATCCTACATCAAACGGTATGCCATATGTGTGGGTGCACACAGAGACGTGGCCACCAACTAGCTCAAATGGGACACATGCACAAGTGTAATTACAAGAAAAAATTCAAAGTTGTCTGTAATTTCAAACAGCCCCAAAACTTGGAAATGCCCCCCACAAATAAACCCCCCACTAAATATCACTCTCCCACATGTTCTGAATCAAACAGTATGCCATATGTGTGGATGTACAGAGACGTGGCCACCAACTAGCTCAAATCGGACGCATGCACAAGTGTAATTACAAGAAAAAAATCAAAGTGCTCTGTAATTTCAAACAGCCCCAAAACTTGGAAATGCCCCCCACAAATAAAACCCCCCACTAAATATCAATCTCCCACATGTTCTGAATCAAACGTTATGCCATATGCGTGGATGCACACAGAGACGTGTCCACCAACTAGCTCAAATGGGACGCATGCACAAATGCAATTAAGAATGCAAGAATGCAAGAAGGAATGTGCTCTGTAATTTGAACAGCCTACACTTTTTCTAAGGAAACAGTCCCGAAACATGGAAATTCTCCCCACAAACTATATATTATTGGAATCTACACACCTTCATCTACGTTACGATGCCATGCTTTCATACATACATGAAGAATTCCAGACCCACTGATCCAAAGAAGTCCGTGTTTTTACGAGGTTTTGTGAAAAATAAAATAAGATGATTCAAGGGTTGAAATCCTACCTAAACCCTTTTGACAAGCAAAAAAACCCACTAAATGTCAATCTCCCACATATCCTGCATCAAACGGTATGCCATATGTGTGGGTGCACACAGAGACGTGGCCACCAACTAGCTCAAATTGGACGCATGCACAAGTCCAATTACAAGAAAAAAATCAAAGTGTTCTGTAATTTGAACAGCCTAATCAACTTGGAAATACCCCCCACAAACTATATATTTTTGGAAGCTACACACCTTCAGCTACGTGATAGTATCATGCTTTCGTATATACATGAAGAATTCCAGGCACTGTTATCCATAGAACTCCGTGCTTTTAGGAGATTTTGTGAAAAAATAAAATAAGAGGACTCAATGGTTGAAATCCTACCTAAACCCACTCGGCAAGTAAAAAACCCACTAAACGGCAATCTCCCACATGTCCTGAATCAAACGGTATGCCATAAGGGTGGGTGCAAACAGAGACGGGGCCACCAACTAGCTCAAATTGGACACATGCACAAGTCCAATTACAAGAAAAAAATCAAAGTGTTCTGTAATTTGAACAGCCTAATCAACTTGGAAATACCCCCCACAAACTATATATTATTGGAATCTACACACCTTCAGCTACGTGATGGTATCATGCTTTCATATATACATGAAGAATTCCAGGCGCTGTTATCCATAGAACTCCGTGCTTTTAGGAGATTTTGTGAAAAAATAAAATAAGAGGATCAAGGGTTGAAATCCTACCTAAACCCACTCGGCAAGAAAAAAACCCACTAAACGGCAATCTCCCACATGTCCTGAATCAAACGGTATGCCATAAGGGTGGGTGCAAACAGAGACGGGGCCACCAACTAGCTCAAATTGGACCATGCACAAGTCCAATTACAAGAAAAAAATCAAAGTGTTCTGTAATTTGAACAGCCTAATCAACTTGGAAATACCCCCCACAAACTATATATTTTGGAAGCTACACACCTTCAGCTACGTGATGGTATCATGCTTTCGTATATACATGAAGAATTCCAGGCGCTGTTATCCATAGAACTCCGTGCTTTTAGGAGATTTTTGTGAAAAAATAAAATAAGAGGACTCAATGGTTGAAATCCTACCTAAACCCACTGGCAAGTAAAAAAACCACTAAACGGCAATCTCCCACATGTCCTGAATCAAACGGTATGCCATAAGGGTGGGTGCAAACAGAGACGGGCCACCAACTGCTCAAATTGGACGCATGCACAAGTCCAATTACAAGAAAAAAATCAAAGTGTTCTGTAATTTGAACAGCCTAATCAACTTGGAATTACCCCCACAAACTATATTTTTTGGAAGCTACACACCTTCAGCTACGTGATGGTATCATACTTCGTATATGCAGTAGAATTCCAGGCGCTGTTATCCATAGAACTCCGTGCTTTTAGGAGATTTTGTGAAAAAAATAAAATAAGAGGACTCAATGGTTGAAATTACCTAAACCCACTCGGCAAGTAAAAAAAACCACTAAACGGCAATCTCCCACATGTCCTGAATCAAACGGTATGCCATAAGGGTGGGTGCAAACAGAGACGGGGCCACCAACTAGCTCAAATGGGATCCATGTGCAATTGCAATTATAAGAAAAAAATTAAAAAAAACACCACAACCCACCCCCACCCCTTCCCCCACTCCCCCTTTTAGTGGAAAACCAGTTAGTACGGAGAGTCACACAAGTTTTTGCACACTTTACTGATCCTAAAAAATCAATACGGTCTTTTTTTGGTACCTCTGCAAAATTTCCTACTAAAATAGGCTTAGTTTCCCTTGAAATCCAACAAATAAATGATCCGCGTTTACTTTACCGATATCACCGGGGACATTGGGAGGCTTGGAGAAGACAAAGTTTTTTGCTAATTTATAGTTTTAGGGTAATAAAAAAAAAAGGTGTGTGTATCACTTTAAGATTTTTTTGTGTGCATTTCCCCTTTTTTTGGGGGATCATTCCCAAAGATGATCATCAAATCATCTTAGGGAATGATACCGAACTTGGAATACGGGCATAAATGCCCGTTTTCCAATTCGAAATCCGATCGGAAAAATCACTTCCCGGAAATCATTTTCCAGGAAGTGATTTTTCATTCATTGGCAAAGATCAATAATTTGGTGATCAGAAGTGATCACCAAATTTTGATCTCTGTCCCCATTTTTTTTCTAAGTCTTCGCTAAGCAGCAAAGACTTAGAAAAAATCCTATTTGTGAATGGAACTTTGAGTTCCATTCACAAAATGTATAGAAAAGCTGTCAGCTTGACAGCTTGTGCTATACAGGTACTGCAGCATGATCTAAAAAGAGATCGTGCTGCAGTACCTCCACTAGCAGCATCTTACCTCTCTTAGGGAAGACCCCGGTGAAGCAGGAAGCTGAGTGATGTCACCGGGGTCTCCCTTTCCGGAATGAAGATTTCCTCCTCTCCTTCTCCACGTGGGACCGGCTGCCGGGCTGCAGGTAGGGATATCTCCCGATCCCCCCCTCGGATTTGGACGAAACCGAGGGGGGATCGAGGGGGCTAGGGGGGCAGTTGAATGCTGCCCCCCGATCGCCCCTAGCAGGGGGAAAAATATTTTTTGGAGGGGGGAAGCCACAGATCGTATATTCCCAATCTGTGGCAGTATTCACTGCACAGATCGTGAATATACGATCTGTGGCAGGGAAAGGGTTAAAACAAAGGGAAAAAGAGGATGTTTCTGCTTTCATACGACGGTTGGAAGCTGGTGTCTAAAAAATCATAACTATTGTAGAGGTTAATGAAAAACGGCAAAACCAACTCATGTATGGGATGCTGGGGGCCATCCATTAGCAATTGAATTTCACATTATGTATCATCCTGGGCTTCTTATTGAAAGTATCAGCCCCCTGATTTACTGCCCGTCTGGATTGCTTCTGTTGTGGGCAGACTGGGAATCAAATTCATCAGTACTTGCCGACCAGCTAGACATTGAAAGCAGATGGGAGAGCTATCAAGGAAAATGTGAGGGTTCTCACAGCCTGCAGTTCTCCCTGGGGTGGGGCGTAGATGCACATTTAACTTGCTTGTAAACGGCACACCTGTTCCTCACAGGCTCTCTCAATTGACTATTATTCACAGGCCTTTCTTCCAGCAATTCCTCAGTCATATTTCACTGCAGCCTGTGGGTACTGTGCCAGTTTTTGGTGTGGGGAAAGGTCCTTTGCTTATGTGAGCCCCCATCCAGGTGGAAAAAAGTCTACACCTATGATTTTTGGCTCTAATGTGAAAGCTGACGAGGAAGTCTTCATTAAGTTTCTACAGCCGAGAGAAGTTACCCTACTGACTGTATTGCCAGTAGCTCCAGAGCTGCAGGAGATTTGCCATACATTTGCTCCTGAATTTCCTGGGGTTTTTTTTGGAAACCTTTGGCATCCAGTAGAGCTTTCACCAGGGGGTCATATATAGTTTGTAGGTAGGCACACTCAATATGGTATTCAAACAATACTCATTTATTTAAGTGCTGAAAACAACAAATGCCAAATACACACAACGTTTCGGGGGGTCAAACCCCCTTCCTCAGGTGTGACCAGGAAGCGGGTTGACCTTTCACCAGGGGGATTGCAAATCCTCCAGGTCTATGTGAACATTGTACCCGTTTCAAATGTAAGTTTCTTTATGTTAGAAACTGACCCTGAAGAGGCTTCAAAGAATGGCTGGGAGATTCCCAAAGAGGAAGGACTACCCTAGAAATGCCCTAGAACTGATGTGGTCACTGTAAAAAACTTAATCTCTCATTCAATAGTAATTCCAGCTTGGCAGACAGTAGCCAACTACTACCTCGTGGAATGTTTAGACTCTACCTGTCAAGACTATAAAAGCAAAAAGGAAGAGGACAACCAGGGCAGTTTAAACTGCGTATGTTTAAAGGTTTATTGTTGATTTTGCATTCAATTATTATGTATTTGCCATTTTTGTCTATTGTTTTATTAATTTCTTCAAACGATTTACAGGGCGATGCACCAACGGGCGCATCACTCCTGATTTGGAGTTGAAGTTGCGCTAACCGATGTTATATCGGTTAGCGTGACTTTAACTCCTTCCTTGCGGCGGCTGCGTGGCTAACGCGAAAGTTAACAGCGCAGCCGCTGCAAGTGATGTTATATGCCGAAATCGGCATTTTATTGCGGCACTTTCAACGCCAGCTAATAGCTGGCGTTGAAAGTGCCGGAATAGAACAGCGCCAAGTAGCGATGTTCCGAGCACCACTATCGGCATATAACATCGCCGGGCTGTTTGCACCGGGTTGCCAATAGCGGCGCTTGGTGCATCGCCCTGATAGAGTTTTTAATAGCGATTGCTACTATTAGTTTTAGTAATTTTTCATTTTCTATCTTTAGATGTGTCTCTTGGATACAGAGAATATCTGGGCCGAGTTAATCTACTTCTTTCCACATCGCAAATCTTTTGTATGGGGAGTTTAGACCTCTTATATTGTAGGATATTATTTTAATTGTCATTCTTTCCTATTTCAAGTTTGTTTTCCCTTTTATTCCTTTTCCATTTCCTTTCCCTCATATGCTCTATTGTGTTTTCCTTTGTTGTGTAGCAGTACCAATCATATGATCATTTCTTTCCCTGGTGTTTGGTACCGGTGAGACTATTGTCTGTAGTATATTTTATGTTTCTCAATTTTCCTGCATTGAATGTTCTCCTTAGAAATATATATAATAAAAAATTAAACCTTATAACAATAACTTTAAAACATCTGTGTAACTTCTTATTACATGGGGGATAAAGGGCTGCCATATAATGAATAACTATTGGGGTTATATTTTTGGACCAGGTACCTGAAAAACTGTACTCTGATTGTTCTAGATATTTCTGGTGGGGTAGGACAAGAATAATTATTTTTTTCCCCTCTCTCTTCCTCCTCCCCCCCTCACCAGTTACATATTAACCATTCAATTGTCCTAATAAAGAAAAAATATCTTTGTACCTGTTACTTTCACAGGCCTTAGATTGCGTATATAAACATAAAAGTTCTAAAACTTAATCCAATATTCGATATATTATCTATATCTTTCTATCATGTTCTCTTTATTTCACAGTTTGGAAATTTGAGAAAAGAAAAAAAAAATAAATAAAATCCCTCTCCTTACCAATCAAAATAATTTGGATTATAGATCCTTATAGTGGTTGCAATAGTTACATATATACCTCCATTATTTATAACCAAACAACTAGATATAGGTGCTATAAATGAGGAAAATAAAGGGGGAAAAATTGAAGGGGGGGAGGGGTGTAGGGAGGGGAGAGAGGGGAGAGAAAGTGGTAGAGAGGGCACATTAACTCTATTTCAATTGTCCCATTTTGATATTATAGGCATTCATGCATTAAGATTAACAATATGTATATGCATACAGTAATCTACATATATTATACCATTTCATACCAGCTAGTGATTTATTTTTTTTTTACCCAACTTGGTCTTCTATGGTTTAATCCAAGTATCTATTTTTCCTTTTCTGATTTGTTTGGTTATCCAGAGTCCCATTTGTACAAAAAATTTGTACAAAAGAAACAAAGATTGGTTTATATGCAAGCATATCCATTATGCAAGCAAGTCCATTATGCACCTGCTTACATCAATATGCCACATTGTCAATGTTTTTATATACAGTATTTTCTTTGGGACCTCTGATCTTTAAAATTCCTTAGATGTCATTCAGAACCCTCCCACTGGAGGGCCCCCATTATTGTGGTATCACCCTCCCCCCCATCCACCCACCCCACCCAAGAAAATCAAATTAGAACAGTATCCTCCCTTCCACTTCTCTCCCTCTTCCTTCCTTGTTACGTTTTCCTTATTAAACTTTTCCCCATTCTTGTTGAACTCATTTTGGGGAGTTCCCCTTTTTCTAAGGGTCCTTCTTCTTCCCAGAATGCACCACATCCTTGGAATGTTCCTAAAACTTGTTTCTACTGATTGGCTGTTGGATGAGTCAAACATGCTCAGATCTCTACTGAGCAACTGAATCAACCCAGGCACTGGGTCAAGGGCAAGACCATAACGGTCTCTACGAGGGGTCCTGCAAGCAGGAAGTCAGTATTTTGTGTGCATTTATTTATACACAGACAAAATGCTGAATTGGCAGATCAAGGTCATTGGGATGAAAAAATACTGCTCTTGTTTCTTAAAAGTACATATATTTGCACTGAACTTGTCCTTTAACTGCATCCTGTGTAAAAGGTTAACATATAGAGTCTAGAAAAGGTGGGTTTTCATTAGAGATGGCAAATTTTGAGAGACAGCTGTACATGGCCCCATATCTCCTGGCCAAGGGATATGATTAGTTTTCCTTGGGCACCAGGCATGTACACCTCAAGAAGCGCTACAGCGCTGGGGCTGGCGCCATTTCAATATTCAGACCACTGTCTTGGCCCTCCAGAGAAAGTGGTCAGATCTCAAGAGGCAGAGGCCTCAATACATCGAACTAGTCCAGCAAAAGATGGAAGGCAAGTATCCTTTATATTATTACTGTTTTGAAATAAGTAGTAAAATAAATAAATTAACTTTATTGTGACAAATTAAAAAAAACTATATTTTTAAAAAAATCTTCACTAATCCATTAATTTGACTTAAGAGACAGATCCCAGTTATTTTCCATTTCTCATTCACTGGTTATTTCATTATTATTCTTATCTTCTTATATTTTTGGATATCAGCCCTATTTAAAGGTTAATCAGTCATTAAAAAGTGGTATTTTTTCGCTTATAAATCTAAACTGATACCCACACAAACACCTAATGACCCACCCTCCCATTTCCATTGCTGCCCTATTTACAAGGCAACTAAAGTCAAAAATGAAATATTGATCAATCATTAAAAAGTGATTCCCCCCCCCCCCACACTTATGAATGCAAACTGATATCCACACAGACACGGGTAAACAAACCTATTGTACAGTATTGTAGTATTTAGCCAGAATTAAGTATTAAATTATTGCCATAGAATTATTGTTATTGACTTTTAAAGCAACTATAATAGATTACCTTCTGAAATCTGTCTTTTTAAACCAAATTCAAAGTACCGGTATATAATTAACTATACTCTTAAGATATATCATTATGTTACAGCCAAATCTTCCTCTGATACCCCTCTGCAACCACCATCAGAGGCAGAAGTGGAGATTCCTGGCAGCTGTCAAAAAAGCCTATTAAAACAATATTTTTTTAAATCTTTTGTTAGGCCGAGGCCACACTATCACGTGTTTCCTGGTGCGCTCATGCGCATTGCCGCGCAATTTGATTGTTTAATCGTAGAGCACGAAATTGTGCAAAAAAAGTGGATTTTAGCTCACAGCAGAGCACTGCTGTGGCCACAACAATTGGGCCACACTAGTGTGCGTTTTTGTGTGCTGATGTTGCCTATCCCTTTATTTAAATGTTTATTGTATATTTTTTATTATGTGGTATTTTAGTAAATGTACTCGAACATTTAATGACAGTGAGAGTTTCATGGCTTCAGCCAGACACGTAAGTGCATCCTATGCAATTCTTTAATCTTTTTTATTAACCTGGATTCTTAGCAAATAATTAGTGATATGATTAGTCATAATTAAGTGAATTTTAAAATTTTACTGAGTAGATTTAAAAAAAAAAAAAATCTTCAACAAATCCATTAATTTGGCTTGAGAGAGATCACAGTTCTTTCTATTTCTCATTCACATTTATTGTCCCCATTGTTGGACTGTATCTTGTCCCTCAGTTTTTGAGCTAAAGACACTAAATTCGGTACAGACATGCAGTAGACTTGTGCTATTATCTTGACTATTCTTTCCCACATTATCCAACAAAAACACATCCATGAACCCCACACAGCTATTCAGACCTACTGGGGCAACTACAGTCAAAAATAAATCTTGACTAATCACCTGTAGAGGTTATTTTCATAAATGCTAAATGATACCCACCAACCCTAAACACATACAGGTAAACATAACTACTGATGTCCCCCTACACCCAACCCACCCTTCCTTTCATTTGTTTTTTGGCTGAAGAAATATATATTGTTGTCTTTTTTTATTTTAACCTTCAGAGGACGAGTCTTCCACCCACTCCTTACCCCCAGATGAGACACTAGCAGGGGAGGGTGAAACCCTGTGCTGCAGCCAACAACATAAGTGAAATAAATGTTTTTTAAAAATCTTTTCCAGTTTTTTATTGCATATTTTTTTTTCAAGAAATATTAACTTAACAGTATTTTATATATTATAAACAGTATAAACAATATTAACAGTGTTTTAGGAAATGTACTCAAACACATAATGGATAGTGAGGGTTGAAATAACAGACTTTTTTTTACTAGAAGTGAATCCTATGCAATGTTGAAATGAAATGTTAACCACATACCGTATATACTCGAGTTTTTTAGGTTTAAAAATCAACCTAAAAACCTTGCCTCGGCTTATACTCGAGTCAATACTAAACTTACCTTCATTCCGCGAGTCCGGAAGGAAAGCCGGCACTTCCCAGTAGTTCTTCACGGGTGCGCGATGATGTCATTGCGCACGCTGACGGGATGACGTCATCGGGCAGCCGTGAAGCAGTACTGGGAACTGCCGGCTCAGCACAGAGCGAGCGGCAGCCGGCAGAGACATGAAGACTGAAGATGAAGGCCAGGTACGGTAAGTGAGCTGGGGGGACAGTATGCCATACAATACCTTACACAAATACAGTAACCCCCAATACCTTTGATATAGGTGCTTGGAAACTACAAACGCCAGCAACTAACGCATGCTGGGAGTTGTAGTTTCCAAACATCTACAGTGGAAAGGTATTAGGGTGGGGAACAGTATGCCATACAGTAACCCCCAATACCTTTTTACTATAGGTGGTTGGAAACTACAACTCCCAGCAACTAAAGATGTGGAGTTGTAGTTTCCAAACATCTACAGTGGAAAGGTATTAGGGTTACTGTATACCCTCGGCTTATACTCGAGTCAATCATGTTTTTCTGATTTTGGAGGCAAAAATGGGTACCTCGGCTTATACTCGGGTCGGCTTATACTCGAGTATATACGGTATAAGACTATGTAATATATTTATTTTTCCTTTAAAAGCAGTGTAAAATCCATGCTACATGATGCAACACTGGATACCATTGGGTTTGACACTGCTTTTGTGGGGGCTGCGCCACTTCCAAATGTTTTTGCATGTAGCGCAGCACTGGTGATGCAAAACCAACAATGTTAGATATTGTACCACAATTTAGCAAAATTGAATATTCTTTTTATGCCGGCATTACCTCCTGTTGTTTATCCGTTACTTGCCTTAAAAGGGAAGTTCAGTGCAAATACATACAGGGTTATTCAATAAAATTTCTTATCGTTAAAATGGTGCAAATCTTGCCCCAACCAATCAGATGTTAGCTTTCAAATGTTAAAAAATATCTGATTGGTTGGGGCAAAATTAGCACCACTTTAAATGATAAGAACTTTTATTGAATCTCCCTGACAGACTTTTAAGGAAAAAGAGCAGTATTTTTCCATCCCAATGACCTTATCCTCCCCTTTTAGCATTTTGTCAGTGTATAAAAAAATGTTTCCAAAATACTGACTAACCTAAAAGAGACCGTTATGATCTTGTCCATGACCCAGTACCTGGGTTGATTCAGTTGCTTAATAGAGATCTGAGCATCTCTGACCTATCCAACAGCCAATCAGTACAAATTACTGTTAGGAACATTCCAAGATAGTGTGCACTCTGGGAAGAAGAAGGGCCATTACAGAACCTGAAATGTCAGCTTACAAATGTCAATAGCTGGGAATAGCAAGGGGTATAAATGTAACTAATTTTACAAAATGGAAGAGAATATATATATTAGAATAACTAGGTAGGCTTAACATAAACTAAGAATTGTAGAAATAATGATATTTTCCACTGAAATATACACCACATTATTGCATTGCGGGAGCATGTATGTTTAAGTAGCGGGCAGGTGCGATATTGCATCACCCATGTGGTCCTTTGGCCATCGAATGGGCCGTCGCATTATTATTATGTTATTATATTTAAAAATTTTTTAAAAAAAACCAAAAAACGAGGGCGTGGTCTGGTACAGCATGGAGTAGGACGTGTGCTTCCTGGAGCTCCTCACTGCAATAATCCTACAAAGTCCTTCAAATCACTTACCTGACTCAGATGACGAAACAAATGATATGGAATATTTGTATTATAATTAATCAATGGGTTATGTACATTTTAACTTTGTAAGTATATTACATATATTAGGCAATGACTGTGTAGACGTGGCAAGAATATAGGATGTATATGTAGCATGGGCCCCTTGGATCTCTAGTCACAAAAGGATAACATATGTTTCTTGTTAAAGTTGTGTATGGTCCAGTCTGTGTATAAGAAAGGGGTCCGTACAAGCTATCTTTGTCACTCACTATCCAGTTGAGTGACCAGCACATGTGTTTATATGCATATGCAATAAATCTCTACTATCGACTTTCAAGACTGGTGTGGCTCTACTTAATTCCTTAACAGTTTTGGTGTTTGAATGCGAGCACTCAAGATGCAAACCTACCTGTCCAGATGGGGTCAACTTTCAAAAGGAGGACAAAATCAAGGGCCCGGTGAGTTGTTTCTTACCCATATTTGTCCCTTTTTGGAAATTGATCGCAGGACCAGGTATGTTCTGTTGACCAGTAACTTTCCCTCAGTCTTGATTGTTGATATGTATTGACCTTTTCTGTTAACTTTGTACTAATGTTGTTCTTAGCCTGATGTGTGCCATATGTTTTGTGAATGGTTTGTGCATTGTATGTTAGCATGGATTTAGTTCTAGAGTAAAACCCCTATTTATTGTCTGAACACATTTTAATATTATTTTTTATTTTGTCTTTTGAGATGTACTGGTTTATCTAAACTTTATTTTAATGTTTGGAGGAAAGCAGCACAACTCTATTTGTTTTAGTTTTATGAGTCTTTGGAATTTGAAAAGGACAGGGATAGTTTTATAAGCCTGAAGCAGCTTCAGGACAGGAAAGTTAATGAGCTTTTTCAATGTTCCAAAGAACAGGATGAGATAATGTTATGGGGATGAGTGTGTTAACCATGAAAATCCCGATTTGAAAGTTTGTGTGAATGTTGTCTGCTCAATTATTTGTACTACTAACATTTTTCATTATTGTTCTGACTTGATGTTGTTTTGTATTGTACTGAGTTGTGTTTTATCTTTGATATTTTTGACAAACTGTTTTATTCTGGCTTCTGTGAATTGAATATCTTTAAGTTTATCTTATAGGTTGCCTACATATTAATGATTAATTAATGATTTAACATATTTGCAACTTGAATTGTTTATATGAAATTATTTCTTCACTTTTTAAAATGGTTTCAAATGCTCTTTTCTCAGTATCTACTTAGAAAATCAAAGCTAGAGAATTTCAGTGAGAGATGCTTAGTTTGTGTTTGTTAATGGTTCTCCAACTATGAGTTATGCAGTAATACAGAGTTGTATTGTTTTGAGAACTTAGTAACTATTGTAGTAGTTCCTGACGAGGAACTTTACCTTTTGATTGAAAGAGATCAAAAGAAGTCTGACACTGAAATAGTGATCAGAGCATAGAGTTTGTGTCCGGTTGAAATGACACCGGTTGTTTGGTAACCAAATGGTTAATCCTGATTGGTACATTTTGACTAAGTTCATTGAAGTATTTGTGAGGTGTAAGACCTCAAATTAGGTATTAATAATAATAGTGGAAGAATGACAATAATAAAGTATAAGCATCAACTCTTTGTGGGAAAAAAAGTAGATATGGGTTAGGTTAGCAGTGTAAAATTATAATATTTCTGATGAAGGTATTTGGCTTATCTGTGGGTTCTATTTTCTTTTTTCCCCTGGATTTGACAGGATTAGAAATAAATTATTGATTTTGATTGGAAATGTAGTAACAATCTAAGATAGTTGAATAGTGCGGTAGGATACAAGAGTTAGACTCAGATGAGTTCCAGATGTTGGTATGTTTGATTTATAGAGAGAGAAAAAAAAATTGTTAGTGCCAGCAAAGCAGCTGATCTGTTTCTTTAACTAAGTGCCCTTGGTTTTACAAGTGAATACAGAGTCATTTTTTCTATATGGATATAGATGGTTCTGTAGTATAATTTAAGAATGGGATGTAACTGGTTTTAGATGGAATCTGTGTTGTTAATGTAGGAGTTGGAAAATGTATATGGAAATGAAAAGAAAGTAATGTGTATCTAATTTATATAGAAGGAGAAACATGAAAAGAAAGAGTCATAAATAGGAATAAGGAAAGTGTGAAAAGAATCCAAGTAGAAAGAAAAGTATTTAGTACATAGAAAGTAGAGGATTTGTGTGGTGATAGATTATGTGGTCCTTTTAAACGGTGGAAAACTGATATGTTTCATTTTTTTCTCTGGGGGGAGGGGGTGTGATTCTCCCTCTTTCCATCGGAGGGAGTAGAAAGTGCGTTCTAGGTTTGGTTTGTGGTTAGACTGTAATGGACTTATAGAATAAAGCAGAATATGCAATTTAACATCTTTATTATGTTGGTTTCATTTTTGTTACAGGTAAAGTTCCTGTTTTCTAGATAAACAAGTTTAAAGAGGTAATAAGAGAATAAGATACATTTTCTTTTTGTAATTTATAAAGTACCTGGGTTAAGTGATCACAATTTAAGAACTTTGCTTTTGTATGCATACTGAAAAATCACGTGATATTAAATGAGCTCAATTTCTATATAAAAATAAGATCAATTGTTTGCAAACAATAACAATTTGAAATAATTTGTAATAGAATTTTAGATTTAAGATGGTTTATTAGATGAAAGCATAAAAAATTGCACATTACAGCACACAGATTTTATTTGAAAAATATTTAATGTTTTTTTATTGGGTTAGGTTGTTTTGTTTTCAGGTTGATCCTACGAGACTGGAAAACTGGTATTATCTATACTGTTTCTCAATAATACTCCTAATTGTTCATATCGAGGATAAGATGTGAATGCAATTCTTTGATTCATTGAGTGTGAATGGATATTAACAGTCTTGTAGTTTTTTTTTTTAAGATCATTTATGTTATTTTTCAGATGCAATCATCAGCAGTCTAAATTCTCTTTAATTGAAAACAGCTGTGTGTGCAGATATACTTTCTGTGTGCCCATAAAATTTCATTCTGTGTTGTATACCACAATGCTGATATTCTAGCAGGTTTTGTATACACATAGCTTTACTCTGTGTGCAGAGGCCTGCAGAGTTGTGTGTGTGTGTGTGTGTATAGACATGTAGGAAACACTACCGACAGCTGAAGATTTTTCCTATGACCCTTATACAATTTTGACCCTTATAAAAAACATCTGTTATTGACATGTTGTTTTTAAACCCAGAATAATACAACCTTATTCTTTAGTAATTAAGCAGCTCTAAAGTTAAAATTATAGAATATGTGTCAAATAAGGTTACCTTTAGAGTCTGACTCATAGTAGAAATAGATGAATTGGAAATGTGTAATATTTTGTTTTAAAGGTAAACATAGCATTTTAATTACTTACTCATGGTATTTGTTTGAAGAAGAAGAAGAAAAATATTAGCCAAGTAGATTTGGGAAGTTTTAGAAACTGGTAGGTTGAAAATAAAACTGCCAACAAGGCACTAAGTAGAAAGAATGTTGCATATTTGCTATTGAGTCAACAAAATATGATAGGGTACTTCTTTTAGAAAACCAATTATTTTCTTTAAAAAAAAAAAAAAAAAAAGCTATCAGATAAAAAGAATGTAAATTCATTGTGATAGTATTTTTCTAGGAATGTTCATCCAAGGAAGGTTTAGCTATTGCTGGGGTTATTTGAAGTGACAAAGTAGGGTGGTCGACTTTAGTTTTAAAGGGTCAGGGTAATTTATGTTAAGGGTCACACCTATTTGGAAAATAGATAAATAGTCAGAAGTGGATGTCACAGCTATTCTGTAGCTAAGGAATTTGTGTAGTAGAGGAATACTGTACCTGAATTCTTGAGTAACTCAAAAGTTACAGTGTTTAGTTCTTGATATAAAATGATAGTTCTTTCATTTGAAATTTAATATACATCACATAAATAAAAATATAAGAAAAATGTGGGTTGTGGATCTGTAAAGTAAGGGAGACAAGCACACGGTTTCTTTTATTTTGACAAATGAAAAAAGATTAGTATGTAATGAAAGATTTCCTGGGTCTATAGAAAAAAATATTTCCATATATTTTTATTTTTCATAATGACCTTAAAAGAGAAGTATGTTAAAAGTTCATAAGAACCTAACAAGATCAATTTTACTTGAATGTAAATAATATGTGGTACATAGTTACTATGTTGGAGAAGGATAATTGTGTAATTGTTCACTTTTGTGGGGTAAGACACAGACTACTGGTTTTATACAAAGGTGTTCTGCTTTCTGGTTCAGTGTTGTTCTGTAGCTTTAATTGTCCTTTAAGATATGATCGTATTGTATTCTCTCATTCGATACTCCTATGTACTGTAGGATTCTTCTCTAGTGAGTTGGATTTAGTATATGCAAGTAATATATTCTGTGGCTGGGAGGGAATCCATGTTGATGGCAGTATAACTTAACAGCCTATGTAATTTCCAAGGAGCCTTGTGAGCATGTGCACCTATTGGCCACACCCCCGTCTCTCCTTGTTACATTTTGTACCTAGAAAAAGATAATGTTTCTAAATGTGGCAATATGGATATGATGTTTTTCCTTCAAAAATGTAATAGGAAACTGCTGCAAGAATTACATTTGATTTGTATACAAATAAATTAGTAGGGGCAACAGATCTTATTGATAGCACCATTAAATATCAAACTGTGTTAAATCTCTTCTTTGTCTGAGAAGTAGGATGTTCTGTAGCATAATCTATGGTTAACAGAAGGGGATCTTAGTGCTGTAATTCAATTGGCTGTCAACTTTTAGAAAGCAAGGCTACAGCTTGATTTCATCTGGAGAGCATGTGATAGACTCCACCAAAACAAGGATTTGAATGATGAGAGTTGACCTCTAATACCCATAGATTCGTTTTTAAATCAACCTACAGTCACAGTAAAGGGAGAGGTGAAACACAGTTTGTTAATATGCTCTATCTATTGGGACAATATTATCTGCAAACTTAAGTTCTTATTTAATGATAAAAATTAAAATACACAATCTCCTTTATGTTACTATGGTACATTATGTGTCCTAGATATAAAATGGAAGAAAGGTTCACTCTGATTGTACATTTTAATTGTTAAATATGTCTAAAATGGTTAAATGGTTTAATGCCTAATAAGAAGGTTCTAATATGTCTTAAATAAGGGTGAGGGTACAATACCATAGTATAATAAAAAAAAAATACCTAAGGCATTGCTACCTTTCTAGAGGTTACATATTGATTTAAAGAATATCTATGTAGGATTGTATTAGTATGTGATTTTACGGTTATTAGGGTACTAATGTAATGTAATGATAATATAAAATTTGGGGGCATAAAAAATGTGTATAAAATGGACTCAAATTACAGAAAGCCTGGTCTCCAATAGCAATGTCTATCAGAAAAGACCTTTACTTGTGAAATTATATTGGAGAACTACCTAAGATGGGACTATATTTTCCTCTGTTGTATTCAATTAGATCAACTGGACTTGAAATGTAGTTCTTGAAGACGTTTCGCTAGTCATCCGACTGGCTTTCTCAATTCAAAATGACTTGTACAAGAATCTGTGGCAATTATGTACCCTGGAAAATCCCAATTAGCATATCACAGCCAGGTGTTAAGGGTGTGATTAGATAGTGGCTAAGAGGTGTTATAGGAACGCCCAGAGTAAGGTGTTAAAACAGCATTGTACATGGCAGACAGTTGGTGTCGAACCCCCCCACCTCTATTTAGGCTTGGTTTCTTTATTTTCACATAAATGGCCTCCTTAACACCTCTCTTGAACCAGTCACGTTCCTTCGCCAGTATGTTAACATTACAATCTTCAAAGGTATGTCCTTTATCCTTAAGATGCAGATACACGGCTGAGTCCTGACCCGAGGAATTGGCTCTTCTGTGCTGGGCCATACGTTGATGCAGTTGCTGTTTGGTCTCCCCCACATACAAATCAGAGCATTCTTCACTGCACTGCACTGCATATATGATGTCGCTTTTCTTGTGTTTTGGTATTGGGTCTTTCGGATGTACCAATTGCTGCCTCAGTGTGTTGTTCGGTTTAAAGCAGACAGGGATACGATGTTTTTTGAAAATTTTTTGAAGATTCTTGTACAAGTCATTTTGAATTGAGAAAGCCAGTCGGATGACTAGCGAAACGTCTTCAAGAACTACATTTCAAGTCCAGTTGATCTAATTGAATACAACAGATATACCATGACCGGATGAATGAGAACCTTCACAAGCATATATTTTCCTCATTATCTTAAAGCTATTGCATAAGATCCTTTCCAATATCATTCCCATTGCCAAGGTTATTCTTTATCAGATGCCATATGTCTGAGCACAAATCATGTTCTGTGACCTACTGACCTGAAATCTACAGCTCAAGTAACAAGTGTCTTTTTAGATATTTTCAACTTCTGCAACAGCTGTGAAAGTGGAAGGATGTCCAAATTGGATCTTTGCATTGTATTGGATACTATTGCTGCGAGTGCATATAGGGAAGCCACAATAATGCTTTACCTCAATTTGCACCATCTAATTCAATCTATTACCCAGCTACCCCAAACTGCCATATTGAGGAGAGAGGTTTCCTTTGGGTTTCAAAGAAAATAGCCCAGCTACTCTATTAACCCCCTAGGATCCAGTGCTAAGCCTTGGGGTTCCTCATCAGGGTTCCATCTGGTGAAGAGGAGTATTAAGCTGTTGCTATATGGACAGATAACATCTTATTGCAATTGCATTCAACAACGGCAAAGACTATAAATTGGACTGATTATTGAGTATCTTTACATGCACCTAACCATGGCATGGGTCAATTTGATTACTTAGGAAGAATTTGATGATGAGTCCATAATGTTTGATAGATGGTTTTAATTGGGTTATAATTAGTTATAATGAAAAATCTACAGGAAAGTGAAAAATTATAGTTACTTGTAGCATGTAATGTAAAACAGGAAAATGTTGAATACCAGAGAATTTTTAGATACACATGTAAAGCGTAAATTAATTTTAATATCCAATTAATTCATACCTTAGTTTATATGATGTTAATGAGAGTAATTCTACATTTATGTAGTAGATCCGATTGACACCAATATAAGTACTTTCTTTTACATTGTACCCAAAGTAAATTTTCCCTATTATTGTTTCTAAAGAAAAAGCTGACATTTGTTAAGAAGGAATTATTTTTTAATTCCAATTAGATTAAAGGCGTAGTATGATTGACAGGGTAGTTTTAACTGAAAGAAATTAGTATGATTCTAATGTCTGAGTAGAGTATTAAATGTAAAATGTAATTTTGTTGTATCTTGTGTACCATCCCATAGATTTATGGTATAGTATTTATAGTTACTTAGTAACTAGAGGGGGAAATGATATGGAATATTTGTATTATAATTAATCAATGAGTTATGTATATTTTAACTTTGTAAGTATATTACATATATTAGGCAATGACTGTGTAGACGTGGCAAGAATATAGGATGTATATGTAGCATGGGCCCCTTGGATCTCTAGTCACAAAGGGATAATATGTTTCTTGTTAAAGTTATGGCCATATAAGGTTACATGTCTAAAGTAAAAAGGGACTGCCAAGTCCTTTCCTATAGGATGGGCTTGTGACGTATGGTCCAGATTGTGTATAAGAAAGGGGTCCGTACAAGCTATCTTTGTCACTCACTATCCAGTTGAGTGACCAGCACATGTGTTTATATGCATATGCAATAAATCTCTACTATCGACTTTCAAGACTGGTGTGGCTCTACTTAATTCCTTAAAACAAACATAAAAAGCCCCTGACAACACTGCAGCACAATGCCTCCAAAGCGTGCCACAGATAAACTGGAAAAATTCCGTTGGCAAGATAGAGACGTGGACCAGGCCTCACAACCATCAGACGAAACGGTACTAGATTCCGACTCCCCAGTGGACGCCTATGACAGAGTCCTCAACGCAATAGCGGAATGCCAAACAGCACTCACCGCAAAGATAGAAAAGGTAAAAATACATACCTCGCTACTGAGACAAGACTTTCAAACACTAAGAGACCGCATGACTGAAGTGGAGACCCGCATGAGTAACATGGAGGATATCCTTAACCCCCTACAGGCCCAAACAGATAATCTGCAAGCGCTACTCCACACCTTACAACAGAAACAGGACGACCTTAAAAACAGGTCAAGGCGCAATAATATCTGCCTCGTGGGTCTGCCAGAGGGAACCGAGGGGAACGATCCGGTGAGCTTCCTAGAAACCCTGCTAACAAACTCATACGGTAGGAGCAACTTTTCTTCTACTTTTGTGATAGAAAGAGCCCACCCCCTCACACCTAAACCTCCTCCACCTGGGGTCCCCCCCAGGACCCTTATAGCCAAATTCTTGAATTTTAAAGATTGTGATGGCGAGGGAACAAGGCAATATACGCCTAGAAAACGCCTCAATTTCTATATATCAAGACTTTTCGACGGACCTACAAAAACTTTGCGTGAAATACGGAGAGGTCAAACATCGTATGAGAAATCATCACATAAAATATGCCATGATGTACCCAGCACGCTTAAAAATCATCGACAGAAACTGCACTACCCTCTTCTCATCCCCCGAGGAAGCCACCACATGGCTCGACCAGGAATCTCGACTATGAGACCAGCAAACCTAAGAAAAACATCAGAGGACCACATACAAACTAAAGGACGAACCACATGGTCCATGATGAATAAATCTCCCCCTTGCAAGACACTTTGCGTCCCCCGTGAAGTGCCCACCTAGAGGAGGGGGAAAAACAGCAAATACTAACTATAACCATGGACCATCCAAAAATGAACAATGGAGCTGCCACTGAAACACCCCCTACTCCACTCCCCAAAATTTACTATAACCTTTTTCCCCTCTCCACGGTTTACCCCCCTAAGAAAACTGTACTCAAGAGTAATCACCCCACTAGAACCGCATGGATTCAACAATTCTTGGATAAACATAATCCAACCAGAATAAAAGGTCCAAAGACGGTATTTATGGTTGAGCAACGGCAAAAAGCTCTCACATGTTCGCAAAAGTTAATATGTTTCTACTACTGTTATGTTAAGAAAGTTATCTGTGGTTCTCAAACAACTAATAATTACTTTCTCACTACCTATCCTCTACTCTCTACTTCTCTAAACAGTATATACCTAATACCTCTATACTTCTTTAACAATTACCTATAATAGGACAAAGTACAATACAGAAGAATATATAAGCAGACTGGCTGGCCTCACCTCCACCGGCTCTATGATTGACACACAATCCAATATCTGTTGTATTCAATTAGATCAACTGGACTTGAAGTTTAGTTCTTGAAGACGTTTCGCTAGTCATCCCACTGGCTTTCTCAATTCAGAATGACTTGTACAAGAATCTGTGGCAATTATGTACCCTGGAAAATCCCAATTAGCATATCACAGCCAGGTGTTAAGGGCGTGATTAGATAGTGGCTAAGAGGTGTTATAGGAACGCCCAGAGTAAGGTGTCAAAACAGCATTGTACATGGCAGACAGATGGTGTCGAACCCCCCCACCTCTATTTAGGCTTGGTTTCTTTATTTTCACATAAATGGCCTCCTTAACACCTCTCTTGAACCAGTCACGTTCCTTTGCCAATATGTTAACATTACAATCTTCAAAGGTATGTCCTTTATCCTTAAGATGCAGGTACACGGCTGAGTCCTGACCCGAGGAATTGGCTCTTCTGTGCTGGGCCATACGTTGATGCAGTTGTTGTTTGGTCTCCCCCACATACAAATCAGAGCATTCTTCACTGCATTGCACTGCATATATGATGTAGCTTTTCTTGTGTTTTGGTATTGGGTCTTTCGGATGTACCAATTGCTGCCTCAGCGTGTTGCTCAGTTTAAAGCAGACAGGGATACGGTGTTTTTTGAAAACTCTTCTTAATTTCTCAGAGACCCTTGCTACATATGGGATGACCATGTTCTTTCTCCTGTCTTGCTTTTCCCCTTCACTGTTGGTATTCGTGTTCTTTTCTTTCCTTCTGCTTCTTTTGACAAAGGCCCAGTCTGGATATCCACAAGTTTTAAGGGCTCCTCTGAGATGTTTCATTTCTTTAGCCTTCGCCTCTGTGCTAGTGGGGATGTTCTCTGCTCTGTGTTGCAGGGTTCTGATGACACTCAGCTTGTGATCTAAAGGGTGGTGGGATAAATACTGATCTGTGTGTGTTGGTTTTCTGTAAACCTCTACTTCCAGTTTACCATTCTCCCTGACTTCTACCAAGCAGTCCAAGAAAGCCAGTTTGTTGTTTTGTACCTCTTCCCTTGTAAATTTGATGTTTTGGTCTACCGCATTAATGTGTTCTGTGAAAGCTTGTACTTCCTTCTGGTGGATTTTAACCCAGGTGTCATCCACATATCTGAACCAGTGGCTGGGTGCTATGCCCTTAAAGGTATTAAGCGCCAGTTTTTCTACCTCCTCCATGTAAAGGTTGGCTACAATGGGTGAAACTGGAGATCCCATAGCACATCCGTGTTTTTGCTTAAAGAACTTATCCCTGTATTTGAAATAGGTGGTATTCAGGCACAAGTCCAGTAAGGCACACACCTGTTCTGGGTTGAGATCAGTTCTGCTGGTGAGAGTGCTGTCTTGGCCTAGCCGTTTTCTCACCATGACAACAGCCTCCTTGGTGGGTATACAGGTGAAGAGAGATGTCACATCATAGGACACCATAGTTTCTTCTGCACCAAGTACTATATCTTCAATCTTGTTGGTGAAATCCTGAGAGTTCTGGATGTGATGCTTAGAACTTCCCACCAATGGTCCTAAGATGTTGGCTAGGTATTTTGCCACCTTGTATGTTACAGAGTTGATGCTGCTGACTATAGGTCTTAGTGGTGCCCCTTCCTTGTGTATCTTTGGGAGTCCATATATGCATGGATGTGCCTCACCAGGGTAGAGGCGATGATACATTGCTCGATCAATGGCTTTATCCTTTTGCAGCTGTTGTAGTAAGTCTATGACGCTTTTCTTGTACCGGCTGGTGTGATCCCTTGTTAAAGCCTCATATGTGTTGTTATCGGCCAGGAGCATGGTCACCTTATCATGGTAGTCTGAGGTGTTAAGTACCACTGTGCACATTCCCTTGTCTGCCGGTAGAATGGTGATACTAGAATCTTTCTTGAGGGATTTTAAGGCTCTTCTTTCCTGTGTGGTCAGGTTAGATGAAGGAGTTTTAGCACTGGCTAAGGCTGCAGATACCTTAAGGCGAAGTTGTTCTGCCTCATTCTGTGGTACCTTATTATTGTGGATTGAGGCTTCTGTGGCTGCTATAATATCCACCACAGGGATGGCTTTAGGAGTTATGGCAAAATTCAAGCCCTTAGCAATGACTTCCATTTCTGGCTGGGTCAGAGTCCTGTTAGACAAGTTTTACAAGGGTATATAATTGCCACAGATTCTTGTACAAGTCATTCTGAATTGAGAAAGCCAGTCGGATGACTAGCGAAACGTCTTCAAGAACTAAACTTCAAGTCCAGTTGATCTAATTGAATATAACAGATATACCATGACCTGGATGAATGAGAACCTTCATAAGCACACAATCCAATACACTTGATGAACAAATTGGGCCTAGAACCCAATGCACACACCATACTGTATGGTATGCCACCCCCAGTTACACCAAAATACACCCAGAGCCAGTGGGGTTGGGACCTACTTAACAGAGTAATCAAGTCCTTACGAACGGTGAAAACCTAAATCACAAATGAAAGTCGTCCCCCTCCCCCCCCTTTTTTTTTACCAAACCCCGATAAAACACATACCGGTATATAACAAAGCCTTTGACATAATGTTGTATTTGATTTTGATACTATAGATAATCTGATTATTACTGCTATGCTAAAACTAACCAAACTTCATATGCAACCAATAAGTATTTTTCCTCTACCCCCATAGCACTTCCACACAGCAAACAATGTATTATATTGGTTTAAAATGTGATAAGATACGGTATGTTTGGCCGGCCTCGCCTCAATTGTCCCCCAAAATAACACTCAAATAAATTATCTACATGAAGAAACAACTCAAAAACCTACCTGACAAGACAGCAACTAACCAACCTGAGGGCTAAGCGGGCTGACCACCGCACACTCACAACTACTTGGTATGGTGAGACAGCTCTAACTATACAAATTATACAGTTGGGGCGATGGGGTCGGGTCTGGACCAACAAAACAACTATGTCTTTATGTATGAAAAATCAAGCTAAACCAATGTCGATTATGACTGTTTACAAACCTCCTCTACCCAAAGTACTCACAGTACAACAAAATTCACAACCTACAACCCCATACCCAGTAACAAGTGCTGTAGGTAAATATCTCCAAGACGCTATGGTCAACCTGGGTTTTCATGAGACTAGCAATTACCTCCTCCTTACCCATCTCTCATCTCTTAACCCCCTGAAACTATACACAGCCTTAGTTAATATTCCTCTGCTTTCTACTAGTTACTATAATGCAAAGATATATCCTGTCGACCCAATATGTACAATGATGCAACCTGGTGAGTCTCACCTCCACCACCTGGATAAATGACACTCAAACTAATAAGTTGGAATGTGCGTGGACTACAAAACTATCTCAAACGCACCTCTGTAATGCAATCTCTTAAAAAACGAGACATATCAGTCCTAGTGGAAACCCACCTGACAGGACAACATCTAACCAAATTAAAATGCCAATGGATCGGTTGGGCTTATTGCTCCACGTACACTGCCACTTCCCGCGGAGTGGCAGTTCTAATTGAACGTAAAATACAATTCGAGCTGCTGGAGCTGAGACTTGACCAACAGGGTAACTATGTCTTTATATATGGGAAAATCTATTCTAAACCTGTATTAATTATAGCTATGTACGTTCCCCCACCATTTAACATATCCATAGTACAACAAGGTCTAAGGTCTAGCTTGGGGACTTAAACTCAGTGTAAAATCTAGCAAAAGATCATACACACCCACCACAATGGACACCACCAACAAAACCCGAAACTCGCTTTTCCAGGCTTTTGTCCTTAATACATATATCAGACACCTGGAGATTTAAATACCCGACAGGACAGGCATACTCCTGTTTCTCTGCCTCCCACAATACCATGTCCCGCATAGACATGATCCTTGTAAAGTCCAATATGCTACCCCACCCAGCAGACGCGGGATACCTCCCAAGTATACTTTCAGACCACGCACCCTGCTGGGCTACATTCCACTGGTACCCAACCCCCCCCCCCCCCATTATCCCTTGGCGCTCAAATCCATTCTGGCTCACCCTACTCCCTGAAGAATCTGACCTTTCGGTAGACTGGGAAACCTACTTCAATAACAACATACAAATAGCCTCATTTCACGCAGTCTGGGAAGCCTTCAAATTATTTGCTAAATCTCAACTTTCCCATAAAATAAATGACTTAAAACACAAATTCGCAGCAACAGAAGACAGGGCCATACAAGCATTGAAGCTAGCCACCACGACATTTGAATCAAACCCAACTCCTGAAAATGCCCAAACCTTGAAAATGCAAACCAGACTTACTGATTCTATATTACTAGAAAATTCCCCAAAAAACCTATTCTTCCGTTCTCAAAATTTTTTGAGCACGGCGAACATTGCGGTAAATTGTTAGCCTATATAACACTGCATGAACATAAACCTCCACAGTAATCTCCTTGAAACAACCAAATGGCCAATAAGGCCTCTCAGCCAATCACGGATGTGGCTGCTGGTCCCGCCCCCTGCTTGCAGTGTCTTGCAAGCAGAAGGCCGGGCGTCAGAGGAGAGAGGGAAGGTAAGTAAAGATCAGGGCACTTTCTTAAAATTATTTTATAGCAGTTGGGGCTGGGGGAAGATATATTATTATATGGGGGAAATTTTTTATAAGGGTGGACATGCCCTTTAACACACCTTTACCATTGGGAAAACTCAGAGTCTAACATAATCCTACAACTCGCCCAAATCCTGAACGAAACAACATATCCAGATACCCTTTACTTGCTTAGTAGGGGCAGTAAGGGTACCCCACACCCTATCCCCCATACTAACCCAATTCTACATCAAGCTCTAAAAGTCTGGGACACCGCAATGACAAAATGCAAATACCCAACATCAACACACAAACCCCTCTCTGAAACAATAACCTTTTACACGACACTGTCAACACTGATGTGCACAGGTCACCCGCCAGATCGTTATGCACACCCCCTGCACATGAACGCCAACAATGTACACTGTAATAGCAAGTTAAATTAAATTGGAAGCAGCAGCTTTTAAAAATCTCCCCCCCCCCCTTTTTTTCCCCCCTATGTCCCTCCTGAGCCTACCTTTGCTGGTCTAAAGTTGGTAAAATCTTGGATGTGATGTGAAGACTGTTTAGATCCTCCTGCTGGATTCCCCTTCTTCATAAGCCTCCAAAAGCAAGGATCATATGGTGTGTGTGCATGACGTCATGGCACACGCATCATGACGTCAGCGCGTCCACGGACGCACACACTGATGTAATCGCACTGCGCTGTACACACGCGTTCTTGCAACTTTAGACCAGCAAAGGTAGGCTCAGGAGGGACCAAGGAAAAAAAAAGGAGGAAAGATTTTTAACAGCTGCTGCTTCCAATTAACTTAACTTGCTATTACAGTGTACTTATCCTTTAAAGAACGCAAAAAAACCCTCTCTCCAAATCATACACTGTCAGGTCTCCACTAAACTCACTCAAACACAGTGACAAAAAGGCACCTGTCAAGCAGCCTTTTATACCCAGGGGGTTGACACTGTTAAAAATACGGTAGCTGCTATTGGTGAATTTTGGACATGTGGCTTGATCGGTTTCAAAAATTTTCAAATTTTAGAAAATTTTCAAACGCGGTTCAGATAAAATCTGGAAAGCGGAATTCCGAAAAATCCGCGAGATCCACTGTGGAACCGGAACTTGTCCAAGGAGTTTAGGTATGACTTTCTAACTTTAAATCATTCTTTTTTTCTGTTTTTTAAGAAAATCTGGTAAGACCATGACATTCTGAGTCCAGAATTTTTGTGTCTTTGTGAAGGTGTGTATTTTCTGAAAATATATACAGGGAGATTCAATAAAAGTTCTAATAATAATAATAATAATAATAATAAAAGATATTATTTAACACTTGAAAGCTAACATCTGATTGGTTGGGGCAAAATTAGCAGCATTTTTAACGATAAGAACTTTTATTGAATAACCCTGATAGTTTGTGGGGTTGTTTTTGAGATTTTGGGTTGTTTAGTTTAAAAAACCGAAATGCAAAACTAACTGAATTTATTATGTGTTGGTTCTTCAGGGCTAATTGGTGGCCTTTTCTCAGTGTACACCTACACATGTAGCATACCTTTTGAATCAATACATTTAGGAGATTGATATTTAGTGGAAACTTTTCCTTTTCCAAGGGTTTTAGGTATGATTTCCTAACTATTTTTTTTCAAAACATTTGCTAAAATCATCTTTTAACTTATATGTATGAAAACATGGCACCATTTTTTTTTTATAATCATTCAATTTTTATTGACACATTTTATAATTTTGTCATATTCATGTCTCATATGACTGTAATATTGAGATATGAAACTAAACAAAAATAATAATAATAGTAATATCAAAACAAAGATATACATATGTACAAAATACATAATATAAAACAAAAACACGTGTGCGTACCGAACATCCCGGTCCTCCCCCACACCCTTCACCAATTATAGGTTTCAGTTTTGACTGGTTTGATTACTTTACAGTCCAAATGATCTCTGGTCCGTGTACCAATATTCCCATTGTTTGTAGAATTGTACAAATTTAGATTGTGTTATTGCATATTGTTTTTCATAGTACATATTTAAGTTGAGGCTTTTTAGAATTATGGATAGATTGGGTCGTTTTGAGGTACGCCAGTTTCTTGTTATGAATTGTAGTGTGATGATTATTACGTGAAAAATGATGGTTGTTTGATTGTTCGCATAAAAGTTGAGATCTAGAAATAGTAGAACCAATTAACGTGATATGTTTTTGGAATAATGATGATAAGAAATTTTGTATTTTGAGCCATGTTTTCTTGATTTTATTGCAGGACCAGAATATGTGTAAGAGAGTTCCTTGAGAAGATCCGCATCTCCAGCATAAAGGTGAGTATTGGGAGTTCCATTTGGCCATCATTGTCGGGGTTCTATAGTATCTTAATGAGAGTTTTTTTTGCTATTTCCCAATGTTGTGAGCATCTGGAGACTTTAAATGGTATTATTGCAGGACCATTGTTCTATTGAAAAGGCTTTTCCCAATTCCTCCTCCCATTTTAAAAATGGTTTCAATTTGGTCATGGTATCTTTACTATTTATCATGGAGTAAAAGGTTGTGATTCCTTTAGGTGGAATCTTAGAGGTTATAAATTGTAGTTCTGTGGATTCAGATGACATTTTCCATTTAGATTTAGATTTAGATATTAAGGAAATTGCTTGCATGTGTTTGTAATAGTCTTTGGATTTTAGATGATATTGTTTTTGCAATGTGTTGAAAGGGATTATATTTCCATATTTATATAGCTGGTCTATCACTGTTAGTAGGTTTTCATTCCAGTTGGTTCGGAAGTTAGGGATCAGTAGTTCCAGGCTTTCGATAGGGATATAATCGTATAAAGGATATATAATAGAGTTTGTTTTTTTTGGATATTTCTCCAATTGTTTATTGTTGCATTAGGTAAGATAAATGAGTAGTTTATAGATTTGTCTCCTGATAGGATTGCTCCCATAACTTTTGGAAAATGTTTGCATTGGCACATATATTTTTCAATATTGCACCATAGTTTTGTGTTGGCATCGCTGTTCCACCAGTATCTGGTCTGATCTAGTAGTGTTGCCTGATAATAATCTTTCAGAATGGGTACTGCCATACCTCCCATTTTATGTGGTTTGGCCATTATATTGTTGTTTATTCTGGCTCTGTTTTGTCCCCAAATAAATCTAGTGATATTTTTCTGAGCTCTGATAAAGAAGGAATTTGGTATCGTGATTGGGATTGATCTAAACAAATATAGGTATTGCGGTAGAATCATCATCTTGGATGCGTTTATTCTGTCTGTTATAGATAGCATTTATGGTTTCCATTTTTTGGTTTGTTGTTCGACTTTTTCCATTAGTGGAGTGAAATTTAATTGAAATAATTCTTTAAGATCAGAGGATATCTTGATTCCCAGGTAAGTTATTTCTTTTGTTTCCCATGAGAATCTGTATTTACTTGATAAGAAGATTTTGAGTGCTCCAGATAAGTTGTTTCCCAAAACTTGTGAATTCTTTTCGTTGATTTTATAGTATGACACCTTGCTGAACTGTGCAATATGATTTTGAATATGTATTAAGGAGATAGTTGGGTTGGTTATTACCAGAATTACATCGTCCACAAAGAGTGCGATTTTGTGTGAAGTATCACCTATTTCAATTCCAGTGATATTATTGTCTGAACGGATAGTTTCAGCTAGAGGTTCCATCGCTAAGACGAATATTAAAGGAGATATTGGACATCCCTGTCTGGTTCCGTTGGTTATATTGAATGGTATAGATAGCATGTTGGAGAAAAAGACTGTTGCTGAGGGTTTGGTGTATAGTGCCATAATTGCTTTTTTGAAGTTGTTTCTAATTCCAAATTTGTCTAGGGTTATAAAGAGAGATGTGATGTTTTTTTGGTTTGACCAATCTATCAGATCGATAATTCTTCTTGTATTATCTATTGACTGTCTATTTTTATTGAAGCTCACTTGATCTTGGTGGATTAACTGTGGTAAAATGATTTTGAGTCTTTCTGCCAGGATTTTAGAGTAGATTTTAAGATCACAGTTCAGAAGGGATATTGGTCAGTAATTCCCTATTGTTGAGGTGTCTTTCCCCTGTTTTGGAAGAGGCACTATTATGGCTTTTAGCATTTCTTGAGGAAAGATTGTTCTTCTATTGCAAGATTGAATACCTTTTGTAGATGTGGGCTAAGGTATTTTGAAAATGTTTTGTAATATTCGTTTGTAAAACCATCCTCTCCTGGAGACTTATTGAGTTTTGATGATTTTATTGCTTTAGTTATACGTCTTGTGATATTGGTTTATCTAGGTATTCACACTGTTCCGGGGTTATTGTTGGTTATTTAATGGAGTCTAGGAATTTCTTTATTATTTCTTCATTCGGTTGTACTGTTTCTTTGGATTTGTTGAGGTTATATAATTTTTAGTAGTAGATGCTAAATTGGTCAGCTATTAGTTTTGGGTTAATAATTTTGTTATTATTTTCTATTATATATGGAGTTTTGGTTTTTGCTGCTCTAAATTTTAATCTTTCAGCTAGGTTTTTGCTTGCTTTTTTGCCTTGAGCATAGTAAGTGGCTTTAAGTCTCCTAAGAATTCTTTCGTAGTAATACATATTGAGGGAATGTAATCTTTCTTTGGTTTCTTTTAGTTCTTTAGAGGTTTGTTGTGACGGTTTTTGTTTATTTTCCTTTTCTAGAATTTCTATTTTTTGAAGTAGGTTTAGTTTCACCTGTTTTCTTATCTTATTTAGTTGAGAGGCTTGTTGTATGCATATTCCTCTAATCACCACTTTGTGAGCATTCCATAATATAAATGTATTGATTTCGGGTGTTTCATTTATGTGGAAGTATTCCTCTATAACTGATTGAATTTTGTTTTTGATGTTTTCATTTGATAATAGAGTTGGGTTGAGTCTCCACAACTTATATTGTTTGACATCAAATTCTTCTGTTAGGTGTAATATAGTTGGGGCATGATCTGACCATGTGATTGGTAGTATTTGTATATGGGGTAGTTTTTGTAAAGTCCATTTGTCTACCAAGAAATAATCCAGTCTGGAGTACACATTATATGATTGTGAGAAGTATGTATAGTCTCTTACTGTTGGGTTACACGTTCTCCAAGGATCGAATAAGTCTTCCGTTTTTAGAAAATATACATATGTTTTGTTTTCTTTTGTTAAGGTGCTTGTTGTGTCTAATTCCGGGTTAATTACTTGATTGAAGTCCCCACATATAATTATATGTTTCTGGTGATATTCTTTTATTTTGGATATGGTTTTCTTTATGAATTTTGTCTGTTTTTGGTTTGGTGCATATACGTTGGCGATTACTACTTTCTTGTTATTAATGGAGCAAAGGAGAATTATGTATCTTCCATTAGGATCTATCTTGGCCTCATGTAGATCAAAGGCTATTGAATTTTTGATAGCTATTGTGACTCCTCTTTTCTTTTTGTCTGTTGATGAATGAACAATTTGGGGAAATAGTTTGTGTTTAAGTAAATGAGTTGATTCTTTTTTTAAATGAGTTTCTTGAATACACGCTATATCTATTTTGATGGCCAGTAGTTCTTTTCATAGTAAGAATCTTCTCTGGGGAGAATTTAGACCTCTAACATTAAATGATTGTATTTTAATTACCATGTTTTTTTTAGCACTTTCTTGGGTTAGCTGTTTAATTCTGGATTTCTTTTTCTTAGTTTGTTTAGTTGATTTTATATGTGGTCTGCAGTTATAATATTTTGTTTGCAAAGTGTTTATAAGTTTGTTAGGCTTGGTATGGAATTGGACCAGAATGCACGGACGCACCAGAAACAAACAAAAAATTTGAAACATAATAAAAACTTTATTATTAGTATAAGCAACATAATCAAAAAATAAACGTTTAAATATGAAAATAGAATCAATCCAACCTCTTTGGATTGGTATACTTTCTCTAGTCATCAAGTGATAACTAGTTAGTGAGAGGGCTATTAGATCTGTAGCAGGTTATGATTTTTAATGTTTATCATATCCATCATGCTTTAATTAAGTATATCATTTTCCTATTTTAGTATATATTGAAGTATTTAACTTTGCCTTTCCAAGCTTATATCTTAGTATTTAAAAATCCCTTTGCTCAGTTTAGCATTGACCTTCTTAACTCAAATTTTGTTATGCCTTAGTAATAACATTTAAACACAAAATCTATTTACCTTGATTAGATTAGATTTACCTTTTGCTTTCCCTATTTCAATTTTGTTGCTTTTCTAAAACATTCATCTTCTGATTTTGACCTTATAACCTCTCATTGGGATTTTTTACTCCTTGCTCTCCAGCAAAGGATGGTTGATGTTTCACAGGGTATGTTGTTTTGGTATAGCAATTATTATTTTAATTTAACATATATTATATACTGCAATAAAATTATCTCAAACATTTTCCAACAATGCAAGATAGAACTTAACATATTGTTTATCTGAACCTGCATCCTAATATTTTAAGATATCTCTTTATATTATATTGTCTTATATAGTTACTTAGGAATTAAATTGCATAGTTTAACTTTATTGCTCTCCCAAAACATTCATTGACTGCTTTTAACCCCCTGACCTTTCATTAGGATTATTTATCTCTTGCTCTCCAGCATGAGGCAGTTCACAGGATATGTTGTTTTGGTATAGCAATTATTGTTTTAATCTAGCATACATTATATACTGCAGTACAATTATCATACCTCCCAACATTTTGGAATGGCAAAGAGGGACCACGCCCACTTTTATTAAGCCACCCCTGTTTTCTAAGGCCACTCCCACTTTTAGGTGACACCCATTTTAAAGGCCACTATTCCTATTTTACATTGTTAAGTGTATGATGTGATTAAGACAGCAGAAACAGACTAATATAATGAAGGCTCTGGCTAATGAACTGAAGGACAATGGCTAATTAACTGGAGGGGTAACAACACTTTCTAATGAGGGCTGACTTAACACTGAGTGGTGACCTGGTGGGCTGACTAAACACTGGCTGGTAAAATGGAAGGCCTCCAGTTCATCGGCCATGTTAAGTCAGCCCTCCGGTTCATCGGGCAGAGGTAATTCAGACCTCCAGTTCATCGGGCAGAAGTAATTCAGCCCTCCAGTTCATCGGGCAGAGGTAATTCAGCCCTCCAGTTCATCAGGCAGAGGTAATTCAGCCCTCCAGTTCATCAGCCTGTTTTAACATTGGCTGGTGAATTGGAGGGCTGACTTTAACACTGACTGGTGATCTGGAAGGCTTACATAATACTGGCTGATGAACTGGAGGGCTGAATTAAGTTAGCCTTCCAATTCACCAGCCAGTGTTAAGTCAGCTGACAAACACTGGCTACTGAAACGGAGGGCTGAATTAACTCTTACATTTAACACTGTCAAAAGGACTAGGTAACACACAATAAAGCCTACATGTTTCACTTCCCTTTATCTATATGTCTGCAATCAGCCTTTCTACCTCATCCCATGTTATCTTCCCTTTACCTAGATAGATAGATAGATAGATAGATAGATACTGTGCTCACTGTGCTGCAGTGAGGAAGGAGGACGTCACATGCCATGAATGAACAGGCTACAGCTGCTTAATAAGTTAACTCTCAGTGAGGCTCCCACTCTGCATAACTTCTGCCGGGAACCCAGCCAGAGTGGCTTACATGAACCATTCATTGGCTGAAAACGGGCGGAAGTCCCGCCCAACTCCACTTCCGTTTTTTTTCCTCCTGCTCTGTTAAAACCTGTCGGGACTTAAAGGGACAGTGCGGGATTTCACTGTTTGTGCCGGGACACCGGGATAATCACCCGAAAACGGGACAATCCCGCGGAAAACGGGACGGTTGGGAGCTATGCAATTATCTAAAACATTTTTCAACATTGTAAAATAGAACTTAACATATTGTTTATCTGAACTTGCATCTCAGCACTTTAAGATATCTCTTTATATTATAGTGTCTTATATAGTTACTTAGGGATTAAATCGCATAGTTCAACTTTATTGCTCCCCCAAAACATTCCTTAACTGCTATTAACCCTATGACTTTTCATTAGGATTATTTACCTCTTGCTCTCCAACATGAGGCAGTTGATAATTCACAAGATGTGTTGCTTTGGTACAGCAATTGTTGATTTAATGTTATCAGCTACAAATGCTGACTTTACAAGAGAATACACACAATTCTATATCTTTTAACTTATCTACTGTCCATTTGCAATCCATTCCCTAAGTCTGCAAAAAACTGCAACCGTGAATATTTTTCTGCCATTTTCGATTTTTTACTTGTAGCTGACATAAATAATTCCTTGGTTTTAAAGAATTGAAATCTTGTGATCACAGGGGCACTTTTGGGTTTGAATAATCTGTGTGTTCTGTCCAATGAATATTCCATATCAGACAGACCTGGTAGTATCTCTTTAATAAAATTGTCCATGTATTGGTTTAGTTCTGTGTTTTTTATATCTTCTGGGATACCTCTAATCTTGATATTGTTTCTGCGTGATCTATCTTCTAGATCAGTAAGTTTATTTTTAATTAGACAGACAGACTCATCCAAGTTGTTATGTACATCAACTCGTTAAATGAACTTGTAAATTCCGCCATTTTGTTTTCTACGTGTGAGGTGCGTTCCGCTATCTCAGTAAAGTCTTTTCCAATAGAATTGACAATCTCTGTGACATCTGATTTAAAGGGTATCTCCACTGATGGAAAAACGTTTTTTTTTTTTTCCCCTATATGAAAGTTCACCTTCCCCCAACCCCCCTCCTACCTTTTTTTCCCCAAAAATCAGCTCTGTTTCTTTGCAGCAGCCTCTGGAAGCTGTGTAGCTCCTGGGGGTGTGTCTGCTACTGTGCTGGGCAGGCTGTCAGTCAATGTGCATCATCACATGCATATTCATGATTTCTGCCACTCCCACTTGACCCCAGTGATGCCTGATGTAAACAAAGCATTTCCTCCCTGTCTCTGCATGATCTATTCACAGCTGATAGTGCAGGGAGAGACACAGGGGGGAATTTATAAGGTTCAGCCACACAACTTTACGTAAGGAGACTTTTTTTTAACAATTGCAAAAGTAATAGAATTTATAGGAATCAAATGGGGGGGAGGTGTGTGTGTTTGTAAGGGAGACCGAAGGTGTATTTCAGAGGGGCTGCTGGGAGTGTCACAAGTTGTATTGCAGGGGGGGATCTGGGAGATGCTATTCCTTGGAGCAAGAAACAAAAAGCCAATACCATCTATCATCTATCTATCCATCCATCCATATCTGTCTATCTATCTGTCTATCTATCTATCTATCTATCTATCTATCTATCTATCTATCTATCTATCTATATCTGTCTGTCTATCTATCTATCTATCTATCTATCTATCTATCTATCCATATCGGTCGGTCTATCTATCTATCTATCTATCTATCTATCTATCTATCTATCTATCTATCTATATCTGTATGTCTATCTATCCATATCTGTCTGTCTGTCTATCTATCTATCTATCTATCTATCTATCCATATCTGTCTGTCTATCTATCTATCTATCCATCCATATCTGTCTGTCTATCTATCTATCTATCTATCTGTCTCTCTATCCTGTGTACTTGGCGCGAGCAGCTGCTGATTATAGGTGTCCCTGGGTTATTGGCCAAACAAAACAAGTCCCAGAAATATGTCAGGGTCATTGGTGCCACTCTGGTCCCTCTGCTCCTCCCCACATCCCCATTCACACATCTATTGGTCTGTCTGTCTATCTCTTGCAATTCCGGACCGATCCCCTTTCAATCTCCAGACCAATCCCCTTTCAATCTCCAGACCGATCCCCTTTATTGTGGGGGGCTGTATACACTGTCCCTTTTAATCTCTTTCCTCCCATAGACCGGACCGATGCCCTATATTGTGGGGGACTCTATTCACTGTCCCTTTTAATCTCCCAATACTGCAACACCGTATCCACTGCCCCCCCCTGCCCACCGACCCTGTACCTTCGATACACTGAAACTGCCACGATTGCCCTAGAACCGTACGTAATGAAACAGGAGTACTTGCCACTGATGTACTTGGTCACGGCCAGCTCTCCGAGCAGCAGCAGCCGGACCACGGATTCAGTCTCCCGGGAGGTGATAGTGGACCCGCTTGTTGTAATGAGGCTTCCCCTGCAATGCGCTCGAAGATATCGTTGACAAAGGAGTTCATGATTCCCATAGCCTTGGAAGAGATGCCGGTATCGTGGTGGACCTGCTTCAGCACCTTGCACACGTAGATAGCATAACTTTCCTTCCTGCTCTTCTTTCGCTTCTTCCCGTCCTTCTTTAGAGCCTTGGTCACCGCACAACACCGATACCTCTTGTTGCCATGGGAACGTGACGCCTACGTTCCCATTGGCCGTCGGCAGCAGATGCAGGGTCAACAAACTTCCCGACTACGGAAGTGACTGAGTGCGCATGTCCAACAGGAGCGTGCGCGCGTCGGGTAGATAACAAGCAGACGGGCATGTCTGAGACAAGATGAAGACGGCAGTAGAGCATTCCGGTTGGCAGAGGCAGCAGATCAGAACAAATAAGGCACAGATTAATCTGAGATTCCAGGTATGGGTTAATGTTACTATAAACTACTATATTAACCAATGTAGTTTTTTTCAGTGGAGATACCCTTTAAAAGCATTGTGCTGTGAAATTAGCATTTCTTTGAGAATGGTTTCTGATACTGGTGTGTCAGAGACAGGAAAGTTTTGTAAAGAGTTAAATGTACCTGTTTGAGGCTTGGCATGGTTTTCATTAGTTGTCTTTCCCCTTTTGCAGGTTGGACCTTGTTTTATCCCCACTTGTGGAGATTGTTTGCTGGTGGGTGAGGGATCCTCTTTTCCAAGGTAAGTAATAGAGTCTCTGGAGTCCTCGTCCCCCTGTGGCATTGGGAAGTGAGGATTGCTGTTGGAACTTTGTTCCGATATACCTCTCTCCTCTATTGTGGGTCTCCTGCTAGATTCCCCGCCTGCTTCCTCCTCATGGGCGCCGCCATCTTGGATTCCCTTGTGGGAATCTGCATTGCTGGGAAAGAACTGTGTTAACTTTTTTGTTTGGGACTTTTGCATCCCTGTTCTGTTTTTACCCATCCTAGGCTCTGATGGGTTGCTGTTGCTGTATTTGTATACCTGCTTTAGTTGGGTTTAGTTGGTTTATCCTTGTAGCTCAGACCAGAGCTAGCAGACCATGCTTCTTACTCCACTGGTAGCTGGCCACGCCCCCCCAAAACATGGCACCATTTAGTAGCTGAAGGTGTGTACATTTCAAAAATATATAATTTGTGGGGGGTATTTTTTAAATTGTGGATGTTTACTTTGAAAACACAAAAGCAGTTCAAAAGGTAGAGATACTGATATTGCAGGTGTAATTGTTCTTATATATTTGTACCTTTCTGTCTTACCCACACAAGGCCTGAACTATGTGCTTGTGTAATGTTTAGGATGGGGTCTTACAGTGTCTCCATGATTACTTCCAAGTTCGCTCTTAGTGCTCTTTTCAGACACGAGATGATGACATCATTGTGTCTAAGGTTTAAACTTCTGCTGCCCTGCTCGAATGCCTTTGTGGTTTCCCTCTCCTTACACTGTCCCAGGCCTTCCATTTCTGCTGAGCAGTACGTTTTTCGGTGTCATGTTGTCTTTCTTTTGCAGCAAGTGTTATTAATCACTAGTGATCAAATACACATCTTCCTTACTCTACAGTGCCTAATTACTATTTTTTTTTAACTAGAGAGTGTAGTGGCATCAACATCCTCCATCAAAGAGATCTATGAAAACTGTCACTCCAGGTCTCGCTCCAAAGAGTGTGTATTATGCTCCAACTATGCCATTTCAGGGGGAAAAAGCTTTGTATGGAATGCAAAGATTCCAAGAAATAATCTGTGGATCAAGACCAGATTTTACAAACTGTCAAGTCAGTAATGCAGGAATCTCTTGAATCTATGACCTCCAAACTCACTGAATCAGTACTAGCTTCCATTCACAAAGAGACCCCTCGTCCGAGGAATCCTGATGAACCTGCAGATGCCTACATGGAAGCAGGTCCTTCCAAATTTACCCAAGAAACTTTAGATCACCTCATTAATAAATTGAGATCCATTTTCAAAATCTCAAATTTCCCGCAGAAACTTTCTCCTCCTCCCAGGGTGACTTTTTTTTGTTTGCTGTTGTTTGCCAGTCTGAACTCACTTTTTCACATGCACAGATTTCTGATCTGATTCTTAGTGAATGGCAAACACCAGATAAGAAGTTCAGCACTATCTATCAATTTTTACCTCAAGATGTTAAAACTCTAGAGGAGGCACCCAAGGTGGAGAATGCTATCTCCAAAAAGGTGAGGAAGATTGCCTTAACCACTGAAGATTCTGTAACTCTACAGGATCCTATGGATTGCAAGGAAGAAGTTTTTTCATTTTCTGGATTTGCCATTAGACCGAATTGGCTAGGGCAAATAAGAATATGGTTAAATGACCTACAGGATGCCATCTCCAATGTCATACCTAGAGAACGGTTGGTCATCATGTTACAGGACATCAAGTTGGACAATAGTTATATAGCTGAAGCTTCGCTCAATGTTATCAAACTCAAGGCCATGGGTCAATCTAGTGTGGCAAGACATTCTCTCTACCTTAAGCAGTGGCAAGCAGATATACAGTCCAAACAAGGTCTGTCTGTTCTCCCATTAAAGGGCAATTTATTATTTAGTGCCAAGCTTCTAGAATTAATTGAACTCTAATTAAAAGAGCCTTTACACCCCTCACAGACCCCCTCAACTTTTTTTCAAGCAAGCCAAACAGTACAGACCTGGCAAACACACAGGAAAAAAGAGACTGGGGGGAGTAGCACATTCTTCTATATAAATATACCCACACACGGATGGTTTGAAACCTGCTATTTGGCTCCCTCCAGTCTCTTTTTTCCTGATGTGTTCCAGTTTTGCAGGACTGTGTTGAGGCCATTTCTGGATTGTGGAGCTCACTCTAAATCATTATATTATTATAGGAACAGAGGCAGCAAACTTCTTTTTATTCAGACCTGGCAAACCATTTTTTCAACGAGGGCGCTCAACTGGTGCTCAGAACCTCAAGAATGCCAACAAAATATTTTTTGTGGCAATTTATTATTTAGTGCCAAGCTTCTAGAATTAATTGAACTCTAATTAAAAGAGCCTTTACACCCCTCACAGACCCCCTCAACTTTTTTTCAAGCAAGCCAAACAGTACAGACCTGGCAAACATCAGGAAAAAAAGAGACTGGGGGGAGTAGCACATTCTATAATAAATATACCACACACGGATGGTTTGAAACCTGCTATTTGGCTCCCTCCAGTCTCTTTTTTCCTGATGTGTTCCAGTTTTGCAGGACTGTGTTGAGGCCATTTCTGGATTGTGGAGCTCACTCTAAATCATTATATTATTATAGGAACAGAGGCAGCAAACTTCTTTTTATTCAGACCTGGCAAACCATTTTTTCAACGAGGGCGCTCAACTGGTGCTCAGAACCTCAAGAATGCCAACAAAATATTTTTTGTGGCAACAGAGCAGGAAAGGACCAGACCCAAATAACAATGACGGTGTACCAGTCCTCCATCAGAAAGTAGGGGGGCAACTTTGGGTGTCTAACTATTTTGGATTCCTGGGTGATTCAAACTATAAATCAGGGCTACATTTTGGTGTCCAAAAATGTTCCAATATTTCATCGATTCATGACATCCAGAGCTCCTGGAGGCAACACCAATCTAGCTCTTGACAAATTTTGCAAGATCTATATCAAGATCAAGAGGGTTCCTCTCTTTCAGCAAAAAGAAGACAGGAGAATTTCAAGGGATCTTTGATTTAAAATTACTAAATTTGTTTCTAAAAAAGGTTTTACCGTATTTAAAATGGAGACTCTATTTCTTGGCAGATCCAGGAAAAAGACTGAATGGTGAAAATCGACTAGAAAAACCTTTATGCGCCTATCCATCTATCGCCCAGGCAATTCCTATGTTTTCACATCTTGGGTGTCCATTATCAATTCAAGGCACTCTGAGGTCTGTGCCAAGAGTATTTTTGAAAATCCTCCCTTGTTATAGCAAATCTAAGGCTTCAAGGTGTCCATATTTTCTTGTACCTCTTTGACATCATCAAAGCAAGCAGGGAAATCACTCTCCTCCAACTTTTTCAGCTCACTATTAACTATCTAGAGGACCACGGCTGGTTGGTGAACTATCAAAAATCTATGTTCTTTCCATCCCAGGATATCCTTTTTCTGGGAGTCGTAATGAATTCTTTTCATCTTCAAATCTCTCTTCCTCAAGACAAAAGGAATCAAACTATATCTCTAATCCACAATATAATAATCTTTCCAGTCTCCACAGTTCTACAATGTCAACAAATCTTAGGGAATTGGTATCCCTCAAAGACTCAGTAGACTGGACCATCTAAGATTTCTACAAAGAACTGGAAACCTGGCAACCTTGGCAAGGTTTCACTCTAATTCAACTTCCTTCTCCTCTTCACCAGGATCTGAGATGGTGGTTGAGAACTATATGCTAACCTCTCTCTCTTATCTCCCCTGGATAACCATCATCACTGACACCATTCTGTCAGGATGGGCAGCAACATACTGCAAATAGCCCAGGGTCAATGGTCTCATGCTATTCAAACAATTCACAGAATAACAGGGAATTATATGCAGTCCTGTGTGCTCTGAAGTCATTCAGTGGTCTAATTCAGAACTCAGCAGTACAAATTATTTGGACAACATGACAGCTGTGGCTTACCTCAACAAAGGGGGAGGTACTCACAGTTGACAACTTAACCATCTGGCAAGGACAAGAGGAGAATCTGAAAGACATGAAAGCCATTCATATTCCAAGTCAGAAGAACGAAATAGCAGACTTCCTGAGATGGAATACCCCTTTAGCAGAGGAATGGAGCCTTCATCCCAAATGTTTCAGTCAATAATTCAGATCTTAGGTTATCCGACTATAGATCTGACAGCCTCCAGAGACAACCACAAACTGCAGATATACTGTACTGCTCTTGGACTCCAAACACCCCTCATGCTATCAACACGCCTTTTATAGCTGGGAAGGGATCCCTCATGTACATCTTTCCACCCTTTTTGATAATTTCCCCAGTGTTGAAGATCCAACAGGACAGAGCCTATGTGATTATGATAACTCCCTGGTGGCAGAGGATGCCCTGGTTCTCCTGGAACTAATCGATGGCAATTTGTGCTCCTCTAACCCTTCTGAAAATTCCATTTCTTCTGTCACAGGGCTCAATCAGCCACCTTCAGATAGACAAGCTCAACCTGGTGGCATGGTTATTGAAAGGAGGTGTTTCTCCAGCAGGGGCCTTTTGGAGGGATCCATCTGTACTCTCATGGCAGCCAGGAAGTCTTCAACCTCTAAATCCAAGAGATCATCCACGCCCATCAGTAGCACCAGGAGGAATTCAGACCCCACGGCACCCGCACCTGTGCGGCAACAGCAGCGCATGCATGCACAAGGTCCCAACTTGACCGTGACGTGTGCGTCCATGCGTTGATGCCGGTGCGTGCCTGCCTGCAGATCTCTTGGCCAAGGTAGGTTTGGAGACATAAAAATATCCTTAAAGCTTAAAAGCACAGCAGCTTTTAGGAAATTGGATGCTTTAGTCATCCTTTTCACCAGGGCCAGAAAAGGCCTTCAACCCTCCAAATAGCATTCTGGATTAAAACAGTAATTAGGCAAGCTTATGACACTCAGCTAACCTCTCCTCCTAAAAAAGTGGAAATCCTATTCATCACTGCCATGTGAAGGACCAGGGAAAATTCATTTTAACTTATAGTAATTTTAGTTTGCTGGTTCTGAAACATGGCAGTGTGTATTTAACCCCCCCCCCTCTTATTTCTTTTTTTTACAGCTTAGACAGTGGGTGGAACTTAGCTCTATTTATTTCTATTCATCCTGTCATATAGTAACATAGTATTTGAGGTTGAATAAAGACTTACGTCCATCAAGTCCAACCTATTCACCCTTTTTTTTTTTAACCCTACCTAACAGTTGATCAAGAGGAAGGCAAAAAAAAAAAAAAAAACGCAAAAAAGGGGCTAAATTCCTTCCTGACTCCAAACGGCAATCGGAAAGTATCCCTGGATCAACCAGATCAATATGTATTAATGCCAGTAATTCTCAATATTTTTTCGTTTTAGAAACTTATCCAGGCCTTTTTTAAAGCTATTTAATGAACTTGGCTTTATCTGTTGTATTCAATTAGATCAACTGGACTTGAACTTTAGTTCTTGAAGACGTTTCGCTAGTCATCCGACTGGCTTTCTCAATTCAGAATGACTTGTACAAGAATCTGTGGCAATTATGTACCCTGGAAAATCCCAATTAGCATATCACAGCCAAGTGTTAAGGGCGTGATTAGATAGTGGCTAAGAGGTGTTATAGGAACGCCCAGAGTAAGGTGTCAAAACAGCATTGTACATGGCAGACAGATGGTGTTGAACCCCCCCACCTCTATTTAGGCTCGGTTTCTTTATTTTCACATAAATGGCCTCCTTAACACCTCTCTTGAACCAGTCTGCCATGTACAATGCTGTTTTGACACTCTTACTTGCTTACTCTGGGCGTTCTTATAACACCTCTTAGCCACTATCTAATCACGCCCTTAACACTTGGCTGTAATATGCTAATTGGGATTTTCCAGGGTACATAATTGCCACAGATTCTTGTACAAGTCATTCTGAATTGAGAAAGCCAGTTGGATGACTAGCGAAACGTCTTCAAGAACTAAACTTCAAGTCCAGTTGATCTAATTGAATACAACAGATATACCATGGCCTGGATGAATGAGAACCTTCACAAGCATATTTCGAACTTGGCTTTACCACATCTGCTGGAAGACAGTTCCACAGTTTCACTGTTCTCACTGTAAAAAAAACATTCCTAACCTTAAGATGAAACTTCTTTTCTTCCAACCTTAAAGGATGTCCACAAGTCCTCTGATATGACCTATTAGTGAATAATGCACCAGAGAGTTCATTGTATGGCCCATTAATATATTTGTATAAGGTTATCATATCCCCACGCAAACGTTGCTTCTCCAATGTAAACAGCCCTAACTTGTCTAATCTGACTGCATATTCAAGCCCCCCCATTCCCCTTATTATTTTAGTTACCCTTCCCTGAACTGCTTCCATTTCAAAGATGTCCCTTTTGTATTCGGGATTCCAAAACTGCACTGCATATTCCAAATGAGGCCTTACCAGTGCCTTGTAAAGAGGGAGAATAATAACTTTCGCTCTTGAATCTATTCCCCTCTTTATACAAGACAATATCTTGCTAGCTCTAGCTGTTGCTACCTGGCATTGTTTGCTATGGCTAAGTCTGTTATCTACCAGAACCCCTAAATCTTTTTCCATTACAGATGTACTTAACACAGAGTTATGTATGGTGTAGGTGGCATTATTAAATCCCAAATGCATCAGTTTACATTTATCAACATTGAATCTCATCTGCCATTCTGCTGACCATTTTCATAATCTATCTATGTCTGCTTGCAACACTTGCACATCATTTGAAGTTTCCAAAGCTCTGCATAGTTTAGTGTCATCAGCAAAGACAGAGATCTTGCCCTCAATGCCCCCTTCTAAGTCATTTATAAACAGATTAAACAGAAGCGACCCCAGTACAGAACCCTGAGGCACTCCGCTTAGAACTTTAGCCCACATAGATGTAGCTCCATTTACCACCACTCTCTGTTTACGATCCAATAACCAATTCTCTATCCATGCATAAATGTTTTCTTCAAGGCCAACAGTCCTCAGTTTATACATTAGTCTCCTATGTGGCACAGTATCAAAAGCTTTCGCAAAATCAAAGTATTCCAAATCCACTGCTGTGCCTGAATCTAAATTCTTACTCACTTCTTCATAAAAAACAATTAAATTTGTCTGGCATGATCTATTTCTCATAAATCCATGCTGACTACTACTAATAAGATGAGCACTCATGCAAGACATTAGGGGATTAACCCATTCATTACTGCCATGTTTCCGAACCAGGAAAAAAAATATGGTAAATTGAAGTTAATTTTCGCTTTTATGCATTGGTTGCCTTCAGGGCTAGTTGGAAGCCATGTCTTGGTGTGCACTTTGAAACATGCCTTTTATAAATTTTTTCAGAAAACCTGCTAAAAGCATGATATTCTAGGACTGCGTCCAGAATTCTGCTTGTAAGTATTATGACACAATGGCACCATTTGGTAGCTGAAAAGACAAAAAAGGAGAGAGATCCTGCACACCTTTACCGACAAGTCATAAAGTAGGTAGATGCTGGGTGCAACCAGAGCTGAAGCCAACAGTAGATACAGAAATATCAAATAATACAGGGCACACCAGTCTTGACCAACACTCTTTTTATTATTATAGTGACGTTTCGGTGCTGTAGTGGCACCTTCCTTAGACAAAAAAGTATTGTGAACATTCAGTGCAACAGTGCTCTATTTATAGTATAACCAATAAGGAACAAGATGGCCATCTAGTGGTCAACACTTAAATGAATAAACTAAAGTGCTATGGTATACCATAAGGTACAAATATAAATTTGCCGTATGATGGTGCTGCAGGGCTGCCCATTGCAGTCCCTACATTCTTCTAAATGTAGGGACTGCAATGGGCAGCTCTGCAGCAACATCATACGCCAATTTATATATTGGCTATCTAGAAGAGAAATTTATTTATACCAACCACCTGTTTAATAAGTACTGTGTTAGACTTTGGCGCTTTATAGATTATTTATTTATAGTCTGGCAGGGTGATATTTTACAAGCGCATAAATTTATACAATTCTGTAATTCCCTTGATAACAAAATTGTGTTTAACGCTATTTTTACACAGGAACAGGCTCATTATCTGTATGTAAGTGTCAAGATTACGCAAGATGGTATCCAAACCTCGGTGTATACCAAGCCCACTGACCGCAATTCCTTGATACATGGCAGCAGTTTCCACCCTGAGCACCTCTTTAAAGGAGTTCCGAAATCCCAGTTCATGAGAGTAAACAGAATATGCTCAGAAGAGAACGATAAACGAGAACAAGTTGACCCAATGATGAAAAAGTTTAAGGTAAGGGGACATCATCCCAGCATGTCTGAGAAGTCAAAATATGAAGCAGAAAATATGTCCCCCAAAGTAACTTTAGAAAGGGGTGTTCCCTTTCTACCTAAGTTACTCTACCTTTTCTGATAAGGTCAAACAAAATCTCAATAAATTCTGGCCAGTCATAGAGGGGGATAAATCATTAGCTAATACCACTAGAGATGGCCGAAACTGATGAGTTTCGTCCCGTTTTCGGATTTTCGAATTTTCGGGAAAATTCGAAAATCCGAAATCGGACCCATAGAAGTCTACGGGGAAAATTTTTTCGAACGTTTCTATCAATTTTAAGGATTAAATAGTAATAGTAGGTTACTGTAAATAACACAGGGACCTGGGGAATGGTCTGGGGAACCCGTAAATATAACCAAAACTGTTTTCGAGCTTTCGCGTTTGATTTTCGAGGGTTACCGAAACCGCAAAACACTTTCGAGGGTTATCGATATTACAAATACGAGGGTTACCGAAATCGAACTATACCATCGAGGGTTACCGAAATCGATCTATACTTTCGAGGGTTACCAAAAAACGTTATAAATTCAACAGCTGTTAGAATCGATCTTTCCTGTTACCAAAATCGATCTGTACTTCCGAGGGTTACCGAGATCGACTGCTGCTTTTGCGGGTTCACGAAACTGCACTTTTGAGGGTTAACGAAATCGGCTTCTGTTTTCGAGGGTTACCGAAACCAGGACCTTCCTCTTTCGGAGATTACCGAAATCGGCTTGTATTTTCGCAGATTACCGAAATCGGCAGTTCTGCTTTCGGAAATTACTTCCGGTTTTTGGCAGCTTGTTCCTGTTTATCCCACATCTGGATTACTGCTTCAAGATGCCCAGCATGGAGTGGCAGCGCTTCATGGTGGCCTTCCTGGCCAGAAGCAATTATGATGGGATGCCGGCTGGCACCCCACATATTAAGCGGCGCAGATTGTGCATTATGACACGTTTGCAGCGGAAGCTGCAAACGAAGTACGACGTGACCCAGACCATCTTCCATTTTTGGTGCGATAACGCATGCGTTTCCATAACACAAAAAGGCGAAAACGCATGCGCAAAACGTGAACGCGAAATGCACAAGAATCGCGCACACAATCGCGTGCGATAACGCTCGCGATTTTGTGCGCGATTCCTGTGCGTTGCAGTGTGGCCTCACCCTTAGTGTTAGTGAATAAACTGGTGGGGCGTTAAAAAGCCCAACAAAGCTGTCGCTACCGACATATTAATTGATTTTTTTTTTATATAATCTTACAGAAGAGGAAGATACAGGGACAGAGGACTCTGCCCCATCCTCTCCTCCTCCTCATCCTGCTTCTCCTCCTCCTCCTCTCCTCTGGCACCACCACAAGGCAAGTTTCACAGTTTTAGCCATTTTTTGAGGCCACAATGCATCGCATTGAAGCGTGCATAGAATTCCAGTGCATTGTCTCGTATTGTTGATGTGATGTTGATAATTTCCATTATGGATGTGCAATCGCAGGAATTTTTGCATTCCCGTAATTTCCACAATATTAAAATCGCAGGTGTAAATGTTAAAAAACGCGTTAATGTAGCCTAGCCCCGTTTGTTATATAAAATGTTTATATAAAATATTATCACTTTTATTTACATAAATAATTGTCAAAGAAAGTTTTTGTTTTATAGTTTAAATTTGTGTAAAGCACTTCTTCTTAGCTATTAATGTTAATAGGTTAGTTAATGTAACTTAGTGGCGTGTTAACAAGTGCGGTAAAGCTGTCGCTACCATCATGAATCACCATTAATGTATTTTATTTTTTATATGATCTTACAGAAATGGAAGCTGCCCCCACTGCTCCGCCTCCTATCCCAGCACCCCCCACTGTGGACGAGCAGCTGGCCAGGATGGAGAGGGCCATGACGGCAATGGCCCGCAAAGTCCGCCGGATGGAGAGGGAGATTTCCTTTAAAAGGAAAATTAATTTTTTTTTTTGTTTGTTTGTAAATAGTTATTTTTATATTTATATTGTTTATATTTATATTTATTGTTTAGAGGAAAGTGGGTGATGGGGTACCATTTTTTACAGCCCCACAGAGTGCAGTATCAGGCCCAGTGTAGTACAGGAGCAGGCCCAGTATAGCACAGGAACAGGCCCAGTGTAGTACAGGAGCAGGCCCAGTGTAGTATAGGAGCAGGCCCAGTGTAGTACAGGAGCAGGCCCAGTGTAGTACAAGAGCAGGCCCAGTATAGCACAGGAACAGGCCCAGTGTAGTACAGGAGCAGGCCCAGTGTAGTATAGGAGCAGGCCCAGTGTAGTACAGGAGCAGGCCCAGTGTAGTACAGGAGCAGGCCCAGTGTAGTACAGAAGCAGGCCCACTGTAGTTTGTTACTATTGTTGCTGAGACAGGCAGGCTTTGCCTTGGTAGAATGACCCAATGCCTTAAGTAGCAACTCTCCCTCAGGCTATTCATAGTGCTGAAGTGGCTCAACACCCTCCTAGCATGCCTCAGTACATCCTGCAGGCCAGGGTACTTGCTAAGGAACCGCTGGACAACCAGGTTAAGAACATGGGCCAGGCAAGGAACGTGTGTGACTTTGCCCAAGCGAAGGGCAGAGATGATATTAGTGGCATTGTCACACACGACCTTGCCTACTGAGAGGAGGCAGGGGGTCAGCCACCTCTCAGCTTGCCCTTGCAGTGCTGCCAGCAACTCTGGCCCAGTGTGGCTCCTATCACCAAGGCACAGAAGCTGCAAAACTGCATGGCACCTTCTCACCTGGCAGGAAGAATAGGTTCTAGAGGGGCACAGGGCTGTCCGAGAGGAGGACTCACCAGATGAGGAGGAGGTGGTGGAGACAATACGTGGTGACCCACTGGGCTGTAAAAGACAGATACCGCACCTGGCCATACTTGCTGGACCACGAGTCCATAGTAAGGTGGACACGCTTGCCCACACTGTGGTCCAGCGAAGCAGCTATATTGCCCTGCAGGTGGTCGTGCAGGGCTGGTACTGCCTTCTTGGCAAAGTAATTACGGCCAGGGACTTGCCACTGTGGTGTGCCAATAGCCACAAACTCTCTGAATGCTACACTGTCTACCAGGCTGAATGGTAGCAGCTGCACCACCAGAAGTTTTGCTAAGCCGGCAGTGAGATGCTGTGCTTGGGGGTGACTGGGGGATAGCTTCTGTCTCCATTCCAAAAACTGGGGAAGAGAGACCTGCCTTTTAGTGGACAAACCAGCAGCTGTGTCAAGGCGCCTCTTAATGCCGCCTCCTGGGGCCAAAGGCTGTCTCTCCTCCGTAACTTCCACTGGTGAAGCATCTGATGAAGCTGGAGGGGGAGAAGTGGTGGCTCCTTGGGCATGAGGAAGGGATTGTGCAGGTGCCTGTACATTCTTTGTATGTTGCTCCCACCGAGCTCTGTGGTGCAGCACCATATGCTTCCTCATAGATGTCGTGCCCAAGTTAGAGGTGGTCTTCCCACAGCTAACATGTTGCAAGCACAAACTGCACACTGCAACTGTGGCATCACCTGGAGCCAAGGTGAAAAATTCCCACACTGCTTAGCCACTGGCCCGCCTTGGAGCAGAGGTCACCTGCTGTTGTGGAGCACTGGCACCAGATGCTAATGGTGTCCTGCCTCCACGCGCAGTACTAGGTGCACTGCTGCCTCTATCCCTGACCCCAGTCCTGCCTCTGGGTTAAGGTTCGTGCTCATGCTCTGAGCGCTCTCCCTCAGACACACTCTCCTGCTCCTCCTCTCCCACTTGTGGCAACCATGAACGGTCCGTGACATCATCGTCCACGATCACCTCCTCATCACTGGAGGCTGTGTCACTAAAATAAGCAGCTTTTTTTTTTTTTTTTTTAAACTGTTTATTGAGTACAATATAAAACAACAGAAGAGAGATAGGAACATTACATCTGTACATCAGTATTATACATTTTGCAGTAGGATTGTGTTAAAAGTTGATCAGAGCAGTTTCATTGCTGGTGGGTTGTACAGACATTTTAACTAAGTCAACGTGGGATAAGTAACATACAATGTATCATTAAGTTTCAGATTTCAGGATTGCTAAGGAGTTATGTACCAATCGTTTGGGGGGGATCGCATTATAGTTTGGGTGTATGGTCGTACAGAGACATGAGTAAGGAGGGAGGGGGGCTGGGGAGGAGGGGAGGGGGGGGGTTTCCCCCCGGGGTGCCGCGTGCCAGAATGATCTTGTTGCTGTCTGTTTGTTTGTATTTATTCATGCCATATTGACCAGATTGAGTTAAACCTGTCCACTGTGCCTCTTTTGATGTAAATGAGTCTGAGCATTGGTAGCATTTTTTGGATCATTGTTTTCCAAACTCTGAGTTTGGGGGGTGTTTGTGATGTCCAGGTGAGTACAATAGATCGCCTTGCATAGAAAAGGGTTTCTCTGAGAAAAGTGAGCTGACGGTTGTTCCAGCGGTCTATTTCTGGGATGCCTAGAATACATAGTTTAGGGTCAGTGGGTACTGTGAGTCCGAGTAGATCCGATAGACACGCAGTGACCTTACGCCAGAATTTTTGTACCTTATTACACGCCCATAGCATGTGCCAGAAGTCAGCATTAATATTGTGACATTTCGGGCATTCGGAGCTAAACGAGGGGGACATTCGAGCTTTCCTTGCCGGGGTTATGTATGCCTGGTGTATTATGTAGAATTGCATCAGTCTGTTGGGTGCTGATGGGGATGCTTTAATATGGGATTCTCACAATGATTCCCAGTCTGATTCTGTTATCGAGGGGATGACTTGGGTCCATTTATGTATTGTTGTATTGGTAACTTCATCGAGTTGGGTGTTTAATAACATGGTATAGGAGTGGGAGATTAAGCGGGATTCTCCATATACATTGATTAATCTGATGATGGGGTGGGGTTTTACTGGTATAGTTGAGGATTGAAATTCAGAGATAAGACAGTATTTGATTTGTAAGTATCTGAACAGGAAGGTGTCTGGTAGATTGAATGTGGATTTGAGATTTGTAAATGAGATTAGGTGTTGGTTTTGAATGATGTGTGAGAATTGGGTGATCCCTTTTCTTTCCAGGATTTGAGCGTCTGGAAAGGATGCTAGATTGGGAAAGTGGGGGTTATGCCAGAGTGGTGTTTCTTCGGGTATATCTCGAAACGCGATATATTTGTTGATTCTTTTCCAGACTTTAAATTGTTGGGAGTGGAGGGAGGTACCGCCTCCAGGTATGTTGATATTGCGTTGTTCTAGAAATATCAAGGGATGTGTGGGTAGGTAGGCGAATAGCAATGGTTCTGCATCGTAAAGAGTAAAGGGTGTAGTTGTTGGGGGGTCTGGGTGGGGCAACAACCAGGATTTAAAATATTTAAGTTGTGATGCTAGATAATAGATATGGAGGTTGGGCATTGCTAGACCTGCAGCGGTTTTGGGTCCTTGTAGTGTTTTGAGGCGAACTCTATTTCTTCCAGCGCCCCATAGAAATGGGAGCAACAGGCTATGCAATTTTTTGAAGAAATTGTCCGGGATATAGGTTAGTGTGTGTTGGAAGATGTAGAGAAGTTTAGGTAATAGTATGATTTTCACTAGATTTATACGCCCTATAAGGTTAATGGGCAAATTTTGCCATGTTTTAATTTTCTTGCTCACCATGTCCGTCAAGGGGGCAACATTGAGTTTAAAAAATTGGGAAGGGGAGTGCGTGATTTGCATTCCAAGGTATTTAAAGGTATTAGTTATTGGAATTAGGTGTTTGTACATTCTTTGTCCAGGGGGAATAGGCAGGATTTCTCCCAGTTGATATATAATCCGGAGGGTGGGCCAAATTTTGTTATTATATCATACACGGAGCGGAGAGATCGGTCCGGGTCGGCTAGGTATATTATCATGTCATCTGCGTAAAGGCTTAGAAGTGAGGAGTGTTGACCTAGGTTGAATCCTGTGATATCTGGGTGTGATCGCAGTCTAATGGCTAGTGGTTCGATAGCGATTGCGAAGAGATATGGGGAGAGGGGGCATCCCTGTCTGGTGCCTCTGAAGAGGGGGAAGGTGTTGGACGTGGATCCATTTATTCTGATTGCTGCTGTGGGGTTGGCATAGAGCAGTTGTGTCCATTCGATAAATTTAGGGCCGAAGCCGAACCTTTTTAGACATTCCCATAGGTAAGGCCATTCGATCGAGTCGAATGCCTTTTGGGCATCTAGGGAGAGCATTATCCTTGAGCCGGAGTTGTCGTGGTCTACTTGGGTATGTATCAGGGTTTTCCTAATGTTTATGGAAGTTGATTTGCCTGGCATAAAGCCTGTTTGGTCCGGGTGTATTATTTTAAGGATTATTTTTTGGATGCGATTGGCTAAGATTTTGGCAAGAATTTTGTAATCAGTGTTGAGGAGAGATATTGGTCTATAGGAACTACAGTTGGTGGGGTCTTTTCCTGTTTTTAGTAAAAGAATGATATGTGCTTCGTACATAGATGTTGGGAGCTTTTGGGAGTGGAGAGCAGCGGAGTATACTTGTAGTAGCTGTGGTATGATTTGTTGTTGGTATTTTTTGTATATTTCTACTGGTATTCCGTCTGGGCCTGGGGTTTTGCCCACTGACATACTCTGTAGTGCAGCTTGGAGTTCCTCTGCGGTTATATCTGCATCAAGGAGGGAGGCCTCTTGTTGTTCAAGTTGGGGGAATTGTACTCTTGTGAGGAAGTGTTCATTTGGTGTGGTTGACGGGCATATTTGGGATTGGTATAGTGTGGAATAGTATTCTGTAAAACAATTCAGGATTCCATGCGTATCTGTAATTTGGTTGAGGTTGGTATCGTTTATTTGGTTTATTACGTTCTGGTCTGATGGGCCGTGGGCCAACCATGCCAGAAGTTTAGAAGATTGGTGACCGTGTTCGAAATAAGATTGTTTGACAAAAAATTCTTTCCGTGCGTGTTTTTCGGTGGTGAGTGTGTTATAGATGTTTTGTGTGGTGAGCCAGGTTGCTTTGGTAGTGGGCGTGGGGTTGTTTACATAGTTGGATTCGGCCTCCAGCAGGGATCTTGTTACCTCGTTTTCCCTATCAGAGGTCGAGTGTTTGATATGGGAGATGGTGGATTGCAGTGCTCCGCGTAGGACTGCTTTAAACGCATCCCAGGTATTGTTGATATTTGCGTCGTTATTGTTGAATTGGAAGTAGGAGTCAATTTGGTCGGGAATCGTGTCTCCAGGGGGGAAGAGATTAATCCAAAAGGGGTGGAAGCGCCATGGGCGTGTGGTGAAAGGGTTTATGGAGGGGAGTTTAAGCTTTAAAAGAATAGGTGAGTGATCAGATATACCCCTAGTCAGATGCAGAATGTCCACGATGTTGGGAGATAGTCTTTTATTGATAAATATATAATCTATTCTCGATAGTGTGTTGTACGTTCTAGAGTGGCAGGTATATTCTTTCTTATGCGGGTAGCGCAGTCTCCACGCGTCTATAAGGCCCAGTTCCTGGGTATATGCTGAGAGGGAGGATTGTTGAAGAGGATTTGTTGTCTGGTGGTGGGGTGGGTTCAATTTGTCCTGGAGGGGGTTCATAAGGGCATTAAAGTCGCCTAGACATATAACATGTGCTTGTGGATATTTTGTGATAAATGAAAGAGTTTCTTTTAAAGGTTGCTGATGTGCAGGTGGAGGATCATATATAGCGATTATCACAAACCAGACTGAATTTATGGTGAGGGCTAGGCATAGATATTTTCCTCTCTTGTCAGATTTGACTTCTTGGATGATGTATCTCAGTTGCTTATTTATTAATATTGAGACTCCACATGAGTAGGAGGAGTGTGTACTATGTGCTGTCCAGCTAATCCATGGCCTTTGGAGATACCCTGTGATGCTAGGGAGTAAGTGGGTCTCCTGGAGACATATTATATCAGCCTGTGTGGATCTTATCTGGGAGAAGACGGAGAGTCTTTTGGATGGGTTGTTTAGACCTCTGACATTCCATGTCAGAATTTTCAGTGGTAGAGACATAACAGCGGTCAGGTCATGGGGCGGCAGCGGCACACCGGGGGGGGAGGGAGGCAGGTAGGTTCTATGCGATTGGTTGTAGTATATACATTGCAATGAGATAAGGGGGGGGTGTTAACTATAAACGTAAAACATAACAGTAACTTGTTCCACTGCATGTGGGACTTGGTTAAGGGGATGCACGTGAGTGCAGTTTCTGCAGGAAGAAGGAGGGTAGCCATTCTTCTGCCCCTGGACCATGGGTTATTGTGGGTTAGGGAGTTAGTTGTCCAGCTCCACGAGGTTTGAATGATTTGGGAGAGAGTCGGGCCCGGCCGAAGGTCGGTACTCGTAGGTCTGTGGGTTTCATATTCAGGTACACCGTGGGGGACCGCTATCGTATGTTACATATTCAGATGTTAGTAATGGGGATTGATGTGGTGTTTGTTTTTTCCTTTTTTTTTTTTGTTAAGGTGTTGGTTTGGCCACTGTGAAGTAGTATGTGAGGGGGATAGTGGGACGGGGGTGCGGTGGTTGGTTCCCGTGGCGTGATGTGTGGTTGCGTCGGCTCCTGGTGCCGCAGAGATTGTTGTCTGTTATGGTGTGCTGCACATGTGTTGATCTGCTGGAGGGAGTGTGGGATATACGGGTGACTGCGGCTAGGTATCTTACAAAATAGTGATTATTCGTGTAGGGTTAGTATCCATAAATTCAAACAATAACACATACATATTGGGGCAACAATGCGGCTGTTGATAGTCTATCGCACATGTCAGACACTACGAAAAGTTGACCTTAGTATAACTGGGGACAGTTTACGATATCAATGAGACTTTGAGACCTTATCACAAATACAGGTGTAACAAGCTATGATCATCAAAGGTTATAGATGTATCAGTTATTGCGGGAGTTAAGGGTCGGTGTGGCCAGAAGCAGGGTATGGTAACATTGAGATTCTGGGTTTCAGACACATATCTCCATAGGCAGAGATACAACTGTTGAAGGTCTTTCGTATATGTCGGTTATTGCAGGGGGGTCCCACACCCCACTCGGAGGCATTAAAATGTAATATTTGCATTATTCGTGTAGGGTTAGTATACATAAATTCAAACAATAACACATACATATTGGGGTAACAATGCGGCTGTTGATAGTCTATCGCACATGTCAGACACTACGAAAAGTTTGACCTTAGTATAACTGGAGACAGTTTACGATATCAATGAGACTTTGAGACCCTATCACAAATACAGGTGTAACAAACTATGATCATCAAAGGTTTATCAGGAGTATCAGTTATTGCGGGAGATTAAGGGTCGGTGTGGCCAGAAGCAGGGCATGGTAACATTGGGATTCTGGGTTTCAGACACATATCTCCATAGGCAGAATACAACTGTTGAAGGTCTTTCGTATATGTCGGTTATTGCAGGGGGGTCCCACACCCCACTCGGAGGCATTATACAATGTCACCGGGGCCCCGAGGCCCCCATGCACCCGCCCATGCAGAAGGGTACGACTGTTAAGGGTCTATCGCAGATATTAGTTATTGCGAGAGATCTACCATTGGTATGGTTGGGGGCAGTGCAGGCGCATCGAGACCCCAGGACACCGACAGTACACTGATATAACAATGTATGACCGCTAAAGGTATGTCTTGAGTATCGGATATTACGAATGGTCGAGTGTCAACATGTCTGGGAGCAGTGCACGGCATCGCCGAGATCCAAGGGCCCCAACACATACACCAGAGCGACAGAGCGCGACTGCTAAGAGCCTGCCGCACATGTCAGCTGTTGCAAAAGGTCTACCATCGGTATGGGTGGAAGCGGCTTGGGCATCCCCGAGATCCCGAAAGGCCGGCACGTATCCCAGTATCACAAAGCCTGATTGTTAAGGGACCATCTAGTTTGCAAGAGAAAAAAATATCAACATCAATTATTCAACATCAGTGCCAATCTGGCCCCCCACGATCACATATCAGTAACATAGTTCATACTATACACTCTTCCCCTCGATATGACTTTGTATGTGGTATACCTTATGGAGGGAGAGGAGAGGTAGTGGAGGGGTACAAGGGGGGGGGGGGGGGGGGGGGAAGTACTGTCAGAATCATTGAGATCAGTGTCAGCTATGCTACACAGCCGAGCAGTGATAGTCAATTCTTATCATCATCCAGCTTGGGATATAGGAGGGAAGAGACAGGCGGGGTGTTAGGGAGGGTTAAAGACAGGGGAGAGGTAAGTAGTTAGGATGTTTAGGTAGTAGCGTATTTGGGGGTAAGTAGGGGCTAGCATTGTATAAGAGCATAATAGTTCGGAGGGGACCCTGGGGTGGTTGAAGCAAATGCTTTAGCATTTGTATGTTGAGGATATTGTCCATCTGGAGTCGTCCACAGCCAAAATTGTTTATAGTACGTAGCAACATCTTGCAGTTATGCTGGTCTTGGCAAGCAGTTAGTGTGGTATATCTCTGACCAGGTAGTAATAAAGAATATAGCATTTTGGTCAGGGTGAGGGTCATTTTACCCGGGATGGTGGTAGGGTCGCCTACCACGGTGGGAGGTATAAGGGAAGGCTGTTGCCAGGGTAGGTTGGGTAGATGGTGGATGGAGACGAGTCTGAGATGGCGAATATAGCCTGATATCAATATAGGTCTGCGCATTTGGAGCTGGTCCATAGGTGGCAGAGGTAACGATATTTATTTCTTTTGTCAGCGTTGTTGGTATCGGGGCCCCATATCGTAGTTGACAAAGTCCCTCATGCGAAAGTTCTTTGGGGTGTGGTGGTAGTATAGAGGTGCTGGGGGAGGTAAATTGGGCGTTAGTGCATATAATTTGGATTAACAGGTATGGTGAAGTTGCAGACTGGTTATAGGGACGATTCCTTAGTCTAAATTCGATATGGTCAGGGGTGACTGTGTGAGAGACAGTGCCGCCAGGTTGGCAGGTAGAGGAAGGGGGATGGGGAAAGTTGGGGTGGTTCGGGGGGCCAGTACAAGTGCTGTCCAGATATTGAATTAGTATCGCCGACCAAGTGATGGGTATTGTCTGTGGGTGAGCGGGGGCAAGTGGGTTTAGATTAACGGTCAGGTTGGGGGTGTTACTCACGGTCTACCGGGTGCCCGTCTTGGTTGCGAACATTGGGACCTTTAGGTAGCGGAGTGTGTGGATCCAAGTGGCTGTGTGGTTGGATGAGTTGTGGCGCCAGCCGGGCCGATAATCTCTCGGAGCAGTGTAGGTTGTAGTGGCGTTCCAGGCCAGTCTACCGGGAGTCCAGCCAGGAGCATGCTTCCGCAGGGGATTCAAAGAAACGGGTTCTGCCATCCACCTGTACTCGTAATCTTGCGGGGTATACCATTGAGTAGATGATGTTGGCTGAGCCAGTCTTTTTTTAACATCTGTAAAACTTGCCCGCTTCTTCGTAGGGTTATGGAAAAGTCCGGGAAGATGCGAAATGTGGAGTTTTCATGTTTGAGGTCGTCATATCTCGGGCCATGCGCAGGTGGCGTCCGGTCCTTGGCATTCAGGAGCCTGGCTATATAGGCCTTGGCGGAGCGCCAGGGATGGGCGGTTTGGCGGGAATCTGTGCGCTCTTCTATGCTAAACTGTGGAGATAGGTTGTCGCATTGGAAGTGAGACTTTATCCAGTCCTCGATAAACTTTCCGGGATTAGGTGTCTCGGTTCCCTCTGCAAACCCGATGAAACGCAAGTTCTGTCGTCTCAACCGATTTTCTAGGTCGTCCAATTTGTTCATCGTGGCTTGCAGTTCCTGTGCAGGTGGGTTATTATGCGTGTGGCCTGGTATTATATCCTCCAGTTGGATATGCGGGTCTCGGCTTCACCCACTCTTTGTCTTACTTTATGAAGGTCTTGACGCATCAGGGATAGGTCGGCCTTAACCTCCTTAGCATGGTTGTATGGGTTTTCTTGGAGTCGGGATGGCTCCCAGGAGGCTTTTTTAAGGTCACCTAGGGTACATCCACGCCGGTCGGTTGTTCGTGTCACTGCTTTGGGAGTGAGCCATGTTCCCTGGAGGCTCCGATCGAGGGGACTTCGCACCTTCCGGGGCCTTGTTGGAGTTGTGCCACGCGAATTTTTGTAGGCGGGTTTTGGGGATTTAGCCTGGTTTGTTGTTTATGCCGGGGCATTGGGTTAGACGTGGAGCTAGTTATTTTAGATGTCGGTTTCAGGCTTGAGAAAGGTAGGTTATTAGCCTCGGGTGAGTGTTAGGTCAGGAGCAGGTCCGCCGACGTCTTACTCCATCACCGTCCTAGCTCCGCCCCCCTAAAATAAGCAGCTTTAGCTGGAACCTCACCCCCTATATTAGTTCCTGGCTGCTATCTCTGGACTGCTGCATGATAAGATCAGCCTCCTGTCCCCTGTGCACTGAAACCCTCTGCACAGGCGTCAGGAAGGACTGTCGTCAATGCAAAGCTCCTCCTTGACACACTAGCGCCACAATGGTGTGGGAAAATATTTCCTCTGACTCCTCCTCCGGATCCCCGAAGGTTTGGAACATGTGGTCAATAAACTCCTGATGACAGCCCAAGTAGGAGCCACAGGGGAGGGAGGGGCAGGCACATTATCAGTGGTGACAGTCGGCTGTCCTGTGCCTGTGAGGAGGTGGAAGGGGAAGGCTGGGTAATCCAGTCGACTACCTGCCTTCCTTGATCAGGATTGATAGCCCTAGCGGCTACCCCAGAACATATCGGGCAGTTGCCCTGCTGTGAAGGGCCAGGTGGCTCCTGCCCAACAGCAGCAGACTGCATGGGCCCACCTCTGCCTCTAACATCACGTGCAGAGGCACCTCTTCCTCTGCCTCGTCCTCTTGCCCTGCCTGGCATTTTGCTCTCCCTATATATCTGTATATATATTACTGATACTGTAACAATAATACAGACAGAGAGAAATAAAACACACAAAGCCCTCTAAAAGGACTTTTGGTTTTATCAATGTGAACACAGGGGGGATAACAGCAAGTGTTAACCGACCACACTAAAATCCACACAATCAAAGCTCAAGTTTGCTCAAAAAACAAAAAAATCTCTTCAAACTCCAACACTATCAGCTCACCGACTAAATGCTCCAACAACTGACAAAATGGTGTCTGAAAGGTTGCCTTTTATACCCAGGAGGTTGGCACTACGTGGTTGGTGAATTTAGGTCATGTGGCATAATTCGATGATTAGCATTTTTGATTTCATTTTCGATAATCATTACTTTCGATTTCGATAATCATCTACTTTCGATTCGATAATCATCTACTTTCGATTTCGATAATCATCTACTTTTGATTTCGATAATTATTGAATTTACGATAAAAATCGAAAACTCGGAAAATTCGAGTTTCGAAAAATCCGGGAGTTCCGAAAGTTTCGTGGGACTTTGAAACCGCCGGATTGAAACGAAACTAGGTTCTATTAGAACCCAAAGTACATCTCTAATACCACACAGATGCAAACCATTTTGCATTTATAAAAAAGGCAAATCCCTGTATAACCTCTTAATTCAAGCAGACCCAGTGACCAAATATAAAAAGAATCATCCTCTTTCTCCCAAAAAAAAGGTTGCTTCAAGTGTTTTAACTGTAATATATGTAACTCCATGATTCTAGGTAACGTTTTGTCCATCCATACACGGGGAAGATATTTAAGATCATGGCTTCTATAAATGCAATACTGAGTTCTGCGTATATATATTGAAATGTCCATGCTCTCTTGTATATGTAGGGAAAACATTGGACCATTTAAAAAGAGATTCCAACGTCACAGAAGGGACATACGTATTGCCCTGTCCAAACATTTGATTATCAAAATAGAGACATCCTCCAGTAGCGGCACACTTCTGTCAGATGAACCATCAGGTTGCTGAATTACGAGCAATGGTATAGATCACACAACATATTACTCTGTAGGGAAGCCACATGTATTCATAGATTAGATACAGTTCAGCCTAAAGGACTCAACACAAATTTGTGTCTAGCTTGTTTTTACCTAAAAGATAATGATATTATTCTTTATTTGAGGATGTTTTGGATTGCATCATTTTAATAGTATCTACTTTTATTGTTCTGAATGTACTGACCCAATTATTGTCTGTTTTAACATATTTACAATTTTATCATATTTATATTATATTTATATTGCACTAGCACTTATATTTGTACCTTATGGTATACCATAGCACTTTGTTTATTCATTTAAGTATTGACCATAGATGGCCATCTTGTTCGTTATTGGTTATACTATAAATGGAGCACTGTTGTTCACAATGTTCACAATACATTTTTGTCTGAGGAAGGTGCCACTACAGCACCGAAACATCACTATAATAAATAGAGTGTTGGTCAAGACTGATGTGCCCAGTATTATTTGATATTTGGTAGCTGAAGGTGTGTACTTTCCAAAAAGATATAGTTTGTGGGGGGTATTTTTGAGATTGGAGTGTGTTTAGTTTGAAAAAACAAAACCAGTTTAAAATGCCGAGGTGACTAATATTGTAGGTGTAATTGTCTTTATGCATTCATTACTTTTAGGGCTAGTTAGTAGCCATGTCTCGTCTTTCACCCATGCATGTAGACATACGTTTGATTCAGAACCTTGATATTTAGGTTTTATTTCTACTTGTCATGGGAGTAAGGGGCAGAGATATGCATAATCTCCCTTTATGTCCTATGGCTAAAGCATGTGTCCAAAACTGCTGGCATAAAAGGGCATGTCCACCTCCTAAACACATTCTCCCCCACTACTGGCCCCACTGTGCAGAATTTAAAAATCCTTACCTTACCTCTCTGCCCAAATGGTTCTCCTGCAATGTCAGCCAAAGTTCTTGAAAGTGAAGACCAGGAGACTGGCAGGGAGGGAAAACATTTACGCCTCTTAGGTGTCCTCTGAGAGGTTTCTGGCTTGCAGTGCAGCTCTCCCCCTCCCCCCTCCCTCCCTACCGGTCCTGCTTCCTCCCTGGGGCCTAGCGTTTAATCCAATTTTGTAGTGTAGGGGACCCTTTCCCAACCAACTGCTATATTAGTTTGTAAAAAAAGCTGAACTCTACTTACACAGCCTCGTTCCCCTGGCATTCTGTACTGCTGGAAGCCTCACGGATGTGGCTGATGGTCTGGCACCCTGCTTCCAGTTTCAGCGAGCAGAGGGCAATGTCTGAACCCCAGGGGAACAAGGATGTGTAAGTAATGTTCAGTTTTTTTACAAACTACTATAGCAGTTGGGGGTGGGAGAGGGTCCCCTACACTACAGAATTTTTAAAAAAAAATGTAACATGCAAAACAGCCTTATGGTACACAGCCACACATCTAACCTGCAGACATGACATGTTTCAATCTTTACATCTCGTCAGTGCAAGATACAGATTCATGGGGTGAGGACTGGGGACCACAATGTACAAGGCAGTATATAGCTTTAATAAGAGTATGGAAATAACCACACTCCGAAAAGGTATATAGATATCAGAAGGGGAGTCAGAAACAAATAATATTGTACCGGTGCTAGAGGTAAGTAAAATACAGAATATAGAACACATACACCCCAAAGACAGGGTAAACAAATACCACCTCCACCACAGCAATAAGGGGCGGGCACCTAACTCTGACATAAATTCCCACAAATTACCATATGGGTACAAACCCTAATACCTACGCATGGTGATCCAAATGCAAATTCATTTTTATTACACATAATAATGCAACTTAGCATGTTGAGATAAAGCATATCAAAAAAGTGCACGATAAAATCCCAGGAAAGGAACCGGAATGTAAACAGCGTATAGGTGTGTAAAATCACTGTATGGAGAGACCCCTATAATAAAGACCCATGTGTGACCAACACGCACTCTTAAGGGATTATCAACCACGTGCCCGCTTCTTCTGTAGGGTTATGGAAAAGTCCGGGAAGATGCGAAATGTGGAGTTTTCATGTTTGAGGTCTTGCATATCTCGGGCCATGCGCAGGATGGCGTCCCGGTCCTTGGCATTCAGGAGCCTGGCTATTATAGGCCAGGCCTTGGCGGAGCGCCAGGGATGGGGGTTTGGCGGGAATTCTGTGCGCTCTTTCTATGCTAAACTGTGTAGATAGGTTGTCGCATTGGAAGTGAGACTTTATCCAGTCCTCGATAAACTTTCCGGGATTAGGTGTCTCGGTTCCCTCTGCAAACCCGATGAAACGCAAGTTCTGTCGTCTCAAACCGATTTTCTAGGTCGTCCAATTTGTTCATCGTGGCTTGCAGTTCCTGTTGCAGGTGGGTTATATTATGCGTGTGGCCTGGTATTATATCCTCCAGTTCGGATATGCGGGTCTCGGCTTCACCACTCTTTTGTCTTACTTTATGAAGGTCTTGAGCGCATCAGGGATAGGTCGGCCCTTAACCTCCTCTGACATGGTTGTATGGGTTTTCTTGGAGTCGCTGATGGCTCCCAGGAGGTCTTTTTTAAGGTCACCTAGGGTACATCCATCGCCGGTCGGTTGTTCCGTGTCACTGCTTTGGGAGTGAGCCATGTTCCCTGGAGGCTCCGATCGAGGGGACTTTCGCACCTCGGGGCCTTGTTGGAGTTGTGCCACGCGAATTTTTGTAGGCGGGTTTTGGGGATTTAGCCTGGTTTTGTTGTTTATGCCGGGGCATTGGGTTAGACGTGGAGCTAGTTATTTAGATGTCGGTTTCAGGCTTGAGAAAGGTAGGTATTAGCCTCGGGTGAGTGTTAGGTCCAGGAGCAGGTCCGCCGCACGTCTTCTACCCATCACCGTCCTAGCTCCGCCCCCTAAAATAAGCAGCTTAGCTGGAACCTCACCCCCTATATTAGTCCCTGGCTGCTATCTCTGGACTGCTGCATGATAAGATCAGCCTCCTGTCCCCCTGTGCACTGAACCCCTCTGCCACAGGCGTCAGGAAGGACTGTGCGTCAATGCAAAGCTCCTCCTTGACCACACTAGCGCCACACATGGTGTGGGAAAATATTTCCTCTGACTCCTCCTCCGGATCCCCGAAGGTTTGGAACATGTGGTCATAAAACTCCTGATAGACAGCCCACAGTAGGAGCCCAGGGGAGGAGGGGCGGCACATTATCAGTGTGACAGCTCGGCTGTCCTGTGCCTGTGAGGAGGTGGAAGGGGAAGGCTGGGTAATCCAGTCGACTACCTGCCTTCCTTGATCAGGATTGATAGCCCTAGCCCGGCTACCCCAGAACATATCGGGCAGTGTTGCCCTGCCCTGTGAAGGGCCAGGTGGCTCCTGCCCAACAGCAGCGACTGCATGGGCCCACCTCTGCCTCTAACATCACGTGCAGAGGCACCTCTTCCTTGCCTCGTCTCTTGCCCTGCCTGGCATTTTGCTCTCCCTATATATCTGTATATATATTACTGTATACTGTATACAATAATACAGACAGAGAGAAATAAAAACACACAAAGCCCTCTAAAAGGACTTTTGGTTTTATCAATGTGTGAACACAGGGGGATAACAGCAAGTGTTAACCGACCACAACTAAATCCACACAATCAAAGCTCAAGTTTGCTCAAAAAACAAAAAAATCTCTTCAAACTCCAACACTATCAGCTCAACCGACTAAATGCTCAACACACTGACAAAATGGTGTCTGAAAGGTTGCCTTTTATACCCAGGAGGTTGGCACTACTGTGGTTGGTGAATTTAGGTCATGTGGCATAATTCGATGATTATTGCATTTTTGATTTCATTTCGATAATCATCTACTTTCGATTTCGATAATCATTACTTTCGATTTCGATAATCATCTACTTTCGATTTCGATAATCATCTACTTTTGATTTCGATAATTATTGAATTTACGATAAAAATCGAAAACTCGGAAAATTCGAGTTTCGAAAAATCGGGAGTTCCGAAAGTTTCGTCGGGATTTGAAACCGCCGGATTCGAAACGAAACTAGGTTCTATAGAACCCAAAGTACATCTCTAATACCACCAGATGCAAACCATTTGCATTTATAAAAAAGGCAAATCCCTGTATAACCTCTTAATTCACAGCAGACCCAGTGACCAAATATAAAAGAATCATCCTCTTTCTCCAAAAAAAAGGTTGCTTCAAGTGTTTTTATGTAATATATGTAACTCCATGATTCTAGGAACTGTTTTGTCCATCCATACACGGGGAAGATATTTAAGATCAATGGCTTCTATAAATGCAATACTGAGTTCTGCGGATATATATTGAATGTCCATGCTCTCTTGTATATGTAGGGAAAACCATTGGACCATTTAAAAAGAGATTCCAACGTCACAGAAGGTGACATACGTATTGCCCTGTCCAAACTTCTGATTATCAAATATGAGACATCCCTCCAGTAGCGGCACACTTCTGTCAGATGAACCATCAGGTTGCTGAATTACGAGCAATGGGTATAGATCACATCCAACATATTACTCTGTAGGGAAGCCACATGTATTCATAGATTGATACAGTTCACCTAAGGACTCAACACAAATTTGTGTCTAGCTTGTTTTTACCTAAAAAGATAGTATTATTCTTTATTTGAGGATGTTTGGATTGCATCATTTAATAGTATCTACTTTTATTGTTCTGAATGTACTGACCCAATTTGTCTGTTTTAACATATTTACACTTTTTATCATATTTATATTAATTTATATGTCAACTAGCACTTTTATTGTACTTATGGTATACCATAGCACTTTGTTTTTCATTTAAGTATTGACCATAATGGCCATCTGTTCGTATTGGTTATACTATAAATGGAGCACTGTTGTTCACACATTACATTTTTGTCTGAGGAGGTGCCACTAACAGCACCGACAACTCACTAAATAATAGAGTGTTGGTCAGACTGATGTGCCCAGTATTATTTGATTTGGTAGCTGAAGGTGTGTACTTTCCAAAAAGATATAGTGTTGTGGGGGGTATTTTGAGATTGGAGAGTTTTTTCCCTTGTGTTTATGTGACTATATTGTAAATTGTCTATGCATCAACTTTGCTTCAAACTTGCTATAGCTGGTATATTGTAGTTACCTTATCACCCTATCCAGTCTAACTTTCGATAGTGACGTAGCTCTATACATTCACCATGCATGGCAAAGTTGATTCAGAACCTTGATATTTAGGTTTATTTCTACTTGTCATGGGGAGTAAGGGGCAGAGATATGCATAATCTCCCCTTTATGTCCTATGGCTAAAGATGTGTCCAAAACGCTGGCATATTAAAGGGCATGTCCACCTCCTAAACTACATTCTCCCCACTCTGGCCCCACTGTGCAGAATTTAAAATCCTTACCTTACCTCTGCTCCCAATGGTTCTCCTGCAATGTCAGCCCAAAGTTCTTGAAAGTGAAGACCAGGAGACTGGCAGGGAGGGAAAACATTTACGCCTCTTAGGTGTCCTCTGAGAGGTTTCTGGCTTGCAGTGCAGCTCTCCCCCTCCCCCCTCCCCTCCTACCGGTCCCTGCTTCCTCCCTGGTGCCTAGCGTTTAATCCAATTTCTGTAGTGTAGGGGACCTTTCCCAACCCAACTGCTATATTAGTTTGTAAAAAAAGCTGAACTTACTTACAACAGCCTCGTTCCCCTGGCATTCTGTCTGTGCGGAAGCCTCACGGATGTGGTGTGGTCTGGCACCCTGCTCCAGTTCATGCGAGCAGAGGCAAGTCTGAACCCCAGGGGAACAAGGATGTGTAAGTAAGTTCAGCTTTTTTTAAAACTACTATAGCAGTTGGGGGTGGGAGAGGGTCCCCTACACTACAGAATTTTTAAAAAAAAATGTAACATGCAAAACAGCCTATGGTACACAGCCACACATCTAACCTGCAGACATGACATGTTTCAATCTTGTTACATTCTCGTCAGTGCAAGATACAGATTCAGGGGTAGGACTGGGGACACACATGTACAAGGCAGCTATATAGCTTTAATAAGAGTATGGAAAAACCACACTCCGAAAAGGTATATAGATATCAGAAGGGGAGTCAGAAACAAATACTATTGTACCGGTGTAGAGGTAAGTAAAATACAGAATATAGATACACATACACCCCAAAGACAGGGTAAAAAAATACCACCTCCACCACAGCAATATAGGGGCGGGCACCTAACTCTGACATAAATTCCCACAAATTACCATGGGGTACACAACCCTAATACCTACATGCATGGTGATCCAATGCAAATTCATTTTATTACAATAATAATGCAACTTAGCATGTTGAGATAAAAGCATATCAAAAAGTGCACTGTAAAATCCCAGGAAAGGAACCAGGAATGTAAACAGCGTATAGGTGTAAAATCACTGTATGGAGAGACCCCTATATAAATGACCAAACTAGTATAAGGAAATATAAAACAGCGGCTCCCAAAACTTGGATACCCCACATACACTAGAACCAAGTCCAAAGTCCAATGTGGTATCCATAAAACTCTATAGCAGAAATAGATGTAACCACAAGCATAAACACTATAGGCAATAGGGGATAAGGCAGCAGGGCAGCGTTAGTGATAAATGGAGATGGTGAAAATAGATGGTATAAAAGGCAGAGCAAATTGCTAAAATAGGCTCCCAACCACATGCACACACTGGCGGTGCACGTAGACGGAGCAGTCTATCCATCCTGAGATCGGGTCCCCCCGACACATCCCACGGTATCCACAAAATGATCACGTCATCAATATATCTGGACCACATACTGATTTTACTCGAGGCCCGGGTATAACTGTTCCATGCAGAAGATCTCTCTCTCCCACTCACCAGTGTATAGGCCTGCATAGGTGTGCGCAGGCTGTACCCGTTGCTGTCCCACGTTTTTGATGAATGAAGGTGCCTCCAAACACAAAGAAGTTATTTTCAAGTATAATTTGCAGTAATTTAAAAATAAACCTGGAGTTGTCTATATACTTAGTACCCCTGGTTGATAAATATTTTTGTATTTAGTATTACCCTTATCATGCGGGATCGATGGATAGAGGGCTTCAACATCCATCGCTATTAGATAAGTATTATCCATGATCTTAATGGAATCGATCCTTCTTAGGACATCTCTAGTGTCTTTGAGATATGTAGGATGTTTGAGAAAGGGACGAAGCATTTTATCCACATATCTTGAAATCATCTCGGTAGGCCTCCGACCCCCAAAATAATAGGTCGCCCTGGAGGACGTTTGATATTTTTATGTATCTTTGCAACCAGTACATACAGGGTATAACCGGGTTTTTAACAAACATATATTCAAATCCTTCTTATCAATAACACCTTTCCAGGGCATCTGCCAACACAGTCCGGATCTGTATATTTAAATTAGGTATAGGGTTTCCCTCTACTCTATCATACTGTGATGTATCATTAAGTAGTTTGAAAGCCTCTCTTTATAATGCTCGGTATCCATGATTACAATTTTACCCCTTTATTGGCAGGTTTATTGTCAAATTACTGCAAATTATACTTGAAAATAACTTCTTTGTGTTTGGAGGCAATTCTTTCATCAAAAACATGGGACAGCAATGGGTACGGCCTGCGCACCTACCTATGCAGGCTATACCTAGGTGAGTGGGAGAGAGAGATCTTCTGCATGGAACAGTATACCTGGGCCACGAGTAAAATCAGTATGTGGTCCAGATATATTGATGATGTGATCATTTTGTGGGAGGGTACCCCCAAGGAATGGGAATCCTTCTTTGATCAGTTGAATGTTAACTCATGGAACCTTCGGTTCACGTACTCATTGGATAAGCAACAGATCCCGTTCCTTGATCTGATGATCATTAGACAAGGGAACACGCTGCATACCAATATTTACCGTAAATCCACCTCAGGTAATACCCTTTGCAAGCATCTAGCATGCACACCCACCACACTTTTGAAAGGTATCCCCATAGGACAATATACTAGAGCCCGAAACTGTTCTACTGTGAATGATTTTGAAAAAGAGGCACATAATCTTAATGATAGATTCCGTGAATGTGGATACCCAAAAATTTGGTGTTGTAAAGCATATAAGAAGGCCAAATTTGCTAAAGGGAAAATCTGGTATTCAAAGATAATCCCTGTTTATCTGATGGGATTATCAGATTAATCACTGAATATAACAGTGATTGGAATGTTATTACCATGCTATTAAAGAAACATTGGCAAATCCTCTATAGGGATCCAAGCCTTAAACAGTATTTATCTCCCACACCTAAAGTAACTGGCCGACGAACCCCTACGATAAGGACAAAGTTTGTCCATACCTTCTTTCAACCACCAGTCCAAAGTACTTTGTTCCTGGGATGGCACAAAGTATAACATTAAAAGTTTATAAATTGTAAAACCAGAGGAGTTGTTTATATTTTACAATTCCCTTGTATGAAAATTTATGTGGGTACAACCATAATTTTTGTAAAACATGTAGCAGTCTTAACCAATAAAAAAAAACTTTCTGTATGCTATACAGGAAGTGATGTGTATTTAAAAAAGAGAATATAAAGGGTGATGCTTTTTTTCTAGGAAAACTGGGAGGGAGAAATATGTGTTTATATGTTAGATTATTAGGGTAATGCTATTCTAATATCATGAGACTTTGAGGCACCTTCTGTTATAATAAGGCTTTTATTTCATTTTATACTCTGCAGTTGCAATGCATCTGGACACATGCATTAGCTACAGGACATTTTGCAGGTCAGATGATTGGCTCTATATATTAAGCTTTATTGCATGATATTAGCCAGCAGTTCTGGACACATGCATTAGTTAAGGGACATAAAGGAGTGTTTTGCATATCTCCGCCCCTTACTCTGGGAAACATGGGAGTAAGAAATTACTTCTTGTTTCTTAGGCTTTGTGGACAATGCTATTCATATAGCATGAGACTGCAAGATGCCTTCTGTTATAAAAAAGGTGTTTCTCTGCTTTTATGCTCAGTGAAGGGCTTTTGCTTCTTTGGTCACTCTCTCCCTAAGCTTTCTAGCTGCTTTTCTACTACAGGACATAAAGAAGAAAATACTGCAAACAGTGAATGCTGGGATTTATATTTCAACATGTGAATGGTCACACGTTCAACAACCTGCTCTATAACATTAGGCTGTATTGCATCTGGACACATGCCTTTGCTACAGGATATTAGAATAAACTTACTGCAAACAGAGAATGCTAGGATTTGTAGTTTTGAAAATGTGAAAGGTCCCAAGTTTAACACCCCTGCTCTATACCATTAGACTCTATTACATCTAGACACATGCCTTTGCCACAGGCTATAAATGAGATACTTTGCATGTCCCTGTCCATTTTTGTAGGGAAGATGGGGAGAGAGTGTGTTTATAAGTTAGGTTAGGGCAATGCTGTTTTAATAACATGCTGATATAAGAAGGTTCTATTTATTTATACTCTGTGGGAGCTTTTAGCTCCTTTAACACCATCTCACCTTAACCTATGAAGCTAATCAGTATCCTGTGCCCACAAGTCCTAACCCCATAGCAACTGTAAATCTGCCCCTTGCTGTGTTAAATACTAATAAGTGTGAACTTAGCATGGTAATCTTCTATAGGGTGTCAGATTATCTAATATTGCTGTTAAATTTGAACCACTGTTGGGGAAGGATGCCTAGGTCTATTGGCAGACCTGCAGAATTATTTATTTGGTTCCCCTGGATGCAGTTTGACTAACTGTTAAATCTACCCCTGTTAAAGGTTTTGTATCCACATAACATACATCCACATATATGGATATACATATATGGGGAGATCTGTATGTAAGGGGGTTCTGTATATAAGGGGGATCTGTATATATAGGGAAGATCTGTATATAAGGGGGATCTGAATATATGTGGAATCTGTATATATGGGCAGACCTGTATATATACAGAAAATCTGTAATAAGGGGGATCTGTATGTATAGAGGAGATCTGCGTATAAGGGGGGATTTGTAAATATAGGGGAGATCTGCATATATGGTGGATCTATAATATGGGTAGATCTGCATATAAGGGGGATCTGTAAATAAGGGGGACCTGTGTATATATAGGGGAGATCGCCTATATAGGTAGATCTGCATTATGGGGACCTGTATATGGGGGTCTATCTGCATATAAGGCAGATCTTGTATATGGGGAGATCTGCATATATGGGGATCTGAATAATAGGGAGATCTGCATATAGGGATCTGATAAATGGGTAAAATCTGCATTATGGGGGAGATCTGTATATATAGACAGATCTTATACATGGGGGATCTATATATATTCAGGAGATGTGCTTGTGAAGGTTCTCATTCATCCAGGTTATGGTATATCTGTTGTATTCAATTAGATCAACTGGACTTGAAGTTTAGTTCTTGAAGACTTTCACTAGTCATCCGACTGGCTTTCTCAATGCAGAATGTACAAGAAACCATGCTAAGGTGACAATGCTCCTGGCCGATAACAACACTATGAGGCCTTAACAAGGGATCCCACCAGCCGTTACAAGAAAAAGGTCATAGACTTACTACGACAGCTTCAAAAGCCATTGATCAAGCAATGTATCATCGCCTCTACCCTGGTGAGGCACATCCATGCATATATGGACTCCCAAAGATACATAAGGAAGGGGCACGCTAAGTTAGCAGCATCAACTCTGTAACATACAAGGTGGCAAAATACCTAGCCAATATCTTAGGACCATTGGTAGGAAGTCTAAGCATCACATCCAGAACTCTCAGGATTTCACCAACAAGATTAAAGATATAGTACTCGGTGCCCTCTGTCCTGTGATGTGACATCTTTCTTCACCTGTATACCCACCAAGGAGGCTGTTGACATGGTGAGAAAAGGACTAGGCCAAAACAGCACTCTTACCAGCAGAACTGATCTCAACCCAGAACAGGTGTGTTCCTTACTAGACTTGTGCCTGAATACCATCTTTTTTAAATACTGGGATACGTTCTATAAGCAAAAACATAGATGTGCTATGGGATCTCCAGTTTCACACATTGTGGCCAACCGTTACATGGAGGAGGTAGAAAAAAACAGACCAAAACATCAAATTTACAAGGGAAGAGGTACAAAACAACAAAATGGATTTCTTGGACTGCTTGGTAGAAGTCAAGGAAAATGGTAAACTGGAAGTAGGGGTTTACAGAAAACCAACACACACAGATCAGTATTTGATGTTTGACTCCCACCACCCTTTAGATCACAAGCTGGGTGTCATCAGAACCCTGCAACACAGAGCTGAGAACATCCCCACTAGAACAGAGGCGAAGGCTAAAGAAATGAAACATCTCAGAGGAGCCCTTAAAACTTGTGGATATCCTGACTGGGCCCTTGTCAAAAGAAGTAGAAGGAAAGAAAAGAACACAAATACCAACAGTGAAGGGGAAAAGCAAGACAGGTGAAAGAACATGGTCATCCATATGTAGCAAGGGTCTCCAAGAAATTAAGAAGAATTTTCAAAAAAACACTGTATCCCTGTCTGCTTTAAACTGAAACAACACACTGAGGCAGCAAGAAAAACAACATCATTTAACAGTGCAGTGCAGTGAAGAATGCTCTGATTTGTTTGTGGGGGAGACCAAACAGCAAACTGCATCAACGTATGGCCCAGCAAAGAAGAGCCAATTCCTGGGTCAGTACTCAGCCGTGTACTGCATCTTAAGGATAAAGGGACATACCTTTTGAAGATTGTAAAAAACATATTGGCAAAGGAACGTGACTGGTTCAAAGAGGTGTCAGGGAGGCCATTTATGTGAAAATAAAGAAACCAAGCTTAAATAGAGGTGTGGGGGGTTCGACACCAATTGTCTGCAATTGTGGTTTGGACCTAACAAAAGGAAGTTTCCTGTGAGTGAAACGAACTAGAGTGAAAGTGTCCTTTCTTAAGGACCTTGATCTCAAGGACATAGAAAAAGAAGGACAATTAATCATATGGTGTGTGTGTGAAGCTTGAAAATAAGTTTGAAAATAAGGATTGTTTGTACTGTGTTAAGGACTGTGTGTGCAGTAAGCAGACTAATCTTTCTTCTTCCAGTTAAAGGGTGCGCTGGGCTTCTATATTCTAGTATGCACCTGTTGTATTCACAAACAGGTTGTGAAAGGGTTAATAAGTGTTTTTTTCCCTCTCTTCTGGCTCTTGCACTAATTGGTGTGGGGGCTGGGGCTATTAGTTAATAGGATTCACATTGATTGTACCTGTGGTTTGGACCTAACAAAAGGAAATTTCCTGTGAGTGAAAGAAACTAGAGTGAAAGTGTCCCTTTCTCTTTAGGACCTTGATCTCAAGGACATAGAAAAGAAAGGACATTGAAACAAAAAGGGCAATCAAACAAGGTTTGTGCGTCACTGTGCTGTTGTGGTGTATTAGAAGGGACAGTTTTGTCGGTACCATGCAATGTCATCCTGCCACATGTATAGGAACCTGGAGCAGACGTTCTGGCGAAACCTATTTCGTGTCAGGTGTGAGTGGGTTGCCTGTTGGAAGCTGAGGTGGAAAGTCTAAGGGGGCAGCTTGCAGCATTGTGGGGATTGGCAGAACTGGGGGCGTCAGCAGGCACTGGCTGGGGCCAGTATAGAGGTGGGTAGAAGTAGGACATAGAAGGTTGAGGGAGGAGGTTGTTTGTTAGGGTTACTAGGGGAAGTGGGGGACAGAAGGGTAGGGTGCCTTTTCCCAGATTGTCCATCCCAACAGATTTGCCACCTTAGGTAATGAAGTGGAGGAGGACACCTCGGAATTAGCATGTATGGAGGGGGCTAATCACTTGAGCACCCAGGGGAATGTTATATCTGATACAAGGGAGGAGGAATGAAGGATCAGGAATGCAAGGAGGAGGTGGTAGTGGTAGGGGACTATAAGGAAGGTAGATAGGGTAATCTGCCGCCAAGACCCTACATGCCGAACTGTGTGTGCCTGCCTGGTGCTAGGGTTTGGATTGGGTGGATCGCATAGACAGATTATTGGGTGGGGGGGTGTGACCGGGTGGTCTTGGTTCACATTGGTGCCAATGACAAAGTTAGAGGAGGAGGTGAGGTGCTTAACATTATTTCTGAGAGTTAGGGGCCAAGACCTCCAGGGTAGTGTTTTCAGAAATACTACCGCAGCCACATGCTAAGCCAGGGAGACAGCGGGAGCTTAGGAGCATTAATGCGTGGCTAAGAGAGGTGGTGTGTAAGGAAGAAGGGTTTGGGTTTATTGAGAAATTGGCAGACTTTGCTGTCGGCTACAGGCTCTTTAGTAGCGATGGGTTGCACCTCACTGATGGAGGTGCAGCTGTTTTAGGGGAGAAGATGGCTAGAGGGTTGGAGGAGATTTTAAACTAGGTTTGGGGGGGGAGGGGATTAGCAGTCTCACTGGGATAGATAGCCCAGGAGGAAAGCAGGGTGTAGATAGGCCAGTGGTGGGCAGAAAGTGGGGTGGGGCTAGCATAGGGGATAGGGAGGCATGTGTATTAAAGTGTACAAATAAATTACAGGATCATAATCTAAAATTTATGTTGCAAATGCAAGAAGCCTGGCTGACAAAATGGGTGAATTGGAAATTATAGCATTGAATGAAAAGTATGATGTAATAGGTATAGCAAAAACAGTTCCCCACGACTGGGCTGTAAATATAGAAGGATATGCCTTGTTTAGGCAGGACAGAGAAAAAAGGAAAGGGGGAGGGGTTGTTTATGTTAAAAAAGAATTGAAGCCAAATTTAAAAGAAGAGATAACTGGCGATATGGATGTTAAAGTGGGGGCAATATGGGTGGAATTAGGCAACAGGAAAGGGGGGGTAATGGATGTCATGTTGGTGTCTGCTATAAGCCGCCAAATGCTAGCAGAGAGGAGGTGAGTCAACTTCATATGCAGTTGGCAAGGGCTGCAAGTTTGGGGAGTGTGCTCATTATGGGGACTTCAATTACCCTGACATTGATGGTGTGGTGGAACTGCCATAGAAAAAGGCGATGAGTTCCTGAATTTGCTGCAGGATAATTTTCTCTCACAGGTGGTTGAGGTTCCTACTAGAAAAGGAGCTCTGTTGGATCTGGTAATATCGAACATCGTGGAGTGCATTATAGATATAAAGGTAAATGGAGGCTTAGGGAATAGTGACCATGAAATAGTGGCGTTGGACTTTGTTATCGAAAGGAAAAGTGCGCTGGGTTAACAAAACATTTAATTTTAGGAAAGCAAATTTTCCCAGGTTTAAAAGCAGCTCTTCAGAATGTCAACTGGGATAATGTATTATCAGGTAAAGTACTGAACAGAAGTGGACTGTGTTCAATGGGATTTTAAGGCAGTTCACATCTAAATTTATACCCTTGGGAAATAAATGTAAAAAAAATAAATCTGCGCCATGTGGCTGAATTCGATGTAAAGAGCCAAATGGAAAGGAAGAAAAAGCCATTTAAAAGCTTTAAGGCCAAGGGTACGGAAAGGGCCTTTAGGGATTATAAAAACTGTAACAAGGAGGTAAGAAAGCAATCAAACTAGCTAAAATTAATAATGGTTAGGATAGCGTGAACAAAGCATCACTAAGCCTAAAAAAATGTGGCACCATTAATAATGGAGATAAGTTAGTTACGGAGGATGGCGATAAAGCAAAGTCTTGATAATTTTTTTCCCTCTATAACACTATAGAAGATCAAGTACGATATCATAGAGTATAGTCGCCAATAATGGTATAAAAGATTCAAGTGCATTGGTTAACCGAGGATATGGTACAGAAAGAACTAAATAGGGTTAATATTAATAAATCTCCTGGACCGGATAAAATAATCCTCGGGTACTTAGGGAGCTATGTTGTTTCTTATTTTTGCTGATTCCCTCATGTCCGGTGGTGTGCCTCTGGATTGGAAAAGGCTGATGTTATTCCAATATTCAAAAAGGTAGTCGTTCACAGCCGGGGGGTAATTACAGGCCTGTAAGTTTAACTTCAGTGGTGGGGAAGATCCTGGAAAGTTTAATAAGGGAACATGTTCTAGAGTGGGTTTCAAGAGCTGACATTATAAGTAACCAGCATGGATTTTGGAGGAATAGATCTTGTCAGACTAACTTGCTTGGCTTTTATGAGGAAGTAAGTAGAAATTTAGACTCTGGCATAGCAATAGATGTAGTTTACTTGGATTTGCAAAGGCTTTTGATACAGTCCCCCAAAGGTGACTAATGTATAAGCTCTGTTGGTCTGGGGAGTCACATTTGTACATGGATAGAAAATTGGTAATGAATAGGATGCAGAGAGTAGTTGTAAATGGGGCTTCATCATTATGGACTAAGTGCTAAGTGGGGTGCCACAGGGTTCTGTGTTGGGGTCCCTTCTATTTAATTATAAATGATGTGGAAGTAGGTATTGTCAGCAAGGTTTCTGTGCTTGCTGACGACACAAAACTTTGTCGACCATTAAAAACTTCAGAGGATGTGCAACGTTGCAGGGAGATCTAGATAGATTATCAATTGGGTTGCTAAGTGGCAGATGAGATTCAATGTTGATAAATGTAAGGTGATGCATTTTGGACTTAAAAATACTTGTGCTGCTTATACTATAAATGGTCTGTGTTAAATGAATCCCTGTTGGAAAGGGATCTCTGGAGGTTTGGTGGATAACAAACTTAAAGGTAGCAAGCAGTGCCAGTGGCAACAGCCAGAGCCAGCATGGTATTGTTTGTATAAAGAGGGGTATGGATTCAAAGGAGGAAAATGTAATTCTCCCTCTTTACAAAGCATTGGTAAGGCCTCATTTGGAATATGCAGTGCAATTTGGAATCCTGTGTACAAAAAGGACATCTTTGAAATGGAAAGGGTTCAGAGAAGGGCAACTAAATTTATAAGGGGATTGGGGGAGCTTGAATATGAAGAGAGACTGGAAAAGTTACAATTATGTACGCTGGAGAAAAGGCGCTTGCGTGGGGATATGATTACTGTGTATTAATACATTAACGGGCCATACAATAAACTATTTCGGGCATTGTTCACCAATAGAACATGCCAAAGGACAAAGGACATCACTTAAGATTGAAGAAAAAAGGTTAGGCTTCAAGCTCGGAAAGGCTTTTCACTGTGAGAACGGTAAAGCTATGGAACTGTCTTCCAGTGGACGTTGTTATGGCAGGTTCATTGTCAATTTAAAAAAAAGATGGATGAGTTTCTGCAAACAAGGAAGTTGCAAGTTTGGTTAATACATAAAGTAGAGTTGATCCAGGGAAATTTCCGATTGCCAATTGGAGTCAGGAAGGAATTTTTCCCCCTTCATAAATTTGGTGTTTTTTTTTTGCCTTCCTCTGGATCAACAGTTAGGCAGGAAATGAGGATATTGCAGATGGGTTGGACTGGATGGACGTATGTCTTTATTCAACCTCAAACACTATACTATGTACAATGTACAAGCTGTTTTGACACCTTACCCTGGGCGTTCCTATAACCCTTTTAGCCATTATGTAATCACGCCTACTTAACACCTGTCTATGATATGCTAATTGGGATTATCCAGAGTACAATTGCCACAGATTCTTGTACAAGTCATTCTGAATTGAGAAAGCCAGTCGTATGACTAGGTGAAACGTCTTCAAGAACTAAAATCATGTCCAGTTGATCTAATTGAATACAACAGATATACCATGACTGGATGAATGAGAACCTTCACAAGCAATGTTTGATCTAGTTTCAAATTTTTCTCTAATATTTGATTTTTGATTTTTCAATAAGTTCCAAGTCTCAAAAATTCTGTCAGATCCGCAGATTTTTCAAAAACAATCAGGAAAAAAAGTTTTGTTTAGAAAAAGGGGACTCATTGCTATTAGACAGCAACAGCTAGATATATTTGTTTACAATAGTAAAACTATGAAACTGTCTTTCAGCAGATGTGGTCAGACAGGTTTATAAAATAGTTAAGGGTGGTCTGGCTACAGTGAAGTTCAAAATATTGAAAATAATATTGAAAATTAATGGCATTTTAAATCACTTAATTTTGGTGATTCTGAGATCCTTTCCAATTGCCACTTTGGCAGACAGAACCCCCCCCTTCCCTAATTATTATAGGGACGGCACATGACAGGTGTCAGGTATAAGCAGCACGCCCGAGTAACAAAATCCCCAGATACCAAAACCTGTCCTTGCACCAAAGTTGTACAGTTTTGTGTGCTGCACAATTAATAGTTGATTGCTTGCCACTACTTGAGCAAGATCTGCAGCATCAATGTGTTGTCACAAAATAGGTGGTTTTACTGGCAGATAGTTCTCTTACAGAAATTGACCAGCAAACTGTGGCAGGTATGACTGCCTCGAGTGGCCATACACATTTCTCAGGTTACTTAGATAGGAATAACCGACCAAGGTAGGTCAAAGCACATGTGTGATTTGGGCCAAGGTAACGAGCAGACAAATATACGGTTGCTTTTATCATTCATAGTGTTGCCTTTGGCAAGGTGTCTTGAGGTCTGTACCTTTTGGCTTGCACTCAAAGAGCTGTCAGCAGACCTTGCCAAAGGCACATAATCTGCAACAATGCATGGCATCTTTCCACCTGCGCTGTAAAATAGGCAATGGAGGGGTATGTATTGGAGTTAGGTAAGGATGATTTACCAGATAGTGATGGTACCACCGTCTCCATCCCAGGACCTCATATCATATCTTTAGAAGCTGTAAATTAACCCCGTGGGCAGTAAAGGATATAAACACATTGGTGTCTCAGTTGCCATAAACAGTTTACCAGTTGTATGGTAATAGCTGCAGTTACCACCATGAATGTACTTACTTACCTGAAAGTTTTTTTTAACTTTCCTATATTTTATACAAAATATTAAAAAAAGGTATAACAACTGACCATATCAAACATGGTTTTGCTGCAAAAACATTTTTGAGTACTAGAAAGATCTTTGGGGTCAAAAATGTAAAATCATTATAACAAAATACTTTTGGGTATCAGAAATTAATTAATTGGGTCACAAAATGATGCTAGATAGTTCTGTTTGTATCATCACAGTAAATGAGCTTAAACATTATATTAAACAAAAGAAAAAGCATTCTTTACATAATGAATCATTCTGACAGTTTACTACTGTCAATAGCAAGATTGTTGACAAGGGCGATTGATGCCCTCTATCAAGCTTCAGATATACTCTCTTTATTCATATACAGCAGCATGCTTCTGATCTGTACAATTAGGGGTTAATTCCTATGATCAATGCATAGATTTTGTGTGTGAAACTGATTAAAAATCTAATGTAATAGACACGACCACACCAGGGCCAGAGCCAGGTGCAATCTCCCTCAGATACCATACAGGAAAACAACCCAGCAACCATTGAATACAACCACGGGCCCACCAAGAAATGTAGACCAGTTGGCCCACGAGAACGAGTGTTTAGGGGCCCACCTAACATTTTATATCTTTAATATCACTCATTACATGTCTATCTTACTCCAATGACTCTATTCTTTATTAAATGCATTTTCTTACTGTCCCTTTGGCTCTGTATTTAAATTGTAATAGTTTTTTCAGTTTTTTTGGATGCCTGGGCTGTGGCGCCCACCCAACCAATTTTCCTTTGAATTCAGCATTGGACTGATGAATACAACACAGGAAGTAGGCCCCTTCTAATTATGACTTGATTTATACCTTCCACCCATTTCATAAATGCTGTGAACTGTATTTTGGCTCACAGGATGGGAGGGTGTGTTGGTGCTGATGAATTCAGGGGAATGGTTGGAGCGTAGGATATCTGGTTAAACATACTTCTGGGAAACTGTAAATAAGCAAGATACATTCAGAAATCACTATGTGTTATAGTACATAAATCATATTCGGCAAAAAGCAGATGTCATACTGAAGGTCTGACATGACTTCCCCACACCCAGCCATCAGGAAATCCAGACAAAAACAAATCAAGAATGAATCTTCTACAACTGCGCAATAGAGAGTAAGGAGTAAAGCGCTTTGCACAAATACTTGGCTACTGGTCAGCATGTCTGAAAAATGTATTTTTTTTTATAGAACAAAAAGATTGACAGATTTAAAGATAGACAGACTGACTGTGGAACAGTCCATTATAGAAAATAAATTCTGTAAAATTGCATTTTTTTACAAAAAAAGCATGTCAGTGGGCAGAATGTTAAAAGACAATCATAGCTGCTTGCAATGTGGTATGATGTGTATGCACAGGCAGTTAAAGTGGTTCCTTCTGCTACTGAGCAAAGCTCATCAAACATTTTACCTTACATCGCTCCAGCCCTCCAGCAATTAGTCATTAAATTATTTATCTTACCTCAATAACTTTTATCATTAGTCTCAATAAATAACAAAAATACTGTATTTTATAATATAAGATATGTGGGTGTGTGTAAAAAAAAAAGTTAGTTACCTGAAGGGGTAGGTTGGCAATCAAACATAAGACGCCAAAGACAATGAGCAGGATATTGGTGAAAATGAAAGCTCTGGTAGCATTAAGGAGCTTCTGAATATTTTTAGACCTTGAGAGAAAACACATTTTTATAAAAAAATGAATTGTATCTCAGTATAGATACATGTTGATTCTTTACTGGTTGTACCATTTCATTATAACATTAAACAAAAAAACATTTATTACACTTTTAACTGTAAAATTGCTAGAAAATACACAGTAAGGATAAAAAAAAACATGTCCACCAAAACACACTAAATGTGATACATACATAGAGCACCCCCAAAAACCCTGGCCAAGATACTTATCTGCTTCCCCAGTGCAACATACTGTATACAGAGATATTAGGTTCACAACTTCTTCTGCAAAATTACAAGATCTTTTTGAGCTTGAGCAGCCACAGAGGAGGAGACTTTTAAAATGTCAATGTCATGTCCATAATGATGAAAGAAGCCGACTGGTGCTGGCAAGAAAAAATAATCTCCATTCAGGGATGGCCAGGGGAAGTGCTGTGGTCTTTAGGGGTCATTTGTGTCTACATTCAGGGATACCAGGAAAGTGGGTCAGTTTGGGTCATTCATGTGTGTACTGTATCATTGAGGTGGGGGCTTGTCATGCCCTTTAATTGGTGACAAGTGTGTTTGACAATTTATCAGATAAATAAAACATAATGTGTTGAGTGGAAAACATTGAACAAAATTATCTTCCTGACTAAAGGGGGTATGACTGGCATTTGATTAAAATAACGGCCAGGATCTCTTGTACGTTTATTCTCTTCAAACTAGTAATCCTATTAACCTGCGGCCCCTGTGACTTAGTCACAGATTGCTCAGCCTACCTGTTGTACTTTGCAATGCGGGAGGATAAATTTAAAAGGGTATGTCCCAAAATCTCTTTAATATAAGAAAAGATACACCCTGACCACCAGCTGCCGCGTTATAAACCACACAAAACAAACAGTACTATAGCCCCCCCTTAATCCTCCGGTGCATTGATCTGGCTCCATGCTTGTGGAACTTGCAGGGGGCCGGACCGGGCAGCGTGCCTGTGATTGGCTAAGATGCGGCCAATCCAGATGTGGCTGACGTCAGTGGATCTGCCGTGGGAACGAAACAGCGTAGTAAGTAACAATTTGATTATTTCTTAAAAAAAATAACTTGGAGGTTAGGTCTGGGCAGGTAGGGGTATTTTCTTACACTTAAGGGGAATTTACGCTAGGTGAGGGAAGGAGAAGGAGTGCGCTAGGAGGGATGAAGGCTGCGGCAGGAACGGAAAGGCACGGACTGTAATCCAGCTCTCTAGAGCTGGATTTACAGTAGTGAGATGCTCTTGGTCTGCTATTGGAAGGTAGTAAAAACTTACTGTAGTATCTTAAAATTGGCTTGAATGGATTTTAATATTTTGGCTTGTTAAAGCTAGGAAAATGACCTAATATATATCTTCAATTATTGTTTTGGGGTGGAACATTCCTTCTAATCTTACAAAAAGTGTATTGCTGAAATTGGATCATCAACAGCAGTACCACATTTTAAACAATTTTTGATGAATATATCACTTCATTTTTGATATCCAATTAAGTAGTCTTTAGGGAGGCAGGTAATCATATGCGGGGAGTAAGGTGCGTTCTAAATTAGGGTAGAGGTCCCTGCATTGAGTTACGCGATTTGCAATTGAGTTTGAATGGTTTGCAGGTCGGGGTTGGGCAAAGAAAACTGTGGGTGGGTAGAAGCATTCCAGTCTTAAAAAAATGTCAGTCAAAGACGATCGGTCTGTTAATAACTGAAACTGAGAATACAAGACAATGCAAATCCATGACAATGTGCAGTATGCATAGTACATCACAAAATCACAACTATGGCAGATAAAAGGTAAGTTTAAGAAGTATGCAAAAGCTCACAGCCTCTTGTTTTGTGCAAAGGGGGTAAATATGTGAGTATAAAACCGTTTCTAACTATTACTTAAGGGTGATGTCAATAAAAAGGTTTATCGTTAAAAGGGTGCTAATTTTGCCACCCAATCTAATAGTGTTTAGATGTTTACAATCGTCAAAAAGGTTTGTATGGTTGGTTGCCAATTAGCACCTTAAACGATAAGACACTGTTTATGATCTACCTGTTAGAATGTTATAGAGGATTGGCCATTTGGGATAAGAGATACAGACATAGGGGCATATTTATATAGTACATGTCTAAACTTCTCGAAACTTCTTAAGCATGTTAGCGCCTAATTTTCCTTTGGACCGTTAAAGCAGTGATAACAGTGGCGGACAAGAGTCAGTACCAGACTACATGTCGCTTTACAGCATATCTATAACATAGCAAAAGTATTTTTGCGTTCAGAGCAATTCCCAAGTTCGACACAGTCTAGGTCGGCTGAAAAACACATAAGTGGCATGATTAGCCTGCTCTGGGACCATGGACGAGGTCAGTACATGGTGTGCACATTATCAGTGTTTCTCAATACAATAAGTATCAGAGGGGAGGGACGTTGCGGCTGTTAGACTATTTTCCTATGCATTACGATGCAATTTGAGTATTTCGCCAAAGGCGAAAATGATCGGTTTTATAAATAAGGCGAACAACAGCGATATTGTCATTGCGATATCCTGGATTCACACAACGTGCACGGAACTCACAGGGCAGTACTGTTTAAGGCTCAAGCGAAGAGTTGCACAGAACTCACAGGCCAGTCTATTTGAGGCTCAAGCAGGGAGGAAAGCAGAGGAAATTTCAGAGGGGCGGAGCTTTAACTCAGCCAAACCAGTAACAAGCTGTCAGCAACTTTCAAGGCAGAGACGACAGAACTTGCGTTTCATCGGGTTTGCAGAGGGAACCGAGACACCTAATCCCGGAAAGTTTATCGAGGACTGGATAAAGTCTCACTTCCAATGCGACAACCTATCTCACAGTTTAGCATAGAAGAGCGCACAGATTCCCGCCAAACCGCCCATCCCTGGCGCTCCGCCAAGGCCTATATAGCCAGGCTCCTGAATGCCAAGGACCGGACGCCATCCTGCGCATGGCCCGAGATATGACGACCTCAAACATGAAAACTCCACATTTCGCATCTTCCCGGACTTTTCCATAACCCTACGAAGAAGCGGGCAAGTTTTACAGATGTTAAAAAAAGACTGGCTCAAGCCAACATCATCTACTCAATGTATAACCCCGCAAGATTACGAGTACAGGTGGTGGCAGAACCCGTTTCTTTGAATCCCCTGCGGAAGCATGCTCCTGGCTGGACTCCCGGTAGACTGGCCTGGAACGCCACTACAACCTACACTGCTCCGAGAGATTATCGGCCCGGCTGGCGCCACAACTCATCCAACCACACAGCCACTTGGATCCACACACTCCTACCTAAAGGTCCCAATGTTCGCAACCAAGACGGGCACCCGGTAGACCGTGAGTAACACCCCCAACCTGACCGTAATCTAAACCCACTTGCCCCCGCTCACCCACAGACAATACCCATCACTTGGTCGGCGATACTAATTCAATATCTGGACACACTTGTACTGGCCCCCCGAACCACCCCAACTTTCCCCATCCCCCTTCCTCAACCTCCAACCGTGCGGCACTGTCTCTCACACAGTCCCCCTGACCATATCGAATTTAGACTAAGGAATCGTCCCTATAACCAGTCTGCAACTCACCATACCTGTTAATCCAAATTATATGCACTAACGCCCAATTTACCTCCCCCAGCACCTCTATACTACCACCACACCCCAAAGAACTTTCGCATGAGGGACTTTGTCAACTACGATATGGGGCCCCGATACCAACACGCTGACAAAAGAAATAATTCGATACCTCTGCCATCTATGGACCAGCTCTAATGCGCAGACTTATACTGATATCAGGCTATATTCGCCATCTCAGACTCGTCTCCATCCACCATCTACCCAACCTACCCTGGCAACAGCCTTCCCTTATACCTCCCACCGTGGTAGGCGACCCTACCACCATCCCGGGTAATGACCCTCACCCTGACCAAAATGCTATATTCTTTATTACTCCTGGTCAGAGATATACCACACTAACTGCTTGCCAAGACCAGCATAACTGCAAGATGTTGCTACGTACTATAACAATTTTGGCTGTGGACACCTCCAGATGGACATATCCTCAACATACATGCTAAAGCATTTGCTTCAACCACCCCTAGGTCCCCTCCGAACTATTATGCTCTTATACAATGCTAGCCCCTACTTACCCCCAAATACGCTACTACCTAAACCCTCCTACTTACCTCTCCCCTGTCTTTAACCCTCCCTAACACCCGCCTGTCTTTCCCTCCTATATCCCAAGCTGGATGATGATAAGAATTGACTATCACTCGCTCGCTGTGTAGCATAGCTGACACTGATCTCAATGATTCTGACAGTACTTCCCCCTCCTTCCCCCCCCCCCCCCTTGTACCCCTCCACTACTCTTCCTTCCCTCCATAAGGTATACCACATACAAAGTCATATCGAGGGGAAGAGTGTATAGTATGAACTATGTTACTGATATGTGATCGTGGGGGGCCATTGGCACTGATGTTGAATAATTGATGTTGATATTTTTTTCTCTTGCAAACTAGATGTCCCTAACAATCAGCTTTGTGATACTGGGATACGTGCCGGCCTTTCGGGATCTCGGGGATGCCCAAGCCGCTTCCACCCATACCGATGGTAGACCTTTTGCAACAGCTGACATGTGCGGCAGGCTCTTAGCAGTCGCGCTCTGTCGCTCTGGTGTATGTGTTGGGGCCCTTGGATCTCGGCGATGCCGTGCACTGTTCCCAGACATGTTGACACACGACCATTCGTAATATCCGATACTCAAGACATACCTTTAACAGTCTACATTGTTATATCAGTGTACTGTCGGTGTCCTGGGGTCTCGATGCGCCTGCACTGCCCCCAACCATACCAATGGTAGATCTCTCGCAATAACTAATATCTGCGATAGACCCTTAACAGTCGTACCCTTCTGCATGGGCGGGTGCATGGGGGCCTCGGGCCCCGGTGACATTGTAAATGCCTCCGAGTGGGGTTGTGGGACCCCCCTGCAATAACCGACATATACGAAAGACCTTCAACAGTTGTATTCTGCCTATGGAGATTGTGTCTGAACCCAGAATCCCAATGTTACCATGCCCTGCTTCTGGCCACACCGACCCTTAATCTCCCGCAATAACTGATACTCCTGATAAACCTTTGATGATCATAGTTTGTTACACCTGTATTTGTGATAGGGTCTCAAAGTCTCATTGATATCGTAAACTGTCTCCAGTTAATCTAAGGTCAAACTTTTCGTAGTGTCTGACATGTGCGATAGACTATACACAGCCGCATTGTACCCCAATATGTAGTGTTATTGTTTAATTTATGTATACTAACCCTACACGAATAATGCAAATTACATTGTATAATGCCTCCGAGTGGGGTGTGGGACCCCCCTGCAATAACCGACATATACGAAAGACCTTCAACAGTTGTATTCTGCCTATGGAGATATGTGTCTGAAACCCAGATCTCAATGTTACCTACCCTGCTTCTGGCCACACCGACCCTTAATCTCCCGCAATAACTGATACACTGATAAACCTTTGATGATCATAGCTTGTTCACCTGTTTGTGATAAGGTCTCAAAGTCTCATTGATATCGTAAACTGTCCCCAGTTATACTAAGGTCAACTTTTCGTAGTGTCTGACATGTGCGATAGACTATCAACAGCCGCATTTTTGCCCCAATATGTATGTGTTATTGTTTGAATTTATGGAACTACAACCCTACACGAATAATGCAAATATTTTGTAAGATACCTGCCGCAGTCACCCGTATATCCCCACCTCCCTCCAGCAGATCAACACATGTGCAGCACACCATAACAGACAACAATCTCTGCGGCACCAGGAGCCGACGCAACCACATCACGCCACGGGAACAACCACCGCACCCCCGTCCCACTATCCCCCTCACATACTACTTCACAGTGGCCAAACCAACACCTTAACAAAAAAAAAAAGGAAAAAACAAACACCACATCAATCCCCACTACTAACATCTGAATATGTAACATACGATAGCGGTCCCCCACGTGGTACCTGAATATGAAACCCACAGACCTACGAGTACCGACCTTCGGTCGGCCCCGACTCTCTCCCAAATCATTCAAACCTCGTGGAGCTGGACAACTAACTCCCTAACCCACAATAACCCATGGTCCAGGGGCAAAGAATGGCTACCCTCCTTCTTCCTGCAGAAACTGCACTCACGTGCATCCCCTTAACCAAGTCCCACAGGCAGTGGAACAAGTTACTGTTATGTTTTACGTTTATAGTTAATACCCCCCCCTTATCTCATTGCAATGTATATACTACAACCAATCGCATAGAACCTACCTGCCTCCCTCCCCCCCGGTGTGCCGCTGCCGCCCCATACCTGACCGCTGTTATGTCTCTACCACTGAAAATTCTGACATGGAATGTCAGAGGTCTAAACAACCCATCCAAAAGACTCTCCGTCTTCTCCCAGATAAGATCCACACAGGCTGATATAATATGTCTCCAGGAGACCCACTTACTCCCTATCACAGGGTATCTCCAAACATGGATTGCTGGACAGCACATAGTACACACTCCTCCTACTCATGGAGTCTCAATATTAATAAATAAGCAACTGAGATACATCATCCAAGAAGTCAAATCTGACAAGAGAGGAAAATATCTATGCCTAGCCCTCACCATAAATTCATGTCTGGTTGTGATAATCGCTATATATTTCCTCCACCTGCACAATCAGCAACCTTTAAAAGAAACTCTTTCATTTATCACAAAATATCCACAAGCACATGTTATATGTCTAGGCGACTTTAATGCCCTTATGAACCCCCTCCAGACAAATTGAACCCACCCCACCACCAACAACAAATCCTCTTCAACAATCCTCCCTCTCAGCATATACCCAGGAACTGGGCCTTATAGACGCGTGGAACTGCGCTACCCGCATAAGAAAGAATATACCTGCCACTCTAGAACGTACAACACACTATCGAGAATAATTATATATTTATCAATAAAAGACTATCTCCCAACATCGTGGACATTCTGCATCTGACTAGGGGTATATCTGATCACTCACCTATTCTTTTAAAGCTTAAACCCCTCCATAAACCCTTTCACCACACGCCCATGGCGCTTCCACCCCTTTTGGATTAATCTCTTCCCCCCCTTTGGATTAATCTCTTCCCCCCTGGAGACACGATTCCACCAAATTGACTCCTACTTCCAATTCAACAATAACGACGCAAATATCACATACCTGGGATGCGTTTAAAGCAGTCCTACGCGGAGCACTGCATCCACCATCTCCCATATCAAACACTCGACCTCTGATAGGGAAAACGAGGTAACAAGATCCCTGCTGGAGGCCGAATCCAACTATGTAACAACCCCACGCCCACACCAAACAACCTGGCTCACCACACAAAACATCTATAACACACTCACCACCGAAAAACACGCACGGAAAAATTTTTTTCAAACATCTTATTTCGAACACGGTCACCAATCTTCTAAACTTCTGGCATGGTTGGCCCACGGCCCATCAACCAGAACGTAATAAACCAAATAAACGATACAACACCTCAACCAAATTACAGATACGCATGGAATCCTGAATTGTTTTACAGAATACTATTCCACACTATACCAATCCCAAATATGCCCGTCAACCACACCAATGAACACTTCCCACAAGAGTACAATTCCCCCAACTTGAACAACAAGAGCCTCCCTCCTTGATGCAGATATAACGCAGAGGAACTCAAGCTGCACTACAGAGTATGTCATGGGCAAACCCCAGGCCCAGACGGATATCCAGTAGAAATTAACAAAAAATACCAACAACAATCATAACCACAGCTACTACAATATACTCTGCTTGCTCTCTCCACTCTCAAAAGCTCCCAACATCTATGTACGAAGCCATATCATTCTTTTACTAAAAACAGGAAAAGACCCCACCAACTGTAGTTCCTATGAACCAATATCTCCCTCAACACTGATTACAAAATTCTTGCCAAAATCTTAGCCAATCGCATCCAAAAAATAATCTTAAAATAATACACCCAAATCAGGACCAACACCACAACACCGGGACCAACGGCTTTATCCGGCAAAAAACTTCCATAAACATTAGGAAAACCCTGATACATACCCAAGTAGCCACACCACGCCAACACCGATTTTCTAGGTCGTCCAATTTGTTCATCGTGGCTTGCAGTTCCTGTTGCAGGTGGGTTATATTATGCGTGTGGCCTGGTATTATATCCTCCAGTTCGGATATGCGGGTCTCGGCTTCACCCACTCTTTGTCTTACTTTATGAAGGTCTTGACGCATCAGGGATAGGTCGGCCTTAACCTCCTCTAGCATGGTTGTATGGGTTTTCTTGGAGTCGCTGATGGCTCCCAGGAGGTCTTTTTTAAGGTCACCTAGGGTACATCCATCGCCGGTCGGTTGTTCCGTGTCACTGCTTTGGGAGTGAGCCATGTTCCCTGGAGGCTCCGATCGAGGGGACTTCGCACCTTCCGGGGCCTTGTTGGAGTTGTGCCACGCGAATTTTTGTAGGCGGGTTTTGGCGGATTTAGCCTGGTTTTGTTGTTTATGCCGGGGCATTGGGTTAGACGTGGAGCTAGTTATTTTAGATGTCGGTTTCAGGCTTGAGAAAGGTAGGTTATTAGCCTCGGGTGAGTGTTAGGTCCAGGAGCAGGTCCGCCGCACGTCTTACTCCATCACCGTCCTAGCTCCGCCCCCCTAAAATAAGCAGCTTTAGCTGGAACCTCACCCCCTATATTAGTTCCCTGGCTGCTATCTCTGGACTGCTGCATGATAAGATCAGCCTCCTGTCCCCCTGTGCACTGAACCCCTCTGCCACAGGCGTCAGGAAGGACTGTGCGTCAATGCAAAGCTCCTCCTTGACCACACTAGCGCCACACATGGTGTGGGAAAATATTTCCTCTGACTCCTCCTCCGGATCCCCGAAGGTTTGGAACATGTGGTCAATAAACTCCTGATAGACAGCCCACAGTAGGAGCCACAGGGGAGGGAGGGGCAGGCACATTATCAGTGGTGACAGCTCGGCTGTCCTGTGCCTGTGAGGAGGTGGAAGGGGAAGGCTGGGTAATCCAGTCGACTACCTGCCTTCCTTGATCAGGATTGATAGCCCTAGCCCGGCTACCCCAGAACATATCGGGCAGTGTTGCCCTGCCCTGTGAAGGGCCAGGTGGCTCCTGCCCAACAGCAGCAGACTGCATGGGCCCACCTCTGCCTCTAACATCACGTGCAGAGGCACCTCTTCCTCTGCCTCGTCCTCTTGCCCTGCCTGGCATTTTGCTCTCCCTATATATCTGTATATATATATACTGTATACTGTATACAATAATACAGACAGAGAGAAATAAAACACACAAAGCCCTCTAAAAGGACTTTTGGTTTTATCAATGTGTGAACACAGGGGGGATAACAGCAAGTGTTAACCGACCACACTAAAATCCACACAATCAAAGCTCAAGTTTGCTCAAAAAACAAAAAAATCTCTTCAAACTCCAACACTATCAGCTCACCGACTAAATGCTCCAACACACTGACAAAATGGTGTCTGAAAGGTTGCCTTTTATACCCAGGAGGTTGGCACTACTGTGGTTGGTGAATTTAGGTCATGTGGCATAATTCGATGATTATTGCATTTTTGATTTCATTTTCGATAATCATCTACTTTCGATTTCGATAATCATCTACTTTCGATTTCGATAATCATCTACTTTCGATTTCGATAATCATCTACTTTTGATTTCGATAATTATTGAATTTACGATAAAAATCGAAAACTCGGAAAATTCGAGTTTCGAAAAATCCGGGAGTTCCGAAAGTTTCGTCGGGACTTTGAAACCGCCGGATTCGAAACGAAACTAGGTTCTATTAGAACCCAAAGTACATCTCTAAATACCACCAGATGCAAACCATTTTGCATTTATAAAAAAGGCAAATCCCTGTATAACCTCTTAATTCAAGCAGACCCAGTGACCAAATATAAAAAAGAATCATCCTCTTTCTCCCAAAAAAAAGGTTGCTTCAAGTGTTTTAACTGTAATATATGTAACTCCATGATTCTAGGTAACTGTTTTGTCCATCCATACACGGGGAAGATATTTAAGATCAATGGCTTCTATAAATGCAATACTGAGTTCTGCGTATATATATTGAAATGTCCATGCTCTCTTGTATATGTAGGGAAAACCATTGGACCATTTAAAAAGAGATTCCAACGTCACAGAAGTGACATACGTATTGCCCTGTCCAAACATTCTGATTATCAAAATAGAGACATCCCTCCAGTAGCGGCACACTTCTGTCAGATGAACCATCAGGTTGCTGAATTACGAGCAATGGTTATAGATCACATACAACATATTACTCTGTAGGGAAGCCACATGTATTCATAGATTAGATACAGTTCAGCCTAAAGGACTCAACACAAATTTGTGTCTAGCTTGTTTTTTACCTAAAAGATAATGATATTATTCTTTATTTGAGGATGTTTTGGATTGCATCATTTTAATAGTATCTACTTTTATTGTTCTGAATGTACTGACCCAATTATTTGTCTGTTTTAACATATTTACACTTTTTATCATATTTATATTATATTTATATTGCACTAGCACTTTTATATTTGTACCTTATGGTATACCATAGCACTTTAGTTTATTCATTTAAGTATTGACCACTAGATGGCCATCTTGTTCGTTATTGGTTATACTATAAATGGAGCACTGTTGTTCACAATGTTCACAATACATTTTTGTCTGAGGAAGGTGCCACTACAGCACCGAAACATCACTATAATAAATAGAGTGTTGGTCAAGACTGATGTGCCCAGTATTATTTGATATTTGGTAGCTGAAGGTGTGTACTTTCCAAAAAGATATAGTTTGTGGGGGGTATTTTTGAGATTGGAGTGTGTTTAGTTTGAAAAAACAAAACCAGTTTAAAATGCCGAGGTGACTAATATTGTAGGTGTAATTGTCTTTATGCATTCATTACTTTTAGGGCTAGTTAGTAGCCATGTCTCGTCTTTCACCCATGCATGTAGCATAACGTTTGATTCAGAACCTTGATATTTAGGTTTTATTTCTACTTGTCATGGGAGTAAGGGGCAGAGATATGCATAATCTCCCCTTTATGTCCTATGGCTAAAGCATGTGTCCAAAACTGCTGGCATATTAAAGGGCATGTCCACCTCCTAAACTACATTCTCCCCCACTACTGGCCCCACTGTGCAGAATTTAAAAATCCTTACCTTACCTCTCTGCTCCAAATGGTTCTCCTGCAATGTCAGCCCAAAGTTCTTGAAAGTGAAGACCAGGAGACTGGCAGGGAGGGAAAACATTTACGCCTCTTAGGTGTCCTCTGAGAGGTTTCTGGCTTGCAGTGCAGCTCTCCCCCTCCCCCCTCCCTCCCTACCGGTCCCTGCTTCCTCCCTGGTGCCCTAGCGTTTAATCCAATTTCTGTAGTGTAGGGGACCCTTTCCCAACCCAACTGCTATATTAGTTTGTAAAAAAAGCTGAACTCTACTTACACAGCCTCGTTCCCCTGGCATTCTGTACTGCTGGAAGCCTCACGGATGTGGCTGATGGTCTGGCACCCTGCTTCCAGTTTCATGCGAGCAGAGGGCAATGTCTGAACCCCAGGGGAACAAGGATGTGTAAGTAATGTTCAGCTTTTTTTACAAACTACTATAGCAGTTGGGGGTGGGAGAGGGTCCCCTACACTACAGAATTTTTAAAAAAAAATGTAACATGCAAAACAGCCTTATGGTACACAGCCACACATCTAACCTGCAGACATGACATGTTTCAATCTTGTTACATCTCGTCAGTGCAAGATACAGATTCATGGGGTAGGACTGGGGACCACAATGTACAAGGCAGCTATATAGCTTTAATAAGAGTATGGAAATAACCACACTCCGAAAAGGTATATAGATATCAGAAGGGGAGTCAGAAACAAATACTATTGTACCGGTGCTAGAGGTAAGTAAAATACAGAATATAGATACACATACACCCCAAAGACAGGGTAAACAAATACCACCTCCACCACAGCAATAAGGGGCGGGCACCTAACTCTGACATAAATTCCCACAAAATTACCATATGGGGTACACAACCCTAATACCTACTGCATGGTGATCCAAATGCAAATTCATTTTATTTACACATAATAATGCAACTTAGCATGTTGAGATAAAAGCATATCAAAAAAGTGCACTGATAAAATCCCAGGAAAGGAACCAGGAATGTAAACAGCGTATAGGTGTGTAAAATCACTGTATGGAGAGACCCCTATAATAAATGACCAAACTAGTATAAGGACATATAAAACAGCGGCTCCAAAACTTGGATACCCCACATACACTAGAACCAAGTCCAAAGTCCAATGTGGGTATCCATAAAACTCTATAGCAGAAATAGATGTAACCAAAGCATAAACACTATAGGCAATAGGGGATAAGGCAGCAGGGCAGCGTTAGTGATAAATGGAGATGGTGAAAATAGATGGTATAAAGGCAGAGCAAATTGCTCAAATAAGGCTCCTCAACCACATGCACACACTGGCGGTGCACGTAGACGGAGCAGTCTCATCCATCCTGAGATCGGGTCCCCCCGACACATCCCACGGTATCCACAAAATGATCACGTCATCAATATATCTGGACCACATACTGATTTTACTCGAGGCCCGGGTATACTGTTCCATGCAGAAGATCTCTCTCTCCCACTCACCTAGGTATAGGCCTGCATAGGTAGGTGCGCAGGCTGTACCCGTTGCTGTCCCACGTTTTTGATGAATGAAGGTGCCTCCAAACACAAAGAAGTTATTTTCAAGTATAATTTGCAGTAATTTAAAAATAAACCTGGAGTTGTCTATATACTTAGTACCCCTGGTTGATAAATATTTTTGTATTGTAGTTATACCCTTATCATGCGGGATCGATGGATAGAGGGCTTCAACATCCATCGCTATTAGATAAGTATTATCCATGATCTTAATGGAATCGATCCTTCTTAGGACATCTCTAGTGTCTTTGAGATATGTAGGTAATGTATTGAGAAAGGGACGAAGCATTTTATCCACATATCTTGAAATCATCTCGGTAGGCCCTCCGACCCCCAAAATAATAGGTCGCCCTGGAGGACGTTTGATATTTTTATGTATCTTTGGCAACCAGTACATACAGGGTATAACCGGGTTTTTAACAAACATATATTCAAATTCCTTCTTATCAATAACACCTTTTTCCAGGGCATCTGCCAACACAGTCCGGATCTGTATATTTAAATTAGGTATAGGGTTTCCCTCTACTCTATCATACTGTGATGTATCATTAAGTAGTTTGAAAGCCTCTCTTTGATAATGCTCGGTATCCATGATTACAATTTTACCCCCTTTATTGGCAGGTTTATTGTCAAATTACTGCAAATTATACTTGAAAATAACTTCTTTGTGTTTGGAGGCACCTTCTTTCATCAAAAACATGGGACAGCAATGGGTACGGCCTGCGCACCTACCTATGCAGGCCTATACCTAGGTGAGTGGGAGAGAGAGATCTTCTGCATGGAACAGTATACCTGGGCCACGAGTAAAATCAGTATGTGGTCCAGATATATTGATGATGTGATCATTTTGTGGGAGGGTACCCCACAGGAATGGGAATCCTTCTTTGATCAGTTGAATGTTAACTCATGGAACCTTCGGTTCACGTACTCATTGGATAAGCAACAGATCCCGTTCCTTGATCTGATGATCATTAGACAAGGGAACACGCTGCATACCAATATTTACCGTAAATCCACCTCAGGTAATACCCTCTTGCAAGCATCTAGCATGCACCCCACCACACTTTTGAAAGGTATCCCCATAGGACAATATACTAGAGCCCGTCGAAACTGTTCTACTGTGAATGATTTTGAAAAAGAGGCACATAATCTTAATGATAGATTCCGTGAATGTGGATACCCAAAAATTTGGTGTTGTAAAGCATATAAGAAGGCCAAATTTGCTAAAAGGGAAAATCTGGTATTCAAAGATAATCCCTGTTTATCTGATGGGATTATCAGATTAATCACTGAATATAACAGTGATTGGAATGTTATTACCATGCTATTAAAGAAACATTGGCAAATCCTCTATAGGGATCCAAGCCTTAAACAGTATTTATCTCCCACACCTAAAGTAACTGCCCGACGAACCCCTACGATAGGACAAAGTTTGGTCCATACCTTCTTTCAACCACCAGTCCAAAGTACTTTTGTTCCTGGGATGGCACAAAGTATAACATTAAAAGTTTTATAAATTGTAAAACCAGAGGAGTTGTTTATATTTTACAATTCCCTTGTATGAAAATTTATGTGGGTACAACCATAATTTTTTGTAAAACATGTAGCAGTCTTAACCAATAAAAAAAAACTTTCTGTATGCTATACAGGAAGTGATGTGTATTTAAAAAAGAGAATATAAAGGGTGATGCTTTTTTTCTAGGAAAACTGGGAGGGAGAAATATGTGTTTATATGTTAGATTATTAGGGTAATGCTATTCTAATATCATGAGACTTTGAGGCACCTTCTGTTATAATAAGGCTTTATTTCATTTTATACTCTGCAGTTGCAATGCATCTGGACACATGCATTAGCTACAGGACATTTTGCAGGTCAGATGATTGGCTCTATATATTAAGCTTTATTGCATGATATTAGCCAGCAGTTCTGGACACATGCATTAGTTAAGGGACATAAAGGAGTGTTTTGCATATCTCCGCCCCTTACTCTGGGAAACATGGGAGTAAGAAATTACTTCTTGTTTCTTAGGCTTTGTGGACAATGCTATTCATATAGCATGAGACTGCAAGATGCCTTCTGTTATAAAAAGGTGTTTCTCTGCTTTTATGCTCAGTGAAGGGCTTTTTGCTTCTTTTGGTCACTCTCTCCCTAAGCTTTCTAGCTGCCTTTTCTACTACAGGACATAAAGAAGAAACTTACTGCAAACAGTGAATGCTGGGATTTATATTTTTCAACATGTGAATGGTCACACGTTCAACACCCCTGCTCTATAACATTAGGCTGTATTGCATCTGGACACATGCCTTTGCTACAGGATATTAAGAATAAACTTACTGCAAACAGAGAATGCTAGGATTTGTAGTTTTGAAACATGTGAAAGGTCCCAAGTTTAACACCCCTGCTCTATACCATTAGACTCTATTACATCTAGACACATGCCTTTGCCACAGGCTATAAATGAGATACTTTGCATGTCCCTGTCCATTTTTTGTAGGGAAGATGGGAGAGATGTGTTTATAAGTTAGGTTAGGGCAATGCTGTTTTAATAACATGCTGATATAAGAAGGTTCTATTTTATTTTATACTCTGTGGGGAGCTTTTAGCTCCTTTAACACCATCTCACCTTAACCTATGAAGCTAATCAGTATCCTGTGCCCACAAGTCCTAACCCCATAGCAACTGTAAATCTGCCCCTTGCTGTGTTAAATACTAATAAGTGTGAACTTAGCATGGTAATCTTCTATAGGGTGTCAGATTATCTAATATTGCTGTTAAATTTGAACCACTTGTTGGGGAAGGATTGCCTAGGTCTATTGGCAGACCTGCAGAATTATTTTATTTGGTTCCCCTGGATGCAGTTTGACTAACTGTTAAATCTACCCCTGTGTAAAGGTTTTGTATCCACATAACATACATCCACATATATGGATATACATATATGGGGAGATCTGTATGTAAGGGGGTTCTGTATATAAGGGGGATCTGTATATATAGGGAAGATCTGTATATAAGGGGGATCTGAATATATGTGGAATCTGTATATATGGGCAGACCTGTATATATACAGAAAATCTGTATATAAGGGGGATCTGTATGTATAGAGGAGATCTGCGTATAAGGGGGATTTGTAAATATAGGGGAGATCTGCATATATGGTGGATCTATATATATGGGTAGATCTGCATATAAGGGGGATCTGTAAATAAGGGGGACCTGTGTATATATAGGGGAGATCTGCCTATATAGGTAGATCTGCATATATGGGGACCTGTATATAGGGGGTCTATCTGCATATAAGGCAGATCTGTGTATATGGGGAGATCTGCATATATGGGGATCTGAATACATAGAGGAGATCTGCATATATAGGGATCTGTATAAATGGGTAAATCTGCATATATGGGGGAGATCTGTATATATAGACAGATCTTTATACATGGGGGATCTATATATATTCAGGAGATGTGCTTGTGAAGGTTCTCATTCATCCAGGTTATGGTATATCTGTTGTATTCAATTAGATCAACTGGACTTGAAGTTTAGTTCTTGAAGACATTTCACTAGTCATCCGACTGGCTTTCTCAATGCAGAATGTACAAGAAACCATGCTAAGGTGACAATGCTCCTGGCCGATAACAACACATATGAGGCCTTAACAAGGGATCCCACCAGCCGTTACAAGAAAAAGGTCATAGACTTACTACGACAGCTTCAAAAGCCATTGATCAAGCAATGTATCATCGCCTCTACCCTGGTGAGGCACATCCATGCATATATGGACTCCCAAAGATACATAAGGAAGGGGCACCGCTAAGTTAGCAGCATCAACTCTGTAACATACAAGGTGGCAAAATACCTAGCCAATATCTTAGGACCATTGGTAGGAAGTTCTAAGCATCACATCCAGAACTCTCAGGATTTCACCAACAAGATTAAAGATATAGTACTCGGTGCCTCTGTCCTGTGATGTGACATCTTTCTTCACCTGTATACCCACCAAGGAGGCTGTTGACATGGTGAGAAAAGGACTAGGCCAAAACAGCACTCTTACCAGCAGAACTGATCTCAACCCAGAACAGGTGTGTTCCTTACTAGACTTGTGCCTGAATACCATCTTTTTTAAATACTGGGATACGTTCTATAAGCAAAAACATAGATGTGCTATGGGATCTCCAGTTTCACACATTGTGGCCAACCGTTACATGGAGGAGGTAGAAAAACAGACCAAAACATCAAATTTACAAGGGAAGAGGTACAAAACAACAAAATGGATTTCTTGGACTGCTTGGTAGAAGTCAAGGAAAATGGTAAACTGGAAGTAGGGGTTTACAGAAAACCAACACACACAGATCAGTATTTGATGTTTGACTCCCACCACCCTTTAGATCACAAGCTGGGTGTCATCAGAACCCTGCAACACAGAGCTGAGAACATCCCCACTAGAACAGAGGCGAAGGCTAAAGAAATGAAACATCTCAGAGGAGCCCTTAAAACTTGTGGATATCCTGACTGGGCCTTTGTCAAAAGAAGTAGAAGGAAAGAAAAGAACACAAATACCAACAGTGAAGGGGAAAAGCAAGACAGGTGAAAGAACATGGTCATCCCATATGTAGCAAGGGTCTCCAAGAAATTAAGAAGAATTTTCAAAAAACACTGTATCCCTGTCTGCTTTAAACTGAACAACACACTGAGGCAGCAAGAAAAACAACATCATTTACACAGTGCAGTGCAGTGAAGAATGCTCTGATTTGTTTGTGGGGGAGACCAAACAGCAACTGCATCAACGTATGGCCCAGCAAAGAAGAGCCAATTCCTCGGGTCAGTACTCAGCCGTGTACCTGCATCTTAAGGATAAAGGGACATACCTTTTGAAGATTGTAAAAAACATATTGGCAAAGGAACGTGACTGGTTCAAGAGAGGTGTCAGGGAGGCCATTTATGTGAAAATAAAGAAACCAAGCTTAAATAGAGGTGTGGGGGGTTCGACACCAATTGTCTGCAATTGTGGTTTGGACCTAACAAAAGGAAGTTTCCTGTGAGTGAAACGAACTAGAGTGAAAGTGTCCCTTTCTCTTAAGGACCTTGATCTCAAGGACATAGAAAAAGAAGGACAATTAATCATATGGTGTGTGTGAAAGCTTGAAAATAAGTTTGAAAATAAGGATTGTTTGTACTGTGTTAAGGACTGTGTGTGCAGTAAGCAGACTAATCTTTCTTCTTCCAGTTAAAGGGGTGCGCTGGGCTTCTATATTCTAGTATTGCACCTGTTGTATTCACAAACAGGTTGTGAAAGGGTTAATAAGTGTTTTTTTTCCCTCTCTTCCTGGCTCTTGCACTAATTGGTGTGGGGGCTGGGGCCTATTAGTTAAATAGGATTCACATTGATTGTACCTGTGGTTTGGACCTAACAAAAGGAAATTTCCTGTGAGTGAAATGAACTAGAGTGAAAGTGTCCCTTTCTCTTTAGGACCTTGATCTCAAGGACATAGAAAAAGAAGGACATTGAAACAAAAAGGGCAATCAAACAAGGTTTGTGCGTCACTGTGCTGTTGTGGTGTATTAGAAGGGACAGTTTTGTCGGTACCATGCAATGTTCATCCTGCCACATGTATAGGAACCTGGAGCAGACGTTCTGGCGAAACCTATGTCTGTGTCAGGTGTGAGTGGGTTGCCTGTTTGGAAGCTGAGGTGGAAAGTCTAAGGGGGCAGCTTGCAGCATTGTGGGGATTGGCAGAACTGGGGGCGTCAGCAGGCACTGGCTGGGGCCAGTATAGAGGTGGGTAGAAGTAGGACATAGAAGGTTGAGGGAGGAGGTAGTTTTGTTAGGGTTACTAGGGGAAGTGGGGGACAGAAGGGTAGGGTGCCTTCTTCCCAGATTGTCCATCCCAACAGATTTGCCACCTTAGGTAATGAAGTGGAGGAGGACACCTCGGAATTAGCATGTATGGAGGGGGCTAATCACTTGAGCACCCAGGGGACTGTTATATCTGATACAAGGGAGGAGGAATGAAGGATCAGGAATGCAAGGCAGGTGGTAGTGGTAGGGGACTATAAGGAAGGTAGATAGGGTAATCTGCCGCCAAGACCCTACATGCCGAACTGTGTGTTGCCTGCCTGGTGCTAGGGTTTGGGATGTGGTGGATCGCATAGACAGATTATTGGGTGGGGCCGGGTGTGACCCGGTGGTCTTGGTTCACATTGGTGCCAATGACAAAGTTAGAGGAGGAGGTGAGGTGCTTAAACATTATTTCTGAGAGTTAGGGGCCAAGACCTCCAGGGTAGTGTTTTCAGAAATACTACCGCAGCCACATGCTAAGCCAGGGAGACAGCGGGAGCTTAGGAGCATTAATGCGTGGCTAAGAGAGTGGTGTAAGGAAGAAGGGTTTGGGTTTATTGAGAACTTGGCAGACTTTGCTGTCGGCTACAGGCTCTTTAGTAGCGATGGGTTGCACCTCACTGATGGAGGTGCAGCTGTTTTAGGGGAGAAGATGGCTAGAGGGTTGGAGGAGATTTTAAACTAGGTTTGGGGGGGGAGGGTATTAGCAGTCTCACTGGGATAGATAGCCCAGGAGGAAAGCAGGGTGTAGATAGGCCAGTGGTGGGCAGAAAGTGGGGTGGGGCTAGCATAGGGGATAGGGAGGCATGTGTATTAAAGTGTACAAATAAATTACAGGATCATAATCTAAAATTTATGTTTGCAAATGCAAGAAGCCTGGCTGACAAAATGGGTGAATTGGAAATTATAGCATTGAATGAAAAGTATGATGTAATAGGTATAGCAAAAACAGTTCCCCACGACTGGGCTGTAAATATAGAAGGATATGCCTTGTTTAGGCAGGACAGAGAAAAAAGGAAAGGGGGAGGGGTGTTTATGTTAAAAAAGAATTGAAGCCAAATTTAAAAGAAGAGATAACTGGCGATATGGATGTTAAAGTGGGGGCAATATGGGTGGAATTAGGCAACAGGAAAGGGGGTAATGTCATTGTTGGTGTCTGCTATAAGCCGCCAAATGCTAGCAGAGAGGAGGTGAGTCAACTTCATATGCAGTTGGCAAGGGCTGCAAGTTTGGGGAGTGTGCTCATTATGGGGGACTTCAATTACCCTGACATTGATTGGTGTGGTGGAACTGCCATCACAGAAAAAGGCGATGAGTTCCTGAATTTGCTGCAGGATAATTTTCTCTCACAGGTGGTTGAGGTTCCTACTAGAAAAGGAGCTCTGTTGGATCTGGTAATATCGAACATCGTGGAGTGCATTATAGATATAAAGGTAACTGGAGGCTTAGGGAATAGTGACCATGAAATAGTGGCGTTTGGACTTTGTTATCGAAAGGAAAAGTGCGCTGGGTTAACAAAGACATTTAATTTTAGGAAAGCAAATTTTCCCAGGTTAAAAGCAGCTCTTCAGAATGTCAACTGGGATAATGTATTATCAGGTAAATGTACTGAACAGAAGTGGACTGTGTTCAATGGGATTTTAAGGCAGTTCACATCTAAATTTATACCCTTGGGAAATAAATGTAAAAAAAATAAATCTGCGCCCATGTGGCTGAATTCCGATGTAAAGAGCCAAATGGAAAGGAAGAAAAAGCCATTTAAAAGCTTTAAGGCCAAGGGTACGGAAAGGGCCTTTAGGGATTATAAAAACTGTAACAAGGAGTGTAAGAAAGCAATCAAACTAGCTAAAATTAATAATGAAGTTAGGATAGCTGAACAAAGCATCACTAAGCCTAAAAAAATGTGGCACCATTAATTAATGGAGATAAGTTAGTTACGGAGGATGGCGATAAAGCAAATGTCTTGAATAATTTTTTTCCCTCTATATACACTATAGAAGATCCAAGTACAGATATCATAGAGTATAGTCGCAATAATGGTATAAAAGATTCAAGTGCATTTGGTTAACCGAGGATATGGTACAGAAAGAACTAAATAGGGTTAATATTAATAAATCTCCTGGACCGGATAAAATACATCCTCGGGTACTTAGGGAGCTATGTTGTTTCTTATTTTTGCTGATTCCCTCATGTCCGGTGGTGTGCCTCTGGATTGGAAAAAGGCTGATGTTATTCCAATATTCAAAAAGGGTAGTCGTTCACAGCCGGGTAATTACAGGCCTGTAAGTTTAACTTCAGTGGTGGGGAAGATCCTGGAAAGTTTAATAAGGGAACATGTTCTAGAGTGTGTTTCAAGGACTGACATTATAAGTAGTAACCAGCATGGATTTTGGAGGAATAGATCTTGTCAGACTAACTTGCTTGGCTTTTATGAGGAAGTAAGTAGAAATTTAGACTCTGGCATAGCAATAGATGTAGTTTACTTGGATTTTGCAAAGGCTTTTGATACAGTCCCCCAAAGGTGACTAATGTATAAGCTCTGTTGGTCTGGGGAGTCACATTTGTACATGGATAGAAAATTGGATAATGAATAGGATGCAGAGAGTAGTTGTAAATGGGGCTTCATCATTATGGACTAAAGTGCTAAGTGGGGTGCCACAGGGTTCTGTGTTGGGGTCCCTTCTATTTAATTTATTAATGATTTGGAAGTAGGTATTGTCAGCAAGGTTTCTGTGCTTGCTGACGACACAAAACTTTGTCGACCATTAAAAACTTCAGAGGATGTGCAATCGTTGCAGGGAGATCTAGATAGATTATCACATTGGGTTGCTAAGTGGCAGATGAGATTCAATGTTGATAAATGTAAGGTGATGCATTTTGGACTTAAAAATACTTGTGCTGCTTATACTATAAATGGCTCTGTGTTAAATGAATCCCTGTTGGAAAGGGATCTTGGAGTTTTGGTGGATAACAAACTTAAAGGTAGCAAGCAGTGCCAGGTGGCAACAGCCAGAGCCAGCATGGTATTGTTTTGTATAAAGAGGGGTATGGATTCAAAGGAGGAAAATGTAATTCTCCCTCTTTACAAAGCATTGGTAAGGCCTCATTTGGAATATGCAGTGCAATTTTGGAATCCTGTGTACAAAAAGGACATCTTTGAAATGGAAAGGGTTCAGAGAAGGGCAACTAAATTTATAAGGGGATTGGGGGAGCTTGAATATGAAGAGAGACTGGAAAAGTTACAATTATGTACGCTGGAGAAAAGGCGCTTGCGTGGGGATATGATTACTGTGTATTAATACATTAACGGGCCATACAATAAACTATTTCGGGCATTGTTCACCAATAGAACATGCCAAAGGACACAAGGACATCACTTAAGACTTGAAGAAAAAAGGTTTAGGCTTCAAGCTCGGAAAGGCTTTTTCACTGTGAGAACGGTAAAGCTATGGAACTGTCTTCCAGTGGACGTTGTTATGGCAGGTTCATTGGTCAATTTAAAAAAAAAGATGGATGAGTTTCTGCAAACAAGGAATGTTGCAAGTTACTGGTATTAATACATAAAGTAGAGTTGATCCAGGGAAATTTCCGATTGCCAATTGGAGTCAGGAAGGAATTTTTTCCCCCTTCATAAATTTGGTGTTTTTTTTTTGCCTTCCTCTGGATCAACAGTTAGGCAGGAAATGAGGATATTGCTAGATGGGTTGGACTGGATGGACGTATGTCTTTATTCAACCTCAAACACTATACTATACTAATGTACAATGCTGTTTTGACACCTTACCCTGGGCGTTCCTATAACCCCTTTTAGCCATTATGTAATCACGCCCTTAACACCTGTCTATGATATGCTAATTGGGATTATCCAGAGTACATTATTGCCACAGATTCTTGTACAAGTCATTCTGAATTGAGAAAGCCAGTCGTATGACTAGTGAAACGTCTTCAAGAACTAAACTTCATGTCCAGTTGATCTAATTGAATACAACAGATATACCATGACCTGGATGAATGAGAACCTTCACAAGCAATGTTTTGATCTAGTTTTCAAATTTTTCTCTAATATTTGATTTTTGATTTTTCAATAAGTTCCAAGTCTCAAAAATTCTGTCAGATCCGCAGATTTTCAAAAACATCAGGAAAAAAGTTTTGTTTAGAAAACGGGACTCATTGCTATTAGACAGCAACAGCTAGAATATATTGTTTTACAATAGTAAAACTATGAAACTGTCTTTCAGCAGATGTGGTCAGACAGGTTTATAAAATAGCTTAAGGGTGGTCTGGCTACAGTAAGTTCAATAATATTGAAAATAATATTGAAAATTAATGGCATTAAATCACTTAATTTTGGTTGATTCTGAGATCCTTTCCAATTGCCACTTTGGCAGACAGAACCCCCCCCTTCCCCTAATTATTATAGGGACGGCACATGACAGGTGTCCAGTATAAGCAGCCACTGCCCGAGTAACAAAATCCCCAGATACCCAAAACCTGTCCTTGCACCAAAGTTGTACAGCTTTTGTGTGACTGCACAATTAATAGTTGATTGCTTGCCACTACTTGAGCAAGATCTGCAGCATCAATGTGTTGTCACATAATAGGTGGTTTACTGGCAGATAGTTCTCTTACAGAAATTTGACCAGCAAACTGTGGCAGGTATGACTGCCTCGAGTGGCCATACACATTTCTACAGGTTACTTAGATAGGAAATAACCGACCACTAGGTAGGTCAAAGCACATGTGTGATTTGGGCCAGGTAACGCGCAGACAATATACGGTTGCTTTTATCATTCATAGTGTTGCCTTTGGCAAGGTGTCTTGAGGTCTGTCACCTTTTGGCTTGCACTCAAAGAGCTGTCAGCAGACCTTGCCAAAGGCACATAATCTGCAACAATGCATGGCATCTTTCCACCTGCGCTGTAAAATAGGCAATGGAGGGGTATGTATTGGAGTTAGGTAAGGATGATTTACCAGATAGTGATGGTACCACCGTCTCCATCCCAGGACCTCATATCATATCTTTAGAAGCTTGTAAATTAACCCAGTGGGCAGTAAAGGATATAAACTACATTGGTGTCTCAGTTGCCATAAACAGTTTACCAAGTTGTATGGTAATAGCTGCAGTTTACCACCCATGAATGTACTTACTTACCTGAAAGTTTTTTTTAACTTTCCTTTATATTTTATACAAAATATTAAAAAAAGGTATTACAACTGACCATATCAAACATGTTTTTGCTGCCAAAACATTTTTGAGTACTAGAAAGATCTTTTGGGTCAAAAATGTTAAAATCATTATAACAAAATACTTTTGGGTATCAGAAATTAATTAATTGGGTCACAAAATGATGCTAGATAGTTCTGTTTTGTATCATCACAGTAAATGAGCTTAAACATTTATATTTAAACAAAAAGAAAAAGCATTCTTTACATAATGAATCATTCTGACAGTTTACTACTGTCAATAGCAAGATTGTTGACAATGGCTGCTTATTATGCCCCTCTATCAAGCTTCAGATATACTCTCTTTATTCATATACAGCAGCATGCTTCTGTATCTGTACAATTAGGGGTTAAATTCCTATGATCAATGCATAATTTTGTGTGAAACTGATAAAATCTAATGTAATAGACACAGACCACACCAGGGCCCAGAGCCAGGTGCAATCTCCCTCAGATACCATACAGAAAACAACCCCAGCAACCATTGAATACAACCACGGGCCCACCAAGAAATTGTAGACCAGTGGCCCACGAGAACGAGTTTAGGGGCCCACCTAACATTTTATATCTTTATTATCACTCATTTACATGTCTATCTTACTCCTAATGACTCTATTCTTTATTTAAATGCATTTCTTACTGTCCCTTTGGCTCTGTATTTAAATTGTAATAGTTTTTTCAGTTTTTTTGGATGCCTGGGCTGTGGGCCCACCCAACCATTTTCCTTTGAATTCAGCATTGGACTGATGAATACAACACAGGAAGTAGGCCTCTTTCTAATTATGACTGATTTATACCTTCCACCCCATTTCATAAATGCTGTGAACTGTATTTTGGCTCACAGGATGGGAGGGTTTGTTGGTGCTGCTGAATTCAGGGGAATGGTTGGAGCGTAGATATCTGGTTAAACATTACTTCTGGGAAACTTAAATAAGCAAGATACATTCAGAAATCACTATGCTGTTATAAGTACATAAATCATATTCGGCAATAAAGCAGATGTCATACTTGAAGGTCTGACATGACTTCCCACACCCAGCCATCAGGAAATCCAGACAAAAACAAATCAAGAATGAATCTTCTCCAACTGCGCAATAGAGAGTAAGGAGTAAAGGCTTTTGCACAAATACTTGGCTACTGGTCAGCATGTCTGAAAAATGTATTTTTTTTTTATAGAACAAAAAGATTGACAGATTTAATAGATAGACAGACTGACTGTGGAACAGTCCATTATAGAAAATAAATTCTGTAAAATTGCATTTTTTTACAAAAAAAGCATGTCAGTGGGCAGAATTGTTTAAAAGACAATCATAGCTGCTGCAATGTGTATTATGTGTATGCATCAGGCCAGTTAAAGTGGTTTCCTTCTGCTACTGAGCAAGCTCATCAAACATTTTACCTTACATCGCTCCAGCCCTCCAGCAATTAGTCATAAATTATTTATCTTTACCTCAATTAACTTTTTAATCATTAGTCTCAATAAATAACAAATAATACTGTATTTATAATATATATAAGATATGTGGGTGTGTGTAAAAAAAAAGTTAGTTACCTGAAGGGGTAGGTTGGCAATCAAACATAAGACGCCAAAGCCAATGAGCAGGATATTGGTGAAAATGAAAGCTCTGGTAGCATTAAGGAGCTTCTGAATATTTTTAGACCTTGAGAGAAAACACATTTTTATAAATAAAATGAATTTGTATCTCAGTATAGATACATGTTGATTCTTTACTGGTTTTACCATTTCATTATAAACATTAAACAAAAAAACATTTATTATCACTTTTAACTGTAAAATTTGCTTAGAAAATACACAGTAAGGATAAAAAAACATGTCCACCAAACACACTAAATGTGATACATACATAGAGCACCCCCCAAAAACCCTGGGCCAAGATACTTATCTGCTTCCCCAGTGCACATACTGTATACAGAGATATTAGTTTCACAACTTCTTCTGCAAAATTACAAGATCTTTTTGAGCTTGAGCAGCCACAGAGGAGGAGACTTTTAAAATGTCAATGTCATGTCCATAACTGATGAAAGAAGCCGACTGGTGCTGGCAAGAAAAAATAATCTCCATTCAGGGATGCCAGGGAAGTGCTGTGGTCTTTAGGGGTCATTTGTGTCTACATTCAGGGATACCAGGAAAGTGGGGGTCATTCATGTGTGTACTGTATCACTTTGAGGATGGGGGCTTGTCATGCCCTTTAATTGGTGAAATGTGTTTGACAATTTATCAAGATAAATAAACATACATGTTGTTGAGTGGAACATTTGAACAAAATTATCTTCCTGACTAAAGGGGTATGACTGGCATTTGATTAAATAACGGCCAGGATCTCTGTACGTTTATTTCCTCTAAACTAGTAATTCCTATTTAACCTGCTGGCCCTCTGTGACTTAGTCACAGATTTGCTCAGCCTACCTGTTGTACTTTGCAATGCTGGAGGATAAATTTAAAGGGTATGTCCAAAAATTCATCTTTTAATATAAGAAAGATACCCCCTGCCCACCCCAGCTGCCGCGTTATAAAACAAAACAAACAGTACTTATAGCCCCTTCAATCCTCCGGTGCATTGATCTGGCTCCCTGCTTGCTGGAACTTGCAGGGGGCCGGACCGGCAGCCGTGCCTGTGATTGGCTAAGATGCGGCCAATCACAGATGTGGCTGACGTCAGTGGAGCGCCGTGGGAACGAAACGCTGTAAGTACAATTCTGATTATTTCTTTAAAAAAATAACTTGGAGGTTAGGTCTGGGCAGGGGGTATTTTTCTTACACTTAAGGGAATTTACGCTAGGTGGAAGGAGAAGGAAGTGCGCTAGGGAGGATGAAGGCTGCGCAGGAACGGAAAAGGCACGGACTGTAAATCCAAGCTCTCTAGAGCTTGGATTTACAGTGAGATGCTCTTGGTCTGCATATTGAAGGTAGTAAAAACTTACTGTATGTATCTTAAAATTGGCTGAATGGATTTTAATAATTTTTGGCTTGTTTTAAAGCTAGAATAATGACCAATAATATATTCAATTATTGTTTTGGGGTGGACATTCCTTCTAATCTTACAAATAAGTGTATTGCTGAAATTGGATCATCAACAGCAGTCCCATTTTAAACAATTTTTTGATTGAATATATCACTTCATTTTTTGATATCCAATTAAGTAGTCTTTAGGGAGGCAGGTAATCATTATGCGAGGGAGTAAGGTGCGTTTTAAATTAGGGTAGAGTCCTGCATTGAGTTACGCGATTTGCAATTGAGTTTGAATTGGTTGCAGGTCGGGTTTGGGCAAAGAAAACTGTGGGTCGGGTAGAAGAATTCCAGTCTTTAAAAAAATGTCTATAAAGAGATCTGTCTGTAATAACTGAAACTGAGAATACAAGACAATGCACAATCCAAGACAATGTGCAGTATGCATAGTACATTACCCTAAATCACACTATGGCAGATAAAAGGTAATTATAGCTAGATGCAAAAGCTCACAGCCTCTTGTTTTTGGCAGGGTAAATATTGAGTTATAAACACCTCTAATATACTTACAGGGTTATTCAATAAAAGTTCTTATCGTTTAAAAGGGTGCTAATTTTGCCCCAACCAATCAGATGTTAGCTTTCAAATGTCAAAAAGGTTCTGATTGGTTGGTGCAAAATTAGCACCCTTTTAAACGATAAGAACTTTTATTGAATCTCCCTGTTAGAATGTTATATAGGATGCCATTGTGGATAGAGATACAGACATAGGGGCATATTTATATAGGTTCGTTAAACTTTTCACCTTCTTTAACGCAGTGTTTTCGCCTAATTTGTCCTTTGGCCTTAAAGCAGTGATAACCAGTGGCGAAAGGTCATTACCGCTACATTTCGCTTTTAAGCATATTTATAAAATAGCGAAAAGTGTATTTTTGCGTTCAGCCATTCCAATTCGCCAAGTCTGAGGTGGTGAAAACACATAAGTGGCCATTTACTTAGCCTGCCTATGGGTCCATGGAGATGTCAGTACATTGTGATGCACATTATAGTGTTTCTCAATACTAATAAGTACTCAGGGGGAGGGGGGTGTTAGACTATTTTCCAGCATTTACTGTAATGCAATTTGAGATTTCGCAAAGGCGAAAATGATCGGTTTTATAAATAAGGCGAAAATAGCGCTATTTGTCATTGCGATATCCTGTGATATCACACACGTGCACGGAACTCACAGGCATTACTGTTTAAGGCTCAAGCAGAAGAGTTGCACAGAACTCACAGGCATTACTATTTGAGGCTCAAGCAGGAGAAAGCAGAGGAAATTTCAGAGGGGCGGAGCTTAACATTCAGCAAACCAGTAACAAGATGTCAGCAACTTTCAAGGCACAAAGGTAGGCTCTGGAGGGGCATAGGTAAAAAAAAAAAAAATGGTAACAGTATTTTTAAAGCTGCAGCTTCCAAATGAACATGACTTGATTTTACAGTGCACTTATCCTTTAAAGGACAACAATATAAAAAAAAATTACTCCCATTACATGTCCACACTTCCAGCAGCTGAAATCACTGACTCACATTTACAACCGTGCTGCCCTCCTTTAGATATCACACAGCAAAGATGAGTGTAAAAGCCCACCTCCTAGAGGGCCCAGGGCCTTGATTAACATAGCACTTGACATTGGCTGGTGGGAATGTCTGTTACAGCCTCTCTCCTCCTCCTCTGACAGTTAACAAACTTGAAATGTCCTACATAATCAAGTTGATAAAGGGTGGGTGGAGGAGTGTTTTTTCGCATGCTAGCTTTGAGTGACAGTTAGAGGCAGACAGAATTGTTACGCCCCCTTCACAGCATGGCTAATTGAAGGCAGAGAGGCTCAAAATCAGGAAAAAAAATGTATGGAGAGGGCTGCATTCCTTAACTCTTTTTAATGCAATTAAAAAAATAAAATGCATAGAGGCAATACAGTTATCCTTTAATTAATTTGGCTTGAAAAAGACAAATTACTGTTCTTTCTATTTCTTCTTCTTCTGCTTTTTTGGACTGTATCTCCTCCCACAGTTTTTGAGCTTCAGACATGAAATTCAGCACAGACGTGCAGGACATATAGGTGAAGTGTGCTATCTTCTAGCTAAGGAATCTGCGGAAGCGTTACAGCGTTATCGGCCGGACATTTTTTGCCATACACTATAATGGTAACAATCCTCAAATGTGGATATTTTAAAACAGTTTGTTTCATGGTCATAAATACAAATGGTGATATCCCCAACCCCCCCACACAGACACAGGTAAACCCACCTACTGACCTACCTTTCCATTCCCATGGAAGCCATATTTAAAGGGTAACTAAAGTCAAAAAAAGAATTTAGATTTATCCTCAATAAAAGATAGTTTTATGGTTGTAAACACAAAAAAAGAAATACCCCCTTAACCAGACCTAGGTACACACACCTACTGATCTACTTATCCATTACTGTGGCAGCCATACTTAAAGGGTAACTAAAGTGAAAAAAACTAATTTAGATTTTTCCTCAATAAAAGATACATTTATGGTTGTAAATACAAAAAAGAAATATCCCCTTAATCAGACCTAAGTACACACACCTACTGATCTACTTATCCACTACTGTGGAAGCCATCCTTAAAGGGTAACTAAAGTCAAAAAAGCAAATTTTGATCAATAATCAAAAAAACGGAAACTCATAACATACTTACCGAGAGTTTCTTTTCCTGGCCATCTCCTCAGGCAGCACACAATGGGTTAACTTCCCTGCCAGCTGGGACAGAAGAAAATAGACACTCCCACCAAACTTATAAATAGTCTCCACCCCCAGAACCCATTAGTCTATTTACAAAGCACAATACGGAGAAATGAAGAAAAGGGTGGGATTGCTGCCTGAGGAGATGGCCAGGAAAAGAAACTCTCGGTAAGTATGTTATGAGTTTCCGTTTTCCTGGCCATCCTCAGGCAGCACACAATGGGTTGTACCCAAGCAATGAAATATGGGAGGGAAAATAATATCAACAAAAAAATATGCTAAATAAAGATAATTTTAATCAATAGCCCTAGTCACAGATTGAATGACTCTGCGACCAAAACATGTCTGAGAGGCCATCCTCAGGTCTAACCTATAATGCTTTATAAAGGTAGAAGAGGTGGACCAATTTGCTGCTCTGCATAACTCCTCTGGAGTCGCCCCCTCTTCTGCTGCACAGGAAGCTGCTAAACTTCTGGTTGAGTGTGCCCGAATCCTTTGGGGAGGCACCTTGCCCTGATTCAAGTAAGCTCTTTGGATGGCTCTGATTATCCATCTTCTCAGGGTAACTGTAGCTGCTGCTTCCCCTTTTCTCTGCCCAAACGGAATCACAAATAACCTGTCTCCTTTCCTAAAGGTGGCGGTCTGCTCCACATATCTTTTAAGACATCTTACGACATCTAAAGCAACCATCTGCGGGTCCTGAAGCAGATCCTCATCTCCTAAAGAAGGTAAATGAATAGGTTGATTGAGATGGTACGTAGATACAACCTTCGGCAAGAATTCCATAACTGGATACAAGGTGGCTCCGTTAGGATTAAAATTTAAATACGGAGCTACAACTGATAACGCCTGGAGCTCAGATATTCTTCTACCAGAGGTAAGAGCAATCAACAGGATGGTCTTCATCGTCAAGTCCCAAAGTGAGATAGATTCTAAGGGCTCAAATGGAGGTAGTAAAAGAGCCTTTAACACCAATGGTAAATCCCATTGAGGAAGAATCGATCTTCGTGGAGGTCTTAATCTAAGTACTCCTTGAAGGAATTTCCTTACCAGAGGTTCCTTGAAGAGAGATCTAGATATTACTGCAGATATAGCAGACACTTGGAGCTTCAGGGTGCTAAGAGACAGCCCCCTGTCCAGGCCTAACTGTAGAAATTCCAACAATTGTGGGATGGAGAACTGAGTTGGACATAAACCTTGAGGTTGAGCCCATGCCACGAAAGTGTCCCATATCTTAGCATATCTACTGGATGTGGATGGTTTCCTCGAGTTTAACAAGGTATTTATCACTTGACCTGAACATCCCAGTTTAATCAACCCTGACCTTTCAAGACCCAAGCTGCCAAGTTCAAACTGGCCGGATTCGGATGCAGTATCCGTCCCTGAGTCAGGAGATCGTGTTTGATGAGAAGCTGAATGGGTTTCCTGACTGACAGGTTTTTCAACATCGGGTACCATGGTCTCCTCGGCCAATCTGGAACTATAGCTATTGCTTCCATCTGGAACTCCTGATTTTCCTCAGCACTCTGAATATCATGGAATTGGAGGAAAAATGTAAGCCCTCAAGTTGTTCCAATTCTGGCTCAGAGCATCTATGGCCTCTGCCTGATGATTGGGATATCTGGAGAAAAATCTGTCTGTCTTCCTGTTGGTACTTTTTGCCATTAAGTCTATCTCTGGTATCCAGACTAGTTGGGTGATGTTCCTGAATGTCTGAGCATTCAGAGACCATTCTCCGTTGTCCAGAGAAGATCTCGACAGGATATCCGCTTGGCAGTTTTTCTTTCCCTGGAATATATAGAGCCGAAATTGCTAGTAGGTTGCTCTGTGCAAATTCCATTATTGGCTGCAACTCCTGCATCATCCTCCTGCTCCTTGTGCCCCCCTGCTTCCTTATGTATATAGCAGCTGCCTGATTGTCTGTTCTTATACAGACTGCTGTCCCCACAATCTGAGGATGCAGAACTCGAAGGGCTGACCTACTGCTCTTAGCTCTAGGACTCCGGAGGAAGGCTGGATAGATTCCTTTCCCATTTTCCTTGGGCCAAGGAATTCAACATCAGAGCCCCCCATCCTAGACCTGATGCTCCGTGTAAATTTCCAGAAAATCTGGTTCCATTAGAGGAGTTCCCTTCTTAGGTTGGAACAAACAGTCCACCACTTCAAATCGCTCTTGAACTGATGAGTTAGGAAAATCTTCACCAACAGGTTCTGGGAACTGTTGTCCCATCTGGCTAATAGGAACCTCTGTAGCGGCCTCATGTTCCATGCTGCCCATTGCACCAGGCCATATAGTTGCCGAGGCGCTGCCTAAAAAACTCATCAGCTGTTTTTATTGAGGAAATTTCTGATGCAACAACCGTAGGGCTTGGCGGAGATCTTCTCTATTCTGTTGGTTGGCAAACACACAAGGTTCAGAACCGTATCTAAAGTGGCCCCCAGATACACCAATCTCTGAGTAGGTATAAGGTTGCTCTTCTGGAGATTGATAAGCCAGCCGAACTCTTTCAAGACCCTTAGGACTGCATCTCGGTCCTGTATAAGCTGTAGCTTGTCTTTGCTACAATCAACAGGTCGTCCAGATATGGAACACTTGCAGGCCCTGACACCTCATCTTGGCTACTAGGGCTACTAGGACCTTGGTAAACGTTCGAGGAGACGACGAGGCCGAAAGGCAGGCAGATGATTGAATGAAATGATAATCCAGTACATCAAATCTTAGATATTGATGATGTTCCTGGCTATCGGAACATGAAGATATGCGTCTGTTAAATCTATGGAACATAGCCAGTCCCCCCGAAGAATGGCTGTCCGAATTTTCTGCAAAGTCTCCATCTTGAAGTGTTGTTTTTAGGAATCTGTTCAGATGTCTGAGATCCAGAATCGGTTGATACTCGCCTGATGCTTTCATCACCAAGAAGAGCGGCGAGTAAAATCCCTGACCTTGTTCTTCTAATGGGACTGTAGTTATTGCCCCCTTGAGCAGCAGCTGTTGAATATATTGAAATAGAGCTTGCCTCTTCTCTACTTCGGTCGAATTGAGGTACTGACAAATCGATGTGGATGGCTTCTGTAGGAATTCTATTTGATACCCTCTTCTTACTATCGATATCACCCAAGAATCCCTGATCTCTCTTGCCCACACCTCTCGAAACTGCAACAGTCTCGCGCCAACCATGGAAGTGTGAGCAGGCCTCATCTCATGCATTATTCTTTGATTGGGAAATCTCTGATTGCTGAACTTTCCCCCACGAAAAAGATTGACCTGGCCAGCTTTCCAATTGGCTGTTCTAGAGTATTCCCTTCCAGGCCGATAGGACCTAAAACCCTCCTTATTTCGTTGAAAGGAAACCTCAGCTTGTCTTCTCAGAGGTTCTCTTGTATTTCTTATTTCCCTGAGGTAACTGCGTACTCTTTCCTCCCGTTGTCTTAAGGATAATTTCATCCAAAGACTGGCCAAACAATCTCTTCCCCTCAAATGGCAGATGACATAATGAGTTCTTGGACGGGGTGTCAGCAAACCATCCTCTTAGCCAGAGAGCTCTTCTGGCCGCCACTGAAAGAGCCATTTCTCTGGCTTGAATCTTGACTAGATTCACAGCGTCTCCAAATTAAATTCTGAAGCAAGACGAAATTTCTGTAAAGATTTAAGAATAGATCTTCTCTCAACGCCATTAGATATATCTTCCTGCAATCTATCCAACCAAACTGATAACGCCTTACTGACAGAAACCAACGCCACCGCTGCCTTGCAACCAGCTCCTGCTGTAGTAAAAGTTTTCTTCAGTTCAGACTCCATCCTTCTTTTTATAATCATTGATTTTTATTTTGTTTATAATATACAGATTAACATTGATAATAAAATTAACAATTTTAACATAAAATAATTTGTACTCATTTGGGTTACTATAGTGGTTATGCAATAGTGTACTGTAGCATTCGGTATTTATATTTATTTCTTCTTCATAGCCAAAATATGACCAAAGACATAACTGGGAGAGAGGTTGGAGATCCTCATTGTGTTATTTTGTATTACCCTGCATACACATATATCTATATATACACACATACATATAGGCACATATCTTGTTATATATCTTATATTTCCATGTTCCACCTCTGAATAAACTTATGGTGGGTTCCATTAGTTAGGCTAAATATTTCTTCATAATTTTTGTTTCTTTCTATTCTGTTCTTAATTTCTTTCATTGTTGGGGTTATATCAGATTTCCATTTAGTGCTGATAGAGATTCTGGTGGCTAGCATCGCATGGAAAATTATGGTTCTAGCCGGAAAAGTGTGTTTTCTCCAAGTTTATATTCAGGAGTGCAGTTTCTGGTGAAGCTATAACTGGGTATTTAACTTCCTGGGAGATATATAGAAATACTTTCTTCCATAGTTTATATATGTTGGGACAGGACCACATATATGAAGTAGTGTGCCCTTGCCGCCACAGTTTCTCCAGCATTGTTTATCTGTTGTACCATATATATTAGCTATTAGTGAGGTGGTGTGAGGTATATTCTATATAGTTGTTTCCTGCACATTTCCCAGTGGTTTGCACATTTGGTGAGAGAGAATGGTATGACATGGCTTGTTCCCATTGTTCCACCGAGAATACTTTGTTCAAATCATTTTGCCATTTAAGGATAAAGTTGGTGGTGGTCATTATATTTTTGTGATTTAGTGTTTTGTAGATTTGCGTGATTCCTTTGTTGTTTTTTGTAGCTAGGGTATTAAAGTATTTTGTCATGTTGTCTAAAGGTTGATTGTGTGTTGACTTCTTAAAGTTGGCGTTGATAAAGTGTGCTATTTGGTTGTATCTGTATTCCATTTTAGATGGGAATTGGTATTTTATTTCAAGTTGGGTGTATGTTAATATTTCTTTTTCATATATATATCTTTGATTTTTAAGTCTTTGCTCTATTTTTCCAGCTTTTCCAAGAAAAAAGGGGATAATTCTTCAACTATATCTAGATAGGAGTGTAACTTTAGATTATTTTTGGTATTTGTGTGTTTGTTGATAGTTATTTTTCCATACCATGAGAGCTGTGTTTCATTATATTATATGGTAGTTTAGGTGTTTTTTTGTTGAACAATACTGAGCCCATCAGCGCTCTTTTAGTGAGTGATGTGGTATTAGATTTGTTTCCAGCGGAAGCCAAGGGCATTCCGTGGTGTTTTACCACCAATGTTTCATGGAGCCAATACAGCTGAATCATAGTAATCTTTCATACTTGGTGTGTCTAGACCTCCTGTGGTTTTGGTTTGGTAAGAGTTGACATTTTAATTCTATGTTTTTTGTTTGTTCCAGATAATTTGTCGATTAGTCTATCGGTTAGTTTGAAAAATTTGTTAGGGAGAGCTATTGGGATAGTCCTAAAGAGGAAAGAAATGTGGGAGAATTAGCATTTTAAAGGCAAGAGATTCTCCCGATTATAGAGAGATAATTGGTATCCCATGCGTTCATTTTGAGAGTAACTTCTTGTAATAAAGGTTCATAGTTATCTCTGTAGCATTGTTAGATGGGATACTGATATAAATTCCCAATATTTTATTTTGTCTTTTACCCATTGAAAATTGTAAAGTTTTTGTAATTTGGTTATGGTTTTGGTGTTTAGGTTTATACCTATTATTGATGATTTAGTTTCATTTATTTTGTATTGGGAGATAGTGCTAAAGTCTGAGAATATTGTTTTAACAGACCTTAATGAGGTCTCTGGTTTGTTATTGTTAGAATTATGTCGTCTGCAATAGTAGTATTTTGGGGTTGCTAGTCCCTATTTTTATTCCTGTTGTATTTGTGTTAGTTCTGATTGTTTCTGCCAGGGGTTCAATGGATAATACGAACAGGAGTGGCGACAACGGGCAGATTTTTGTGATCATTTGTGATCCGGAACGTATTGGATAGCATCCCGGAACATAGTACACTTGCTGTTGGCGTTGAGTATAGAGCATAATTGCCTGGGATATACTGCCCTGGAATCCAAATTATTGATGGTTTTTTCTAAATATACATAATTACTATCGAATGCTTTCTCTGCGTCTATCGCCACCACTGTCGCTGGAACTTGAAGTTTTCTATGTATGTATTAATTAAATATTCTTCTGGTGTTGTCAGAGACTTGTCTGCCCTGTATAAATCCTGTCTGGTCTGGGTTGATTAGATTGGGTAATAGGGGTCCAGTCTGTTTGCAATGCATTTGGCATATATTTTAATATCTGTGTTGAGGAGTGAAATTGGTCTGTATTTTCTCTTGTGACTGTTCTTTGTCCGGTTTGGGTATTGTTACTATGATTGCTTGTAGGTTCTCTGTAGGGAATGCTGTGTTTTGAATGGCAAGATTGAACATGTTGGTTAGGTGTGGGCTAAGAATGTCTGTAAATTGCTTGTAATATTCTGATGTATATCATCCTCTGGACCGGGGGAGGAGGAGCTAGAGTGGGTAAACTTGGTGCTTGTAATAAAGGAGTAAAAACAAGGGAAAGTCTTATGGTATATCCATCGTAGTTTAGTACCTGGGGTTTATTACCTGGGGTTTGTTTAGTTTGAGTTGTTTAATTGCTAGTGTGGTTTCTTGGTTTGTTAAAGGTGAGTTTAATATCTCTAATTCATTGGGTGATATAGTGGGTAGGTTTAGTTTATCTAAAAATTTCTGTATTAGTTCTGGGGTGTTGTTGGGTTGTAGTGTTTTGGTTAAGGTTATATAAATCACTGTAGTATTTGCTAAATTCGTTTGCTATCATTGGGGGTTTGTGATTTATGGTTTGTTTGTTAATTAGGTAAGGTATTCTGGTTTTGGTTGCTTTTTTCTTTAGTTGATTGGCTAATAGGGATGTGGGTTTATTATTTTGACTGTAGGAGTTAGCTTTATTCTGTGTAGTTGTTTGTGATATTTGTGTAAGTTTATCTATGTATTTGTTTTGTATATCTTCTATTTGTTGCTTTAGTGTTGGTGAGGGTTTAGTTTGTTGGTTGTTCTACTTTTTGTAGTTTGTTTAGTAGTTCTAGCAGATTGTTTTCCTTATTTTTTTTCTCTCGAAGCAATTTGATCAGTATACCTCTGGTATATGCTTTGTGGCATTCCATAGGGTAAATCATTTACATCATTGTTCGAGAAATAGTCTTGATGTTTTATATATTTCGAGTTTTAAGTTTTGGTTGTTTATATGTAAGGGTTCAATCTCCAGGGTGTTGTGCGTATACTGTTTTGGTTTTCTTGTATCTCGAAATGTAGGTGGTGGATCTGACCAGGTGATTTGTCCTATTTTTGCTGAGGTTATTTTTGTAATAACCATTTATCAGAAATACCATAATCAATTCTTGAGTATGAATTGTGCACTTTTGAGTAAAAGGTAAAGTCCCTTTCCTTTATGTTTAATGCCCGCCACACATCTATAGATCTTCATTGTGGAAGAAGGGGTTTAGTTGGATGGTATTTCTCATTGTTTGTCGTGTCCTTTTCCAGGTCAGCAATTTGGTTAAAGTCGCCACATATAAATAGGTGGCCTTTTGTTGTTTTTCTAATTTTTTTGTGAGTTGAATTAGAAGTCGATTGTTTTAGTGTGGGGGGCATAAACATTTACTATCGTATACATTACATTATTCATCTCACACAATAGTATTAGGTACTACCCTTTTTATCATTATACATTCATGTAATTTGAAAGCTATTGTGTTTTATTGCAATCAATACACCATTTTTCTTCTGAGGGCCATTTGCATAGAATATATTACTATAGTTTGTTTCGGAGGGATGGACAGCTATCATTTTTAAAGTGAGTCTCTGGGCACATATGATATCTGACTTATTGTGGTTTGCTTCCCTCCGAACAGAGATCTTTTGTATTTACTATTTAAACCTCTAACATTAAAAGTTGTCAGTCTAATTGTCATCTCCAAAGATAAAATTTGGTGCATCTCTGGGGTAGTACACTTCTTATTCTAGGGTGGCATTGTCTAATAAAAATATGGTATACAGACGGGGTCTTCTCTCATAGGACCTGGGCTGGGCCTTCTGGCTATTGAGTTGCATAACTTTTGTTACATTAATAGTATGTAGATTTTCAAACATAACAGTCAAAACAATTATAACATATTTAACATATATAACTTTGAATAAACAAGTTGGCTTGGCCGTGATTCCACGAATTTCGTGGTGTCAAGCTTTATGAGGGGGGAATGTCCTTTGCCAGTAGGCCAGATCAATCTGTGTGGAGTAGGTGGTAGTAGTGGGTCAATAAACAGTTTTAGGTAAACTTTTTCATTTTTTGTAAGGTTCCCACTCGCGTTTTGGTTTGGGGGTGAGGTGTGTTCTAGTAGGCGATATTGGTGGGGTATTGGTTTGGTTCAGGAGGTTCCATGCTTAAGGGTTTTCTTCCTTCCTCTGGTGTGGATATGGTGTGTATTTTTCCGTCTCTTAGTATAGTGATTTTGTAGGAAATCCCCATCTGTAGAGTATTTTGTGTTCCTTAGTATGGTTGTGTAATGGTAGAAGTTCTTTTCTTTGAATCATAGTTAGTGGGGATAAGTCATTATAAAGTTGTATTCCTTTGTATTCCTGTGGTAGTGAGGGTTTTCCTCATTTCTGCCATTAGAGAGTCTTTTTTTGGGATCTGATAATTTAATCAGAATCTCTGGGTGCTTGTTTGGGGGCTCTTTGTGATTTAGGTAGCCTGTAGAGGTCGAGTATGTTGGCCTCTGTAAAGTCCATGCAGAGGGGGGTGAAGTTTGGCGACTTGGGCCTGAGTTTGTTCAGGGTGGATATTTTCCTTGATGCCTCTGACTTTTAAATTGTTTCTTCTGGTTGTGTTTTCCAGTTCTCATTAGTCTGTTAAATAAGAATTTTAGATCGAAATCCATAGTTTTATGGGCTTCTGTTAAACCATTATGTGCTGAGATGACTTCATCTATTTTTGTTTCATTATGTGCGACTCTACTGGTTAGGTTTTCTATGGATTCTTTCATATCTGTCACCGCTTGGTGTATATCTTTGCTTATTGCTTTGAAAAGAGGCAAATAGGTTTGTTATAACAGGTATTGTCACTATTGAGTCCTGATGGCATTGGGTATTGTCCAGCATTAGTATAGATTTTGGGCTGCTGGTTCTTTTGTGTAATCATGTGGGTTATCAGCTGGTACAGTTGTTTGTCTGTTTGATAAATAAATGGGTCATTGTTTGCTCCCCTTTGTATTGTTTTTATTTCTGGTGTTTCTTGTGATGTTCTTGTGAAATAGTTATGGGAGAGCTTCTGATGTTGTGTGGGGGAACCCCTTTGGTGGGTTGTATGTGGATTGTGGCTACAGTGGTAGTTATGTTTGCGAGTTTTGTGGGGGATGCGGGTAATGTAGTTCTCTTACCCGCTCCTGTCTCTTGTGGGTTGCTTTCCATGTATGTGGTCACTTCAGCGTCTGGTGATCCATATTGGGTCTGGGTCTCGAGCAGTCCGGGGGTGTTTCCGGTTCTCCATGTCCGGTGGTGTGCTGTGTGTCCGTTGTTTGCCCGGTGTATCTGCAGTCCCGGTTTCCCTTTCTGCCGTTCGCCTCTGCTTGCTTGGGATTTGGCGTGCTGGACGCATGTGGAGCTCCTCACATGCGCCATCTTGGATTTGTCCGGGTTCCTTGTAAAAGTCCGTGATTTCACGGTTACTTGTTTTGTTTTAGTTCCCACGCTTGGTCATCGTGTCGGAAGGCTGTAGGAGGGTTGAGTTTGTGGGGATACTTTGGTGACCTTTTTCATATATTTATTGTGCCTAGGCAGGAGCTCCGATCAGGTGCGTCTGTCACATTGGTGCCTGGCTCCGCCCCCCAGACTCCATCCTTCTATCCATCGGGTGCCTAAGCGCTGAAATATCATCAATGGCTAAAGCCGTACGTTTCGAAATGCCAACTATGGGAGCATCCACTACAGGAGGTTCTCCCAGCGTCTGTGTTTTTCGGTGGCAAAAGGATAGAGCCTCTCGAATTTCCTTTCGATAGGAACCCTCCTAATACATCTTGGACCATTCTCGACTCACCATGTCTCCCACTCCTTAAGTATAGGAAATACCTGCTTGCTACTCCTCTGAAATAGTTGGACAGGTTCAGACTGAGGTTCCCCTTCAAATAAAAGGGTCTTCCTTATCATTTTAATTAAAGGCTCCACTGCCGTAAATCAAATTCTGACTCCTCCGTTTACTGTCTTCCTCTGACATTATAGAATCTGAGCTGTCATCAGAGCCGTCTCTAGGAAATCTAGGATCTGCGAGGTAGAGGGTAGCCCACCTGAGGCAGACCTCTTCATGCCTTGAGCAACCGCCTGGGTAATCCACCCAAGTATATCGTCCTTGTCAACAGACTTCGATTTCGGTCGTCTGGAATTTAGATCCTCTCCTTGATCTTTCTCTTCCTCTCTCAAACTCCATAATGCATTCTCTGCATAAGCGTTTACCATCGCTAGAAGGGTTACACAGGCTCTACATAAATCTATATGCTTCTCCTTTCTGCTTCTCTTCGTACCTCCCCCAGACTGAGAACTCTGGCTGAAAAAGATAACAGGAAAAAAACATCTGTTAAAATCTGCAATACCTCTTAAAATGTTGAAGCACAGAAGGAGATCCACTCACCACCTTCCCTCAGACATAGAGTCCATATGGCAGCCGGCAAACCAACAGCTAGGGTAGACCCAGTACTGGAGCAGAGACAAACACCAAAACTGCCTGTACAGGGCAACCTGCAATGCACAAACCGGCACTTTTTAAAATTTCGCGGGCCTCCGGCGTTGCGCGATGACGTCAGACGCACGCACGCAGGCGCCTCACCGCCGCGGCACTTCCGCGTTCAGCCTGAGCTTGCACTAGAGAGAGGGGATCTTCACGGTGGGCTCCCGGCTTGAGAAGGTGCACGACCCTCACAACGGCCAGGACTTCGACCATAGAGGTAGGTAAAGGTCGGAAACAGCCTAGAGTTGATCCATTCAGTCTGGAGGGAACTTCACTCCCAGCAGTGACAGAAGAAAATAGACTAATGGGTTCTGGGGGTGGAGACTATTTATAAGTTTGGTGGGAGTGTCTATTTTCTTCTGTCCCAGCTGGCAGGGAAGTTAACCCATTGTGTGCTGCCTGAGGATGGCCAGGAAAGGTTGTTTTTTTAACCCCAACGTGATACAGATATACACACCTACTGATCTACCCCTCCATTACTGTTGCAGCCATACTTAAAGGTTAACTAAAGTCAAAAAAACTAATTTTGACCAATCATCAAAAAAGTTTGTTTTTTTTAACTCCCAACCCGACACAGGTAAACACACCTATTGATCTACTTATCCATTACTATGGCAGCCAAACGTAAAGGGTAACTAAAGTTAAAAAAAAGGATTTTGATCAATAATCAAAAGTTTGTTTTTTTAACTTCCAACCCGATCCAGGTACACACATGTACTGACCCCCCCTTTCATTTCCATGGCAGCCATATTTAAAGGGTAACTATAGTCAAAAAAACACATTTTGACCAATCATCAAAAAAGTTAGTATTTTATCCCTCAACCTGATATGAATACACACCAACTGACCTACCTTTAATGCATGTGACATATTTAAAGGGTAAAGTAAAAAACAACAATGTCCTCTTCATTGGCATTATTGAGTTTTAAAATCTGCAACACAAATGCACAAATTTCCTTCCAAAATGCAGTCTTTTAAGCCAAATTATTGGCAGCCCATATCATTTATGTACATATTGGGAATAATAGGAATACACGGAGGAATCTACTACACGAGACTCAATTATCAAGAAGAGTAAGTGTGTTTTTTAATATTTATTAGGTATTTTAACTGATTTTTATGGTTTCTATAACTTGAGTCTGACCAAAGCTTTTTATATTTTTTTCTCTCCCTCCCTCTTTGTACTACATTTTATCGGCTTGAGTTAATCGCGCAATCCCAGTTTAGTGTTTTCTCCGGAGACATTCCAGTTTCAGATGTCAGCTCCTGAGGACGTCTTCCAGCCTTCTAGCCAGTTGGAACAAGAAGCAGAACTGAGCCATGAGGAGTCTGCATCCATCTTGCCTGCAGGTAACATGATTGATGTTATACCAAGGTTAAAGTCTTGCATTGAAAATTATATGTTATCTTTGCATCCTGGGACCACAGCGAGTAAAGATTTAAATGATAAGGAGCAGAACAGAAAACGTCCTGTGGCCCGCAGTCTGAACAATTGGCTCCAAGCCTTTTGTATTTATTCCAATATTTTATGTTCACATACGCCAGAGGTTGCACCAGGGCTTTTAAAACATTTGGATATTGTCATTGAGGCAAAATGAGTAAAACATGATTGACTATAGTATAAGTGGAAGGTAGAAAATATGACCACTACTGCCTTCTGATTATGTATTGTTTTGAGGCTTTAGTTTCCCTTTAAATGGACAGCAAAATTCCCATACAGTAGTCCTATACAGTAATAGCCAAATCCAGTATGGCTATTACTGTATGGGAATTCTGCTGTCCATTAAAGGGCAACTAAAACCTGAAAACAATACAGAATCAGAAGGTATTTTTTTAACAATAGATACCATCTGTATTGTATTGAGCCATTAGTTGTCCTTTAAAGGGCAAGTCCAGCCCCAAAATGAAAACTTACATACAGGTAAATCACCTCCCAAAACCCTAAACGGTAATAGCTTGAAATCTGAAATATATAAGACTAACCTGAAATCCTGCATAATGTCCTGCTGCTTCCTGGTTCTTCCAGTTAGCAACTGTTAGTTATGGATTTGACAGTTAACATCACAGCCAAAGACTGAATGTTAATCCCCTGTCTGCCTCTTCTGAGCATGCCTAGGCTCAGTACAGGCTCAGTATAGGTTTCTAAATTGCTCAGTTTCCATGAGGCATCCAGAAGCATAGCAGGCATATAGTTAAGAATTCATAGGACAAACTATGATATGAACTATGATATAGCAACATGCATGCTTTAGTTGCTGGGAGCTGTAGTTTCTAAACATCTTCAGTAGCAAGGAATTGGACTTACTGTATGGGGCTATTGTCCCCCTCACCCCCACAGCGAAGGTACGGAATGTAGGATCAGAAAAGTGCAGAGAAGATATAAGTATGTACGGTAATTCACCATTTATCCTTTCAAGTTGGCTCATTCATTAATGATGGCATTGGTCCCATGATATGAAAAGTGAAATACTCATCCTTTGATAGAGCACTAAAATTACTGAAGCTTAGTGGTGCAATATAAAGTCAGCCTTTAGACTATTGCCTATACACCCACTTGTTAGGATTCCATTTTGACGGTCTGTATTATTTTGACAAATGCCTCCCCATGGGGTGCAGCTTGTTTTGTTATTATTTTCAATTTTCGTTGAATGGGTAGTTAGGCAAGTGTCAGGTTCTGAATTTGTATTGCACTATTTAGACAATTTTTTGTTTATAGGGCCACCTTTAACTAACATCTGCTCCAAATCTTTCAAGTCTTTCCTCTATATTGTGGAAAAGTTCGGTATCCCGATTGCCAAAGAAAAAACAGTTCTGCCCACTTCCAAAATACAATTCTTAGGCATTACCATAGACTCTCAGAAAATGGAGTTTAGTTTACCCCAACATAAGTTGCAAAAATTGAAACAGCTGGCGAACTGGGCGAAAAGGGCAAGAAAGATGACCCTTAGAGAAATCCAGGTTTTATTAGGTCACCTTTATTTTGCTACGAGGTTAATGCCAATTGGAAGAGTCTTTAATAGGAGATCGATTAACTGTACTATTGGCGTTAGTAACCCTCTATGGTATATATACGTCTGAATCAAGTTAAAAACGATTTGAGAATCTGGAGTCAGTTTCTGGAATTTTTCAAAAGGAATACCAAATGGCAGGAAGATTGGTTGGATAGCACAGCTTTAGGCTGGGTACACACCAGCAGATATTTTCGACTGATTAACGGCACTTTTGGTCGGTCGTCCGAAAATATCTGCTGGACGACTTCGATCGTCCGTTCATCTATCGGATGGACGAACGATTGGATGTGTTGGTAAATTCCGATCGATCATGTGGTTCCCTATGGGATCTCACGATTGATCGTTTGCGAATTCAGCCGTGGCTGAATTTGCCACGACCGACGGACATTTGTCCTGGCCGAGCCTTCGCTCGTAGCAAGCGCTCGGTCAGGACAAATAGTCCCTCAGTGTGTACCCAGCCTTAGAATTCTTTACAGATGCTGCTGCTTCTATTGGCTGTAGATCCTTCCTGCAAGTGTGATGGTTTTCATCCCTTTGGCCAGAGAATTGGAGTGATGCACCGTGGTTATCTAACTTAGTCTTTTTGGAAATTATACCAGTATCCTTTTAACTATCATTATGTGGTGACACCTTGCAAAACAGGAGAATATGGCTGAACTGTGATAATTTAGGGGAGGAGTTGTCCAAGTTATTAACTCCCTGTCTGCAAAATTACCTTGTGTGTCTACAGTATTAAGATTGATAGCTTTGAAATCCTTAAAGCTTAACATTTCGATGAAAGACAGACATATACATAAGCAAGTTTGCCCACAGTGACTGGTATTATCAAGTTTTCCCACAGTGACTGGTATTATTAAGTTTGCCCACAGTGACTGTCATCAAGTTTGCCTACAGAGACTATCATCAAGTTTGCCCACAGTAACTGTCATCAAGTCTGCCCACAGTAACTGTCAACAAGTCTGCCCACAGTGACTGTTATCAAGTTTGCCCACAGTGACTGGTAAAAAGGAAGTTTGCCCCCAAGTGACTGGTATAATCAAGTTTGCCCACAGTGACTGGTATAAGCAAGTTTGCCCACAGTGACTGGTATAAGCAAGTTTGCCCACAGTGACTGGTATAAGCAAGTTTGCCCACAGTGATTGATATAAGCAAGTTTGCTTTTGATGACAAAACTGCAATTTTATTGCTCTCAGGGCCTTATTGCATAACTATTTTTGGTTGATTGCTATGTACTGTACTAATATTTAGTACTGTGTTTATAGCGTTCCGGGCAGTGGAATATGCATATTGTCAAATTATATGTCTTTTTTTTAGGGGAATTTGTGCTCTCTTTTTCATTTTAAAATATGGAAAACCTAATTTAGGATAAAAAAAGAAACAGGCCCTGTGTTCACATTTGTCAAGGGCTTTACTAAACAATAGCCCTGTTGCTTATCTTTTTCTTATGCTAAATAAGTCTGTCCCCCTTTTTCTTAGCAATTTGCAGGCAATGACTTTTAGAGTGTGTCTTCCTCCTGCAGTGTTACTGTGCAGTCACTATGCTGTTCTCTCCTGCCTTTTTGAAATTACTGCAGAGACCACACCATAGCTATAGAAACCATGGCAACATCTGACTTACTGCTTTCATTCACATACCATACAAATGGTCAATAAAATGTAACTTCTGAATGAAATGTACAGGGCTATGTACCAAAAGCCGTTATCGTATATATGGTGTAAACTTGACGTCCATTGCTTGTATTCAATAAAGCATTTGCGATAGATATTACATAAGAATTTGCATCAGAAAGTCACGTTAAAAACTCAACAGGATTTTTAGTACTACAGTTGTGTGTGTTTTGATCTATTGCGGCTTATTTTCTCACCATGATTTTCTTATATTTATTTACATTAAATTAAAGGCATAAATATCTGTTGTAGGATGCAAACAGGTTGTCCGAACCTATAATAATGAGCTGTAAAACATTGCAACATATAAACGTGTGTAATTTTTTGATGAAACGTGCAACCATTTCACAACACACATTTACGTGTGTTGGAAATTGTAAGCATGTCATATACATGATTGTCTTGACATTTTACCAACAGGGATGCAATTTGTATTGGTGTATACAGTCACAAGATGTGTACGATTTGTGTAAAACAGTGTTAAATTAGAATCATGAGGCGTTAATAATGGCCTGATATTTGCACATGAAAATAGTACTCGAATAGCGATGTCAGCAACCCCCCTCCAACACACCCCTGTCCAGGGACTAACATCATTATATCATTACATCATTATAAATACACTCTAAATGTCCCATTGTCATTAACTATAACAATTTGACATGACATTTTTCATTTTGAAAATAATTGATTTAAAGGGCATGTCCACCCCCAAAACTATAATTTCACCCACTATTGGCCCCACTCTGTAGTGCATAAAAATCCTTACCTAACATCCCTGCTCCAAATGGCTGCCTTGCTATGCCCCTCCAAAGTCCCAAAAACTGTCCACCAGGAGCCTGGCAGAGTCCATATAGGACGCACTAAAGCCCTCCCTCCCTCTCCCTCCCTCCCCCGAACTCTACTTACCTTACCTCTCTCCCCAGGCATTCTCCACTGCCGGCAGCCATGTTCGTGAATGGCTGCCTCTCAGCCAATCATGGATGTGGCTGCCGGTCTGGCTCCCTGCTTGCAGTTTCATGCAAGCAGAGGGCCGGGACAGTATGCCGGACGAAAGAGGGAAGGTAAGTAATGATTGGGGGAGTTTCTGAAAAATCTATTATAGTGGTTGGGGCTGGGGGAGGAAGACCTACAGTACTATATACCAACATTTTTTAAAAGGGGTGGACATCCCTTTAACATTGTAGTAAGTTCTCTTTTGGTACATTGCTTTCGCTGTCTAGACGTGAAATCACATGTACCCCATGCATCGCGAATTCCGTCTAAAAGTCACATTAAGTGTTATTGAATCCCCATTAACACATTAATGAAACTTTAGGACAGAACTTTGTGTAAAAAAGGCTCGCGGTACATAGCCCTGGTAATCTATAATTCAATGAGAGGTGTGATTCATCGCTCCTATCGTTAATTTTTATTTACATGGTAAGTACTGTATATGGCCAAACATCTGCACATGAAAATAGTACTCGAATATCGATGTCAGCACCCCCCTCCAACACACCCCTGTCCAGCGACTAACATCATTATATCATTACATCATTATAAATACACTCACATTTTTCATTTTAAAATTAATTGATTAAAAGGGCATGTCCACCCCCAAAACTATAATCCCCCCCACTACTGGCCCCAATCTGTAATGTATAAAAAAACCTTACCTTACATCCCAGATCCAAATGGATGCCCTGTAATCCCTCCCCAAAGTCAGAAAAACTGGCCACCAGGAGTACTGCAGAGTCCATATAGGACTCTGCCTCCTGTCTCCCCTCCGGGAGAATTTTGCCATGCGCAGAAGAGCCTCCCAATTTGTTCTTCCTCCCCCTAGCATTAAACCCCTTTCCTATAATATAGATATTGGTCCCCCAGCCCCAAACGCATTACTATTAGAGCAAGAAAGTCCCACGATCTTTACTTACCTTACCTCTCTCCTTCTACACTACCAGCAGCCGCGTCCCTGATTGGCTGCCTGTCAGACAATCATGGACGCGGCTGCCGGTCCCGCCCCCTGCTTGCAGTTCTATGCAAGAAGAGGGCCAGGATTGTACGGCGAAGGAGAGAGGTAAGGTAAGTAAAGATCGGGGGACTTTCTTGCTCTAATAGTAATGCGGTTGGGGCTGGGGGACCAATATCTATGATATGGGAAAAGTTAGTTTTAAGGGTGGACATACCCTTTAACATAGTCCTCTTTTTCTTTTTAGAATGTTTAAAGCCTTACCCTTCATCTCTCTCTTTCATCTTCCAATCCATAACAAATCCAATTAATGGGCAAGTGAAGAGACAAAGCAGTTGTAAAACCCCAAAAATTGAGGAGTATAACCCAACTACATAGGAGAAAAGAGATAAATAGTTACATAGATCATTTTGGATTAAAAAAGGCAAGAGTCTAAACTCAAAAGTACAGTTTCCTCTTATTTCCTCCTATTGGTGCCCCCCTAACCTAAAGAAACATCCACCCAGACCATGCCTACTCACAACAGTGCATTAGCCTGTACATTTCCAATCACACATGCCCGCACATACAACCACCAGCTGCAACCCTAGATATTCTGCCTGCTGAGGAAGACATCTAAGCCTCCTACAGCTGGATTTATAGTTTTTTCTCCCCTAGGACAGCTAGCTTGTGCTGCCCTCCAGTGACACCCATCTAAAGCTGGGTACACACTACTGTGTGTACCTTTGTTTACGAATGAATGTGGGGCTGCCGAACAATTGTTCGTGAAAGACCGAAAATTTCCATCGCCTGCGCTAGACTCCTCTATAGGGGAGTCTAGCGTGGCCGATGGAAACACATAGTTCCGAGCATTCTCCCTATGATGTTCATAGGGAGAACGCTCGGGACTGTGTGTATGCAGATCTTTGAAAGATGGCAGACAGGATCTTGCAGATCCTGTCATCTTCCAGAAATCTGTACTGTGTGTACCCAGCTTAAAACAAAGGCAAAACTGTAGTTACGCCACTGATCTAAAGCATACAATGTGCAAATCAGTCCAGCAACACTAATTACATTTTATTAGGAATGTCCTGCAAACACTGGTCTAGTAACTCTGGGCTGGGTTGAACTATATCATGGGGTTTGTTGGACTGCTCAGTGGGACTGCCAGTGGTCACTCCCCATTTGCTTCTTTCTCAATACAGTCTGACAGTATGTGGGGGCAATCGTACCACTTGCTGGCGGTAAAAAATGTAGGTATTACATCACTTGTGGCAGCTGTGTGGTTTTTTGTTTGCATCCTCAACAAACCCACCATAAAGTCATGCTAACCAACAAGACCAGAAAAGATAATCAATGCACATTCCTAGGCCCCATACAATATCACATTATCTGCACACTGGCATACATTAAAAGGGCTTTTAGTATACATTACTGTGATCACATGAATGAAAAGCCTTCCAACCACGTCAAGCTAACCCCCGTCTGGAAAGTCCTAACTTCTAACCTTTTTTACTTCAATTACAATTAGCAAACTTTTGCATTTCTCTTATTTGCACACTGGATCAATATAGCAGGCTTTATCACTTCCCCCCAGCCCTTTGGCTTTTTAAAATGAGGGAAGAGGCCGTTCATCCAGTGCTTTATATTAAAGGGTATGTCCACCCTTAATTTACATTTTTAGTATATAATATTAAATATGCCCCCAGTCCCAACCGCTATAATAATTTTCCTAGAAAGTCTCCAAATAGTTACTAACCATGCCTCGCTCCTTCGCCGCACTGCCCCGGCCCTCTGCTTGCACAAAAATGCAAGCAGGGGGCGGGACTGGCAGACGCGTCTGTGATTGGCTGTGAGGCTTCTCAGTGCGGTGAAGGAGCGAGGCATGGTAAGTAACTATCTGGGGACTAACTGCGCATGGCAAAATTCTCCTATATGGACTCTGCTCTCCTCCTGGACTTGGGGGGGGGGACTGGAGAACCACTTGGAGCTGGAATGTAAGGTAAGGATTTTATTGCACTACACATTGGGGCCAGCAGTGGGGGGGATTATAGTTTTGGGGGTGGACATGCCCTTTAAAGACATTAAAGGGCATGTCCACCCTTATACAACACTTTTGACATCTAATAGTATGCCTTCCCCCAGCCCCAACCGCTATAAAATAATTTTAAGAAAGTGCCCCGATCGTTACTTACCTTCCCTCTCTCCTCCGACGCAAGCAGCAAGCAGGAGGGCGGGACTGGCAGCCGTGTCCGTGATTGGCTGAGAGGCAGCCAATCACGGACGCGGCTGCCGGCTTCTCAGAATGCCGGGGGAGAGAGGAAAGGTAAGTAGAGTTCGGGGGACTTTCTTAAAATTATTTATTAGCGGTTGGAGTTGGGGAAAGGCAAACTATTATATGGCCAAGGGTTTCTGTGCTAGGGGGAGGGATCGCAAAATGGTATGGAGAGGGAGGGGGAGAAGGGCTGCAGTGTGCATGCCAAACTTCTCCCGGAGGCGAGACAGGAGGCAGAGTCCTATATGGACTCTGCTATCCTCCTGGTGGGCAGTTTTTGGGGCTTTTTTATTACACTACATGGTGGGGCCATTAGTGGGGGGGATTATAGTTTTGGGGGTGGACATGCCCTTTAAATGGACCTCCCATTACATTAAAGGGCCGTGTTGCAAATACTTACAAATAAGAGTAAAACCTTCTTTATTTGTGCATACTGTATGCACAAATATAGGAGGATTTACCCCTATTTGCAAGTATTTGCCACTTAAGATGTTTGAAAACTACAACTCCCAGCAATAAAGCATGCTGGGAGTTGAGTTTTCAAACATCTTAAGTGGCAAATACTTGCAAATAGGGGTAAATCCTCCTTTATTTGTGCATACAGTAGGTTTTACCCTTTTGTAAGTATTTGCCACTTGTGTCCCTGTGCAAGTAAAAGTTTCTCCTACCTTGTCGGTGGCCGCGCGATCCGCATCCTCGATCCACAGCCCCTGCGCCTCCGGAGATGTCATACCGGCGCCTCTCACTTTGCGGCGCCGGGTAGTGGAAACATCATCCGGATGCGCAGAGGCTGTGGAGCGAGGATGCGGATCGCGCGGCCGGCGGACAAGGTAGGAGATAGGCTGACTCGAGTATAAACCGAGGTAAGATTTTCAGGCTTTTTTTAAAGCCTGAAAACCTCGGTTTATACTCGAGTATATACGGTAAGTTACAATTATGCACGCTAGAGAAAAAGTGTTGTGAAAGGTTTCATTATACAATACATTTCACCATTAGTCTAATTATTGTGATTAGCATTTTGGATATTATAATATTGTTGAACAACAAGTAACAAAAAAACAAATAAATACAGAAAAAGAAAAAAAAAAATCAAAAAAAAATTGTCATTAAAATAGAAGAATTTAAAGCTTATTCACTTCTAAACAGTCATCCAGGTCATATTTTAATTATTAGGAGAGAGAGAAAGAAAGGCGGGACCTTTTTATTCCCATGCTACAGTACATAAACATTTTTAAAGTTATTTTGTGCTATATAGAAGTTTTTTTTCATATTTCATGTTTGGTCTACTGTGGGGGTCTTAGTAGTTCCCCAATATCTGGTGATCAATTGTTTAATAAGGATACATGTGTGGTAAATTATCGTTTTTGTGAGGATGGGAAAACATCAATATCAATAGACGTGTTGATTGTTAACCAATCATTATGGGGGTGTTAAAATTTGGAGCCTCTGAGGAAGTGACATACAGTCACGAAACGCATAAGGCAGTGCCTCGTCTTGGCTTCCCTCGCTTTACACTTAGTGTAGCGTTTGATTGTATAGCTGTGATTTTACTTAGTTTTACATCATGCACGTTGAGCCCACTTCTGTGTTTATCTATCTGTCTGTTAAAATTTAGAGAAATCTCTGAAATAATTTTAGCAGGCACACCTTTGTTGAAGCATTTTTTGATGTTTACCCATTTATTTGTTTTCATTTGGAGACCACCAGATTTTAATTTGTTCTAGATTAGCTGCACAGTAGTAGTCTTTAAAGACTGGGAATGAAATACCTCCTGTTGCTTTGACTTAGCTAGTATTCCCATTTTAATTCTAGGTTTTTTGTTATTCCAGAAATAAACATTGACCACATTGTTATGAGATTATTATAGGCAAAGTTATGAACTTATACAGAAGTTTAGCCAGGATAAATATTTAATTGACCATCTCTGAAGTTCCTTCCATATCTCTTCTAGATTTGATTGAAAATTTTCTTTATATAATTCCTCTTTTTGTGCTGTTAATTGAATACCAAGGTACGTTATTGATTTCTCATTTTATTTATAATTATATTTAGAATCCCAACTAGAAAAGAAGGGTGAGCTACAACGTACCCACAGACCGTATTGCAACAGTAAAAAGTCTTTATTTAATCATATAAAATTCCACTCACAGTAAGGTGTCGTATAATGGGATCCAACACAAGAGAGGAGTATCGTGCTCGTGAGGCACCGCCTTACGCGTTTCGTGACCGTATGTCACTTCCTCAGAGGAAATAAAGACTTTTTACTGTTGCAATACGGTCTGTGGCTGAGGGCTGTTTGGGGTTGGTGCTCCGTGCTGTGCAGCGTGAGGGTGAGTTGTGGTGCTCCCATTCATTTCATTTTAGAGTATATAATTATATTTAGCACTCAGAAACATTTGTAAGGCCATTGACACATTAATTCCCAAAATATTAGATTTATATTCATTAATTTTGTAATATGATATCTTTCCGAAAGTTTTAAATGACTGTTATAAATGGATTAAAGATGAGCTAGGGTTAGAAATAGCTAATATTATATCATCTGCATAAAGGGCCATTTTATGCTCTTGCACCAATTTTATTAGTGGGTTGGTTCTGATATGTTCCGCTAAAGGTACCATTGTCAAACCAAAAATAATTGGTGAAAGAGGGCATCCTTGTCTGACACCATTAGATATTAAAAGGTTTAGACAACATTTGTGAAGGGGTTACTGTATAATGCTACAATGGCTTCTTGTATCCACCCCTTTATATTGAATTTATCTAATGTTTTTTCTTGGTAGAGCCAGCCTACCCTGTCATATGCTTTTTCCGCTTCAAGAGAAGAAAAGTAGAGCTATGATACCTTTTATTGGCTATCTAGATAAAACAAATTAAGCAAGGTTTCGGGAGTCCTAAGTCCTCTTCATCAGGCTAGATGTTACAAAAGAAATTGAGAAAAGGTATCACAGCTTTTCTTCTCTTACTTATGGCTAACACGGTACAAACCTCAACTAATGCTTCAGCTTCAAGAGTAAGTTTATTGGCTGTTTTATTCCTTTTTTTTGATATCAATGAATTGTCTGGTATTATTTCTGGTCTGTCTGCCAGGAACAAAACCAACTTAATCTGGGTTTATTAGATGGGGAGATAGGGTTGTAATCTATTAGCTATTACCTTACTATATATTTTGATGTCTGTGTTCAGAAGTAAAATAGGTCTAAAGTTCTGAATATGGTTCATATCTTTGTTTGCCTTGGGTACTATCATTGATGAGTACTATCACCGCTTGAAGCATTTCTTTGGGAAAATTTGGCTGTGCTATGGCTAAGTTGAATATTTTCTGTAGATGAGGAACTAAGATAGGGTAGTACTGAAGGTTTTATAATATTTGTTTATATACCCATCTGCTCCAGGAGATTTATTGTTTGGGAGAGAGAACAACACTTTATATTTTTCTGTTCTGTATTAGCTTATTAATCTGAAGTTGAGAGTCTGTTAAAGTGTGTAGTTTAATCTTTTCCAAAAATTTGTCTATTTCTTTTGTTTTGGGAATTTTAATATTAGGTTGATCTTTAAGGTTGTATAACGTTTCTTAGTATTGAGCAAACTCGTTTAGCATCTAGTATTTAGCAATCAGTTGTGGGTTATAAATTTTTGTATCATGTTTGTCTATGATGTAAGAAATTTTAATTTTATTTATTTTAGCTTTGAATCTGTTAGTTAAGGACTTACTTGCTTTAGCGCCTTGTATAAAGAAATCAGCCTTTAGTCTACGTAGTAATTTGTCATATTTGTAATGGTTTAATAGTTGTTTCTTTAGTTTGATTTACTCTTGTTAAATTTTCTTTATTAGGACATTCTATGTGTTTTTTCTCTAAAGCTTTAAAATTTTCTATGAATTTTTGTAATCTTTTTTTTTTGTTTTGCTGCCATTCTAATTAATATAGCAAACAGATGAGCTAAATTATTATCATTATATAGAAAATAGTCTTTTGAATTTTTTGTTGTGTCTCAGGGTTAGATAATAGATAAGGGTTGAGTCTCCACATAGAAATTTTTGAAGAGTTCATATCTTCCTGTATAATAATCTCTACCGGTGCATGGTCTGATATGTGGCTTTTAATGCCCTGTAAGTTGCATTTATCGGTAGCAATCATGTCTATCTTTGGAAAGCAATTATGTGTTTAAGAAAAATAGGTAAAATCTCTTTCAGTGGGGTTTAAAATAGATCAAGCATCATATAACTCTAATAATATAAAATAATAATATAGCAGCTGCTTCAGCTTATAAAGTGCCCATACACGGCACGATTATTGACCGAAACGGCCGTCGCGGGTCGGAACCGTCTTTTTCCCTGATTGAATGTCATCATATGTGAGATTGAAATCTCCACACAAGATTATTTTATTGTTTGAATTAGATTGTATCTTTTGGATTATTTTATGAATAAACCTAGTTTGTTGTTTAAAGTTAGGTGCATAAATGTATGCTATAATATATGGTTTATAGTTTAATTTTACAATCTATGATTATATATCTACCATTTTTATTTATTATTTTGTTTATCTCCTCGACAGCAATAGAGTTTTTAATTGCAATGGCTGCTCCCTTTTTGTACTGTAGGATATAGTTTGTGATTTAATAAATTTTCGTTTTGTATTAAAACTTAAATGACTACATAAATGAATACATAAAATATTAGCTTTGTATAAATTGGTTTCTTTCCACATAGCATGCCTTTTATAAGGGGAGTTCAAGCCTCTTACATTGTAAGTCATTTTTTTTTTTAAATTTATAATTAGTTTTTTTAAAAAAAAATAAACAAACATGAACCAAAACAATAATAAACGGTTGTGTCAATGTTATTTCTCAGTGATTGAAATACAGGAGTCATGAAAATTCACAAATTGGCATATTTGAAGGGATATTAAATTATTACATTTATAAATCGGTACCTTTAGGGAACAAGTGTAAAAAAATTAGGTCCTCTCCTGCATGGCTTAATGCTCAGGTAAAAAGGGAAATGGAAAAAAAGAAAAAGGCTTTTAAAATTTTAACAACAGAGGGAACAGAACAGGCTTACAGGGAGTACAAAAGCTGTAATAAAGAGTGTAAGAAAGCAATTAAACTAGCTAAAATAGAAAATGAAATACGGGTTGCCAAACAAAGCAAGTCCAACCCCAAAATGTTTTTTAAGTATATAAATGGTAAAAAGATGAGGACTGAGAATGTGGGACCATTAAATAATGGGGTTGAGGTGGTTGTAGAGGATGCCGAAAAGGCTAATCTGCTAAACCGTTTTTTTACATCGGTTTTTACTGTTGAAAATCCTTATCCTTACAGTAGGGATTGTAATAATATGCAGGGAAGAAATGAAGAGTATTCACATTGGCTAACAGAGGATATGGTACGGAAACAATTAGACAAAGTTAATATCAATAAATCCCCAGGACCAGATGGATTGCATCTTTTAAAAGAGCTTAGTTCAGTTCTATCTAGACCACTGTTTCTCATCTTTTTAGATTTGCTTTGGTCTGGGGATGTGCTGGACTGGAAAAAAGCCAATGTAATACCAATATTCAAAATGGTAGTTGTTTATAGCCTGGTAACTATAGACCTGTAACCCTAACATCAGTGGTAGGGAAGGTGCTGAAAACTTTGTTACGGGATCATATCCTTGACTTTGTCTCCAGAGATCATCTTATTAGTAGTAGTCAGCATGGATTTATGAGAAATAGATCATGCCAGACAAATTTAATTGGTTTTTATGAAGAAGTGAGTAAGAATTTAGATTCAGGCACAGCAGTGGATGTGGTATACTTGGATTTTGCAAAAGCTTTTGATACTGTGCCACATAGGCGACTAATGTATAAACTGAGGACTGTTGGCCTTGAAGAAAACATTTGTTCATGGATAGAGAACTGGTTATTGGACCGCAAACAGAGAGTGGTGGTTAATGGAGCTACATCTATGTGGGCTAAAGTTCTAAGCGGAGTGCCTCAGGGTTCTGTACTGGGGCCGCTTCTGTTTAATCTGTTTATAAATGACTTAGAAGGGGGCATAGAGAGCAAGGTCTCAGTGTTTGCTAATGACACTAAACTATGCAGAGCTTTGGAAACTTCAAGTGATGTGCAAGTGCTGCAAGCAGACCTAGATAGATTACGAAAATGGGCAGCAGAATGGCAGATGAGATTCAATGTTGATAAATGTAAGGTGATGCATTTGAGATTTAATAATCCCTGTGCCACCTACACCATAAATAACTCTGTGTTAAGTGCATCTGTAATGGAAAGAGATTTGGGGGTTCTGGTTGATAACAGACTTTGCTATAGCAAACAATGCCAGGTAGCAACGGCTAGAGCTAGCAAGATGTTGTCTTGTATAAAGAGAGGAATAGATTCAAGAGAGAAAAATATTATTCTCCCTCTTTACAAGGCACTGGTAAGGCCTCATTTGGAATATGCGGTGCAGTTTTGGAATCCCATATACAAAAGGGACATCTTGGAAATTGAGGCGGTTCAGAGAAGGGCAACTAAATTAATAAGGGGAATGAAGGGGCTTAAATATGCAGGCAGATTAGACAAGTTAGCGCTGTTTACATTGGAGAAGCGATGTTTGCGTGGGGATATGATAACCTTATACAAATATATTAATGGGACATACAATGAACTCTTTGGTGCATTGTTTACTAATAGGTCATATCAGAGGACTCGTGGACATCCTTTAAGGTTGGAAGAAAAGAAGTTTCATCTTCAGGTTAGGAAAGGTTTCTTTACAGTGAGAACGGTGAAACTGTGGAACTGTCTTCCAGCAGATGTGGTAATGGCAAGTTCATTGAATAGCTTTAAAAAAGGCCTGGATAAGTTTCTAAAACTAAAAAATATTGAGAATTACTGGTATTAATGAATATAGATCTGGTTGATCCAGGGATATTTTCCGATTGCCATTTGGAGTCAGGAAGGAAGGAATTCCCCCCCCCCCCTTTTTAGCTGTTTTTCCCCCCCGAAAATAACGAGGATTTCACGTATTTTCGAGGATTTTTTCTTTTTAATGGGTCTGCTCGCGGATTTTCGAATTTTCTCGAAAATTCGCGGATCCTCGAGCGGACCGGATTTTGCGAAGTTTGGACATCTCTAGTCCCCGGATAGGTGGGGGGCATGTAGCAGGTTCGATGAGCTAATGGTGAGTAAGGGTGGGGGTAGCAGTGCATTTATCAAGAATACCTAGCACTTCTCCCCTGTGTAATACAGAATCAGGTGTTCTCCGGGATTTGGTTTTCAGTTCAATTTAGCCAGATGGCTATATATTGGCATTTGTATCTAATGAGTCATACCATGGGGACCACATTTTGTTAAATTTTTTTAAGGAACCTCGGTTACAGTATATGAGTCTCAGCATTGGTAACATTTTGTTTATTAAAGATTTCCAGGTGGCAACCCTGGGGGGTTCGGGAGGCATCCATGTTAACACTATGGTTCTCCTAGCATAGAATAGTGATTCCCGAAGGAATGACAGCCGGTATTTGTCCCAAGCGTCCTCCTCAGGAATCCCCAGTAAACACAGTTTAGCCACCATGTTTATTCAGAGTTGTAGTATGCTTGAAAAGTGTTTAGTAACTCTGGACCAGAATCGATATACCTTGGGACAAGCCCAGATCAGATGTGTTGGGGACATATGTGCTTTTCTGAGATGGGTAATGTAGGCCTGATGCAGAATGTAAAATTGCATTAATTTGTTTGCTGCGGCTGGCGAGACTTAAAGGTGCGATTCGGCCATCTCATCCCAGTCTGTATATTGTATCGTGGGGATGAATTTTTTCCATTTGTGTAGTGTGTTGATTGTACCTTCAGAGAGTCTGGCGTGTAAGAGGTAGGAGTATGCTCTAGAAACAGTGTGATTCTTGAATTCATGTTTTAGTGAGCAGGTAATTGGATGTGGTTTTGTTGGGATATGGGAGCTTTGAAATTCGGAGATTAGGCAATATTGTAATTGGAGATATCTAAACATAAATTGCTCTGTCACTTGGAATTTTTGCTTGAAATCTGTAAATGTGAGTAGTTGAATTTTTTGTAAGATTTGTGAAAAGGAGTGAATTCACAGTTTCTCAAATATCCTAGATGCGGGGAAGGAGACTAGATTGGGGAATTTGGGGTTGTGCCAGAGGCATGTGTCATCTGAGATCCCTTTTAAATTTCAGATATTTTTGGATTTTTTTCCAGATTTTGAATTGTTGTGCGTGTAAGCAGGTTCCTCCATTTGGAATTGAATTGGTGTTTCAGTCTAGATAGGTTAATGGGTGGGATGGGATGTAAGCGTGTTACATACCCTCCATATACAAATGGGTTTGTATTGGTGCGTTTTCAGGGGTTGGAGAGACGGGGAAAACCATGTCTTGTAGTATTTAAGTTGCTCTGCCCAGTAGTATAGGCAGAAATCTGGTAGAGAGCTGGCAAGACCAGCTAGTGATTTGGGTCTATCTAATGTGGAGATTTTCACCTGTGCCCTGCCTGAGTTCCAAAGGAAGGAAATTTATACAGATTTGGAGTCTGGTGGAAAAGGAGTCGGGTATGTAAATCATGCTGTGTTGGAGTGCATAGAGGAGTTTTGGTAGGATAATGGTCTTGATTAGGTTTATTTGGCCTATAGGGTTAATGGGTAAGGGTTTCCAGGATTTTAGCCGGTTCATTGGAGAGATTTTGAGGTTGTAAAAGGTAGTGGGGAAGCGAGTGATGTGTATGCCTAAGTTATTGATGAGATGTACTAAGCGGCGTGCAAAGGGGGGAAAATGTATTCCGCTATCAATTGGGAATAGCATGGTTTTCTTCCAGGTTATGTATAGACCTGACATAGGGCCATATCGGACTATTAGTTCGTAAGCTGATCGGAGGGACTGATGTGAGTCAGCTTCGTAGAGGATTAGATTGTCCGCGTATAAGCTTAGCAGAGAGTAATGTTGGCCCAGTGTCAGACCGGTTATATTTGGGTGCGAGCAGAGTTGGATCGCCAGGGGTATAGTATTTGTGGTTGAACAAAAACATACGTCCATCCAGTCCAACCCATCTAGCAATATCCTCATTTCCTGCCTAACTGTTGATCCAGAGGAAGGCAAAAAAACCCCACCAAATCTATGAAGGGGGAAAAATTCCTTCCTGACTCCAAGTAGCAATCTGAAATTTCCCTGGATCAACTCTACTTTATGTATCAATACCAGTAACTTGCAACATTCCTTGTTTACAGAAACTCATTTTATTATTTTTTTAAACTGACCAATGAACCTGTCATAACAATGTCCACTGGAAAACACATCCATAGCTTTACCGTTCTCATAGTAAAAAACCCTTTCCAAACTTGAAGCCTAAACATTTTCTCTTCAAGGGATGTCCAGGTGTTCTCTGACATGCTCTATTGGTGAACAATGCCCCAGATAGTTTATTGTATGGCCCTTAATGTATTTATACACAGTTATCATATCCCCACTTAAGTGCCTTTTCTCCAGCTTACATAATTGTAACTTTTCCAGTCTCTCTTCATATTCAAGCTCCCCCAATCCCCTTATTAATTTAGTTGCCCTTCTATGAACCCTTCCATTTCAAAGGTGTCCTTTTTGTACACAGGATTCCAAAATTGCACTGCATATTCCAAAAAAGACCTTACCAATGTTTTGTAAAGAGGGAGAATTACATTTTCCTCCCTTGAATCCATACCTCTCTTTATACAAGACAATACCATGCTGGCTCTGGCTGTTTCCAACTGGCTTGCTACCTTTAAGTTTGTTATCCACCAAAACTCCAAGATCCCTTTCTAACAGGGATTCACTTACAACAGAGCCATTTATAGTATAAGTAGCACAAGGATTTTTAAGTCCAAAATGCATCACCTTACATTTATCAACATTGAATTTCATCTGCCACTTAACAGCCCAATGTGAGAATCTATCTAGATCCTCCTTCAACGATTGCACATCCTCTGAAGTTTTTAATGGTCGACAAAGTTTTGTGTCGTCAGCAAACACAGAAACCTTGCTGACAATACCCACTTCCAAATCATTAATAAATAGATTAAATAGAAGCGGCCCCAACACAGAGCCCTGTGGCACCCCACTTAGCACATTAGTCCATAATGATGAAGCCCCATTTACAACTACTCTCTGCATCCTATTCATTAACCAATTTTATATCCATGTACAAATGTGACTCCCCAGACCAACAGACCTCAGCTTATACATTAGTTGCCTATGGGGGACTGTATTAAAAGCCTTTGGCATAGCAGTAGATGTAGTTTACTTGGATTTTGCAGAGTCTAAATTTCTACTTACTTCCTCATAAAAGCCAAGCAAGTTAGTTTGACAAGATCTATTCCTCCTAAATCCATGCTGGTTACTACTTATAATGTCAGTCCTTGAAACATACTCTAGAACATGTTCCCTTATTAAAATTTTCAGGATCTTCCCCACAACTGAAGTTAAACTTACAGGCCTGTAATTACCCGGCTGTGAACGACTACCCTTTTTGAATATTGGAATAACATTAGGCTTTTTCCAATCCAGAGGCACACCCCCGGACATGAGGGAATTTGCAAAAATAAGAAACAATGGCCTAGATAAAACTGAACTTAGCTCCCTAAGTACCTGAAGATGTATTATATCCAGTCAAGGAGATTTATTAATATTAACCTTATTTAGTTCTTTCTTTACCACATCCTCGGTTAACCAAAGTGCACTTGAATCTTTTATACCATTATTGCTACTATACTCTATGATATCTGTACTTGGATCTTCTATAGTGTATACAGAGGGGAAAAAATTATTCAAGAATTTTGCTTTATCGCCATCCTCCGAAACTAACTTATCCCCATTAATTAATAGTGCCACATTCTCAGTCCTCATCTTCTTACTATTAATATACTTTTTTTAGGCTTAGTGATGCTTTGTTCAGCTATCCTAACTTCATTATTAATTTTAGCTAGTTTGATTGCTTTCTTACACTCCTTGTTACAGTTTTTATAATCCCTAAAGGCCCTTTCCGTTCCCTCTGCCTTAAAGGTTTTAAATGCCTTTTTCTTCCTTTCCATTTGCCTCTTTACATCAGAATTCAGCCACATTATTTATTATTTTTTTTTACATTTATTTCCCAAGGGTATAAATTTAGATGTGAACTGGCTTTAAAATCCCCTTGAACACAGTCCACTTCTGTTCAGTACTTTTACCTAATAATACATTATCCCAGTTGACATTCTGAAGAGCTGCTTTTAACCTGGGAAAATTTGCCTTCCCGAAATTAAAAGCCTTTGTTAAACCAGCGCACTTTTCCTTTCGATAACAAAGTCTAAACGCCACTATTTTATGGTCACTATTCCCTAAGCCTCCAGTTACCTTTATATTTATAATGCGCTCTACGATGTTAGATATTACCAGATCCAACAGAGCTCCTTTTCTAGTAGGAACCTCAACCACCTGTGAGAGAAAATGATCCTGCAACAAATTCAGGAACTCATCGCCTTTTTCTGTGATGGCAGTTCCACTACACCAATCAATGTTAGGGTAATTGAAGTCCCCCATAATGAGCACACTCCCCAAACTTGCAGCCCTTGCCAACTGCATATGAAGTTGACTCACCTCCTCTCTGCTAGAATTTGGTGGCTTATAGCAGACACCAACAATGACATGAGTGAGGTGCAACCCATCCCTACCAAAGAGCCTGCAGCCGATAGCAAAGTCTGCCCAGTTCTCAATAAACCCAAACCCTTCTTCCTTACACCACTCTCTTAGCCACGCATTAATGCTGCTAAGCTCCCGCTGTCTCCCTGGCTTAGCACTTGGCTGCGGTAGTATTTCTGAAAATGCTACCCTGGAGGTCCTTGCTTTTAACTTGGCTCCTAGCTCTCGGAAATCATGTTTAAGGACCTCACCTCCTCCTCTAACTTTGTCATTGGCACCAATGTGAACCAAGCCTGCCGGGTCACACCCAGCCCCACCCAATAATCTGTTTACATGATCCACCACATGCTGAACCCTAGCACCAGGCAGACAACACACAGTTCGGCATTTAGGGTCTTGGCGGCAGATTACCCTATCTACTTTCCTTATAATGGAGTCCCCTACCGCTACCACCTGCCTTGCATTCCTGATCCTTCATTCTTCCTCCCTTGTATCAGAGATGGCAGTCCCCTGGGTGCTCAAGGGACTAGCCCCCTCCATACAGGCTAATTCCGAGGTGACCTCCTCCACTTCATTACCTAAGGCGGCAAATCTGTTGGGATGGGCAATCTGGGAAGAAGCCACCCTACCCTTCCGTCCCCCACTTCACCTAGTAACCCTAACAAAACTACCTCCCCCCTCAACCTTTCCTGTCCCACTTCCACCCACCTTTATACTGGCCCCAGCCAGTGACTGCTGACCCCCCAGTTCTGCAAAGCTGCCCCCCCCTCTCCACCTCAGCTTCCAAACGGGCAACCCACTCACACCTGACACAGACATAGGTTCCCTGGAACGTCTGCTCCAGGTTCCCATACATGTGGCAGGATGGCAGTGTCCGATAGCCAGGGCCAAAAGGTATGGGTATAGCAGGCAGCCTTGTCTAGTTCCTCTGCCCAGGGGGAAATTTGGGGAGGTACAGCCATTTACTCTGATAGTAGGATTAGCATATTGGATTTGTACCCATCTTATGAAGTTTGGTCCGATACTGAATCTCAACATACAGTTCCACAAAAAGGGCCACTCCACTGTGTCAAAAGCTTTTTGGGCATTGAGTGAGAGCATACATCTCTCCCTGGAATTGTCGTGGTCTACTTGAGTGTGTATTAGTGTTTTCCTGATATTAATTGAGGTTGATTTACCCAGGATAAAGCCGATCTGATCATTGTGTATAATTTTATTTATGATCCTTTGGATTCTATTTGCAAGGACTTTAGCTAGTATTTTATAGTCCGTGTTAAGGAGGGAAATTGGCCTGTATGAGCTACAATCCATGGGGTCTTTTCCATGTTTTAGTGGGAGGGTGATGTGGGTTGTATATAGATAGGGGGACAGATCCAGATTGGAATACTGTTTGAAAGGTTTCCAATAAGTGTGGGAGTGTTTGCTCACCATATGTTTGTATAATTCTATTGGAATTCCATCTGTGCCTGGGGATTTCCCTTATGTCATGTTGGATACAGCTGTGCCAGACAGGTCAGTAGTTTGGCAGATTGATGGCCAAACTCAAAATATTTTTGTTTTTGACGTGTTTCTTATGCAGTGTCGTAGCAGGGTGTCGTATGCGGATTGGGCCTGTTGCCATGTAGATTTAGTCTGTGGGGATGGGTTTTGGATGTATGCAAAATTGTTCTTCGTTTTGGGATGAGGTCGTTTTAATATATGTTACTGTGTTTTGTAGGTTACCCCTTAGTACTGCCTTGAATGTGTCCCATTTGATCTCTATTGTTACTGTGTCTGCATTGTCTTCAAAAAATTGATCGATCTGGTCAGGAGTGAGGTCTGGGTTCGGTAAGAGGGTCAACCATAAAGGATGGAGGTGCCATGAGCGGTTAGCAGGATGTCCTGAGTGTGTGTTTTGCAGTTTAAAAAGGATAGGTGAGTGATCCAAGAAGCTTTGTTGAAGATGTATTATTTTTTTGGTTTTAAGGCTTAAATGTTTGTAAATATGTAGTCGATGCGGGATAGGGTGTTGTGTGTTTTGGATTGGCATGTGAATTCTTTTAGGTGGGGGTGGCCAAGTCACCAGATATCCACCCACTGGAGGTCGGATATTATTTGTTGTAATGGTGTTATGGGTTGAGTGGCTGTAGGCGGGGGTGTGGAGATATGTAATTTGTCCATAAGGGGATCTAGTAAGGAATAAATCTGCGGCCAGTCTCCACCCTCCAAAATCTGTGTTATGTGTCCAATTATTTGCCTTATGTCCAGTTGTCTAGTTTATTTTTACCAGTGTAAGTATATTGGGCCCATCAGCTGGAGTCCGTATCCCATGTGAATCACTAGAAACAGATATTATATCCCTTTCTCAAACAGCTTGTGTTGCCACTACCATATTGCTCCTTTCAGGTTTTTGTCGAGCCAATTTCCATCTAAGCAATCCAAGCAAGCTGCCTAATGCTCATTTTAACTGTTCGATTCCCTCTCTTAAAAGCAGGAATCCCCATTTTTTTTTTATCCTCCAAGCTGTGACAATGTATCACCAACAACTTATTATATATATTGAAATTTTTTTTTAATATACTTTTTTTAAAAATTATTTATTCAATAATATCCACTATGGGAGGGTGGGTGGTGGAAGCCTCCTCACAGATGGCCGCCTCACCAGCTGTGTCCTGAGGAAGATGGTGCCAAAAACGCCCCCAGGCGAACCAACCAATCCGCTCCTGGAGGGACCGAAGGAGCGCTCCCATTGGCCCACCCCGTCACAAGCCTGTGACACCCCCGCAACAGATGAAAGCTCCATGCCTGGGAGCTTACCTTGCACGCCGTCCCAGATCCCATGTGGCTGACAGGTAAGGGCATTCGTCCACCATTATTGCTAATTGGCTGTCTGAGGAACTGTTTAAATACCTATGTGATAGGAAGTTCAAAATCATAACATTTCAGCCATGGCCATCAACAAAACCATGCCCAGCGACAAAGCCACACCCACTTTAACATGTTGGCGGCACGTTTCATGCCGCGCCTGTAAATAATCAAGGACAGCATTCAAAAGTTTGTCTCAGGCAGCAAAAACCCTAAAAGTGCCCCTTTGCACATTACCAAATGCTGCCGCACTGCCTGCCTGATTATAGTGATTGGATTAAACTGCACATTGGGATAGGAAAGGGCATAACCTGGAAGTACCCCATATCTATGAGATCCCAGAGATGCCCCTGGTTGTACTATAAATGGTTCTGTGTTAAATGAATCTCTGTTGGAAAAAGATTTTGGAGTTATAAATTGTAGCAAGCACAACCAGACAGCAGTAGCTACAGCCAGCAAGATATTGTTTTGTATAAAGAGGAAAATATATTTCTCCCTCTTTAAAAAGCACTGGTAAGGCCTAATTTGGAATATGTGGTGTAGTTTTGGAATCCTGTGTACAAAGAGGACATCTTGGAAACTGAAAGAGTTCAGAGAAGGGAAACTAAATTAATAAGGGGACTGGAGGAGCTTAAATATGAAGAAATATTGAATAAGTTACAAATATGTACACTAGAGAAAAGGATTTTGCGTGGTAAAATGATCACTGTGTATAAATACATTAATAGGCCATACAATAAACTCTCTGGGGTATTGTTCACCAATAGAATATGTCAGAGGGCATGCAGAAGATAAGAAGTTTGGTCTTCAAGTTCAGAAATGTTTTTTTTACTATGACAATGGTAAAACTTTTGAACTGTCTTCCATTAGATGTGGTGATGGCAGGTTCATTGGATGGTTTAAAAAACAAATCTGGATGAGTCTTGCCAGGTCAGTTTCTTGCTGTACAAGGAGCATGGAACACTGGATACTTCCATAATAGAAAAACTTGATTTATTAAACTCACATATACACACCAAAACTACCACGCCTGATGGATTTCATGTTTCAAACACTTCATCAGAAGAACGGCGATACAAAGTGTAATTAACTTTTAAAAGGGTTCACACCTACTCAATTAACATATTAACATATTATTGCCATTGTGAGGCAGTAATCAATAAATGAAAGAACCACACAAGGATAGAGTCATTAAATATACATTAAACAAATTAATTAAGGAACCGAGGCTTCTGGGTTATTTCCATGTTTCCATGGTAGCACTTCACCTAATAAAAGGTTTTACAGCATTCCACGAGCTAAATGCAAATAGAGAGCCAACCACAGACCGGTTTCGGCTTTATTGAGCCATCATCAGTGTAGTGTAGGCCTTTGGTTTTGCAGTGTGAAGTGCCTATAGACAGATGCCACTAATAAATTAAATAAGATAGGGGGAGAATTAGGCTTCGCAGCTACCGTTCAGGATATGCAAATAAGGAACAGAGACTTCTGGGTAATTTCTATGTTTCCATGGTAGCCCTTACAAAATGCTTCACCTAATAAAAGTTTTTTTATAACATTCCATAAATGAAAAGCCATAGAGACAACCACAGACTGGTAAATAAATTAGTAGGGATATATGATACACTAATAACATATGTAGATGGACAATTAAAAGGACATAAACAACAATCAAACAGAAAATCAGACCGAGCTACAGTATCATGGACCAAAGGCAGATCAAGTAAAAATACCTATAAAGGTTAAACTATAGATTCACAAAAGTAAAGCTATAAAGTAAAAAAAAGGATATATATCTCAAGTATCATTAAGACGTAAGAGAATACAGGTGTCAAGGCAAAATATCCAATTCAGCCTCACATTTAAGCAGACAAGAAGTTCTATTTCCATCTCTAACCAGACTACATACCCTATAAATCCCTTGGAAGCTAACTTGGCTGAGTTCAGCCCCTGTACACATAGAAAAATGTCTGGCCACTGTACTGGTCTCATGTTTGAGGTTAATGACTCTAATATGTTCACACAATCTTTGTCTCAAGGGGTGAATAGTGCATTCCACATACAGTATTGTTGCAAACAATACCTACATGTAATGAGATACTATAGATACTAGTTACTATTGCAATTGATATGTTGTTTATTGTGGAACACTTTATAGGAACACTGCATTGAAAGGTAGAACCTACTTGGAGAAAGGGACAGATGGTACACCGAGCACTGCCACATTTAATAGTGCCACAACATTTTAACCATGTGGTGCTCTCCTTTTTCGTACAGTACATTATAGGAGCACGTAAACTCAGTTCTCTTAGGAACTGCTTTCCACCCTTTGTCCAATATTCTATGTAGCAGTTCATCCCCAAACAAGGTGTGTATACGATTTGTAATAATGTTGATACAGGGGGCTATAACTCATAGTGAAAACTATAGATGGGGGATAAGTATCACTAATTCTGCTACTAAGGCAGTTATGCAAGGGTTCACATGCACTATTAAATTAAGACTTTCAATTTTGACAGTTTGTCTATTTTTAATTTCATTTTTATTTATTATTATTTTCTGGTCAAAAGCCAACGCTCTATCATATGCTCTAGAAATAGCTTCTGTGTTATACCCCCTACTATTAAGGCGGTCAAAAAGTTCTGAAGCCTTTTTAAATAATTCCTCCTCTGTAGCAATTCCGGCGTACCCAGAGGGTATGCCCTTGAACAGTGGGGGAGGCGTCAGGAAAAGAAAAAGAATAGTATTACCCATAAAAGGGTTTTCTAAACAGTGTGCTCTCAATAACTGACTCATTTAAATGTCTAAAAAATCTATATTATGACCCCCATATTTATAAGTAAATTTTAAATTACAGTTGTTGAAAACCCCTGTTATAGGGGATCAAAAATAAAAATAATTATGTAAATAAAAATAGAATTAAAAACAGACACACTGACCAAATTGTAAGTCTTATTGTAATAGGGCATGTGCACTCTTTCATAATTGCCTTAGTAGCAGAATTAGTTAAACATATCCCCAGTTTGTACTCTGCATTTTAGCCTCCAGTATCAGGAAATCACCAACATTATTAAAAATCTTATACCTGTGATGCCCGTAGCCCTCTATATATTTAACCTTCAGCTCCTATACCTCAATCTACAGCCGCTTTATAGACAAGTCTTCAATGGTCAGGAGACTTGTTGCGCCTCGCTATACACGGTTACCCCCAGGTCACGAATGCTATAGGCTTAGACGCTGAGGCCGGGTATACTCAGGAAAACTGGAACACCAAAAGATCTATACAGGAACTTGAAGACAACAAGAGAACAAGGAAAACAACAAATGATAAGAATAACAATGTAATAACAAGATAACTACTATGAAAATAGCAGGGACCACTAGTTTGGCAACCAAAACTATAACAGGCAAGGGTGAATAGCCAGTGAAAGTAATATAAAGACCAGAGGGACCAATGGGTAAAGTAATGGAAGAGCCAGATGCAAGGGTTGGCTCATTTTAATTAATTGGCTCTCCTCCGTCCAATCTGAGCTCTGGAGGAACGGATGTTGTGCCAAGGATAAATGGTACAGTAAAGGTTATGAAGCGCTCAGGTACATCATGGAACAACAGAAAACCCGCCAAGATGCATTTCGTCTACAAGGACTTACTTATTTGGCTAGTTTCTTGATCCCAAACACCAAACATATATATGTCTGAAATCGCAAGTCGCGAGAACAAGAAAGTCTCGCGAGTCCGCATATCACGTGATTTATAGTCCCGTATACGTCCTAGTGAACAAGATTTAAAAGGAGAACTCCCCTTTAATAGCGACTCGTGTAAAAGAAGACGCGTAACCAGGCGGGATCATCACACTTAAAGGAATACTAAATCCAGTTTTTTAAGTATTTGCCATCCGTTTCTATTATTCACAGGGAGGTGAGAACGCTTATTCCCACCTCCCTGTGAATAATAGTACGCTCGGGGGACCTGGAACTTACCTTACCGCGCTCCTCTCGCAAGCCGCTCCTGTATCTAACAGCTGTTCTGTCCCGATCGTGCGCCCTATCTTTTGTATTGGTGCGCATGCGCCTAAGATAGGGCGCGTGGTTGGGACAGCGTGGCTGTCAGTGCAGAAGTGGCTTGCAAGAGGAGTGCGGTAAGGTAAGTTCCAGGTCCCCCGAGCATCCTATTATTCACAGGGAGGTGGGAATAAGCGTTCTCTCCTCCCTGTGAATAATAGAAACGGATGGCACATACTTAAAAAAATTATTAATGTGGGTTTAGAGTCCCTTTAATAAGACATAAAGCATAACAGGAAACTTCATCCACTTCAAAGAGTGTACAGCACACAATGTAATATATAATTATAGATAGTGAAATGCCCTATATACAAATTGCTTATTGAGCACTTAAAGTAAACTTACAATTTAAACCTCAGGGGGCCCCCCCGAACACATCATTTAATTAATCACACTCAAATTGAACCAGAGGATATAGACTTAATCATGACTTAGTAGCAAACTAAAGGTCTTATTTACAGTACATATTGTCATAAATGAATAAATAAGTAGCTTTAGATCCAAAAATCAAGTCTTATTTAGACCACATTATTAGAGTACATCAAGTCACTTCCATACGATCTCCACAGCTGTAATAGAAATGTGCATATATCCAGAATTAAAAAGTATAGTACGTTTGTTGCCTTATCTCATAGCAAGGCAGCTGAAGAAAGATATCCAAGGTATACCAAGAAAGATATCCAAGGTATACCAACAGCCCTATCATCAAAAGGTAGATATAATAACGACCTCAATCATTTCTTGTCAAAACGATCCAAAGATAAGTATTAAAGATCCAAAAGTAAATAAAGCTGTAAGTATAGCCAAAACATAATAAAATCCACAATGTCATAAGTAGAATCATCGGTTGAATTCAAAACCAATGCCAACATGAGGATGTGATACTTGTTAGGGATCCATAATCAAGTCCATAATCCATAGTTAAGACATAATGGTGCAACTGATTCCAAATACAGAGGTCCATGTCAGTCAGAATGCCAAATATAGCAGCTAGTGGAAGAATATATATATCTAAGAAACAGAAAAACTATTTATATGAATGGTATCAAATCAAAGTCCTCATTGATACCAAAACTTTAGTCTTAAGTTTAAAAATCCAACGGGCTTCACATCTCAACAAACATGTACGCATATCCCCCCTCTTATATTGGTTCTCAAATGTTGAAGGGCAGTGCATTTTAATGACTCAGGATTACATTTGTGAAATGACAAATAATGCTGGGCAACGCTAGAAATTGTCTTCCCCTCACTTAAGTCTCTCTTTGCAAGTTTTATATTCGAGAGATGATTGGAAAGTCTAGATTTAAGTTTCTGAGGTCACATGAACATTTAAGCATATAGATCACATCTGTAGTATTACAATTACAGAAACCCCTAATTGTATACTAATTGATATGGCTAGAATCCCATACCTCTATTGCTTTGTACATATATTTACAAAAAAGGCAACCTCCACATGGGTATGTACCTTGCAACTTCAAGCCTTTGTTTAGGCTAGACTTAGATTTCTGATAGTGGCTCCGTACCAACCTATCCCTCAAATTCTTTGCCCTCCTTGTGGTAATAGACGGGGTATCTCCTATAAATTCAGATGAGCATTCATCATTCTTTAAGATATGCCAATTGCATTGCAAAATATGCCTAACCTCATCAAACTCAGAATTATACGTAGTAATAAATCTAGGAGTATCATCCTTTTCTTTTACCATCTTATTGAATAGAAATTCTTGATCCAACTGTGCAACATATCTTTTGTGACGCCATAAAAGATCTCTAGGATAACCCCTCTGAATAAATGGCTTTTCCAAATCACCAGATGCTCTATGAAAATCTGTTGCAAGAGAACAATTGTGTTTTACCCTTAAAAATTGTCCTTTTGGGACATAGGCGACTAATATATAAGCTAAGGTCTGTTGGTCTGGGGAGTCACATTTGTACATGGATAGAAAATTGGTTAATGAATAGGATCCAAAGAGTAGTTGTAAATGGGGCTTCATCATTATGGACTTAAGTGCTAAGTGGGGTGCCACAGGCTTCTGTGTTGGGGCTGCTTCCTTGTGCTACTTATACTATAAATGGCTCTGTTGTAAGTGAATCCCTTTTGGAAAGGGATCTTGGAGTTTTGGTGGATAACAAACTTAAAGGTAGCAAGTAGTGCCAGGTGGCAACAGCCAGAGCCAGCATGGTATTGTCTTGTATAAAGAGAGGTATGGATTCAAGGGAGTAAACTGTAATTCTCCCTCTTTACAAAACATTGGTAAGGTCTCATTTGGAATATGCAGTGCAATTTTGGAATCCTGTGTAGAAAAAGGACATCTTTGAAATGGAAAGGGTTCAGAGAAGGGCAACTAAATTAATAAGGGGATTGGGGGAGCTTGAATATGAAGAGAGACTGGAAAAGTTACAATTATGTATGCTGGAGAAAAGGCGCTTGTGTGGGGATATGATTACTGTGTATAAATACATTAACGGGCCATACAATAAACTATCTGGGGCATTGTTCACCAATAGAACATGTCAAAGGACACAAGGACATCCCTTAAGACTTGAAAAAAAAAGGTTTAGGCTTTAAGCTCAGAAAGGGTTTTTCACTGTGAGAACGGTAAAGCTATGGAACTGTCTTCCAGTGGACGTTGTTATGACAATTGATTCATTGATTCGTTTATTCCGGTTGCCACTTGGAGTCAGGAAGGAATTTCCCCCCCCTTCATAAATTTGATGGGGTTTTTTTTTGCCTTCCTCTGGATCAACAGTAAGGCAGGAAATGAGGATATTGCTAGATGGGTTGGACTGGATGGATGTATGTCTTTATTCAACCTCAAATACTATAAACTATGTTCTTAATCAAATTTATGGGGTGAGCACTTTCATAATGCAACAAGACATTAGTTGCAGTTGGTTTGCGGTATAACTCCGTATGCAAATGGCCATTGACCCTTTTAACCTTGAGGTCCAAGAAATCAACACTTACACTCGATATTGTATATGTAAGGAAAATATTATAGATGTTCTTATTAAGGATTTCAATGAATGTTTTGGCAACCTCAATGGGCCCGCTCCACAGGATAAAAACATCATCTATCGCCACCAGGTGTCTATAAAACCAGTGAAGAATAAATTATCCTCGGAGAAAACGTGCTCCCTCTCCCACCAACCCAAAAACAGGGAGCACATTTTACACCCATGGCAGTGCCACACAGTTGTAAATAGTATCTGTTGTCAAATAAGAAGTAGTTATGATGCAGAATATATGAAAGCATCTTCAACACAAAGTCCTTCCTGTAACCCTTTAATGAACCATCCATACTCAAAAAATTGTCACAGGCCGCCATACCAATTTCATTTATTCTTCACTGGTTTTATAGATGCCTGGTGGCATTATATGGATGATGTTTTTATCCTGTGGAGCGGGCCCATTGAGGTTGCCGAAACATTAATTTTTTTTTTATAACATTTGTTTTTATTTGTTTTACAACAATTTATATATATAAACATTGCAGGCATTATAATTTAGTTTTCCACATGAATAAACATTGTATATTCATTTAAAAATATTATACTTTTACATAAAATCTGGAATAAAATTACAAAGACCTTTATATACACTCGCATCTATATGTGCTTTACTTTGTGGAAGATATTTGGTTTTTGCATACCTTAAAGTAAGATATAAAAAAGAAAGAAAACATGCAATTTATCAAAAACCATTATAAAGCTAGTTGTGTTATCTGATATTAATGTTTATGGTTCACATTTTCTTGTATTTTAATGATCTGTTGTCTATATACCATGCTTCCCATTTCCTATAAAATACTTGGAATTTCTGTTGGGTTATTGCGTATGCTTTTTCATATGTCATGTAGTAGTTTAGTAATAAAAAGATTTCTTCCATTTTTGGGGTTTTATCAGTTCTCCAGTATTTAACTATCAGACATTTAAGAGTCATAAATGTGTGGTATATGGTAGTTGCCATATTTTCTGGGAATTTATTAAGGCCTATATTTAACAGAGCAAGAGTGGGTTGGGCTGGAATTGAAACCCCAAGGAGATTGGTCAAAAAATTACACACTTTATACCAACATTATACCTGATTTTTGGGCATGTCCACCATATATGTTCATAGGAACCTAAAGCCGTACAGTTTCTCCAGCATTTAGGAGAATATGACGTGAACCATTTGGATATTTCATATGGGGTTAGATGAAATCTATAAAATATTTTTTTATCTGTTTCCCATAGTGAGAGACTTCTAGTCATTTTGAAAGGTGTGTATAAATATTCTTCCCATTGGTTTAGGTCTATATTCTTGTGTAGTTCTTGTTCCCATCAGTTCATACATGGTAGTAGTATGGTTTTGTTTTTTTGATGTAGTAATTGATATATTATGGATATTGCCTTCCTCATATTTTCCGGGTTCGTGGAATATTCTATCAGGGCGTTGTTGGAGTTCTTTTCTAATACTGCTTTCTTTTTAATAAAACTTATTATTTGTTTATATTGTAACCATTCTGATTTCTTTATATGGAATTTTTTTGACACTTCATCAAAAAAGAGAAAATTATCATTTTTGATTAGATCTGAAAGAAATATTGGATTAATATTGTTCCATTCTTTAATGTTGAGATTAGGTATGTTGTATATTAAACTATCAATTGTTATATAAGTTGTGTAAGGGGGGTTTTGAGTTTTTTGTGAGTTAATGATTTCTTTCCATATTTTCAGGTTGGTCTCAACTGATGTCAGAGGAAAACCTGGTAGTCTTGGATTGAACACTAAAGCTCCGAGTAATGCTGGTAAGTTTTTGTTTTCAATACTGTTTTCTTCCATGTCTACCCATTTTTTTTGTTTGTTTTTTTGTGCCTAATAGAATCTAGATTGTTCTAATATTACTGCTAGGTAATAATCTCTAAAATGTGGGAAGGCGATACCTCCAGTTTTTTTCGATTTACTCATGGATAAATTATTTATTCGTGCCTTCTTTTTTGTCCACATAAAATTATTTATTATTTTGTTTAATGTTTGGAAAAAAGTATTTGGTATTTGGATTGGTAATGTTCTGAATTTATAGAGCAATTTGGGTAATAAGATCATTTTTAACATATTGATTTTATTTAACCAGGAAAGGTATTTGGTTGACCAGTGTGATAATATTTTTTGTGTTTCTGCTAATATAGGTTCAAAGTTACGTTGGTATATTTTCGAAGAATGGTTTGTTAGTTTTATTCCCAGATATGTTATGTTGTCTGGTTCCCATTTATATGCATATTTGGCCTTAAGAAATATTTGTAATGTGTCTGAAATTTTTATAGGGAGAAGTGAGGATTTTGTTTCATTAATTTTCTAATTAATATTAATATGACTGAATTGTTGTAGTGTATTTTGTAAGTGTGGTAGGGAAGTTAATGGATTGGTGATTGTGAGGATGATGTCGTCTGCATATAGACCAATTTTGTGTTCTATCTTTCCTATTTTTATTCCCTTAATACATTGGTTTGTATGGATTTTTTCTGCTAATGGCTCAATTGCTAGATTGAATATTAGAGGAGAAAGGGGGCAGCCCTGTCTTGTGCCGTTAGTAGCATTGAATGAATTTGATAACATGATTGCAATGTGTACTTTCGCTGTCGGGTTTGCGTATAATATCATAATCGTTCTTTTTTAGCCATCCTGTGATATTATATTTATCTAATATGATATCTAAATATGTCCAGTTGATCCGATCGAAAGCTTTTTCAGCATCTAGTGTAAGTATAATTGTTGAAATATTTTTATTGTTTGCCCAGTCTTTATTTTATAATAATAAACATTATTATAATATTAAACTTTATTATTTTATAATAATAAACATTATTTTTCTGGGCAAACAAAAATATTTTTATTGTTTGCCCAGAAAAATAATGTTTATTATTTTTCTTGTGTTGTCTCCAGGTTGTCTTCCTTGTATGAATCCCACCTGATCTGCTGGTATTAATTCTGGTAAGTATATTTGTATTCTTGTTGCTAAGATTTTTGAATACATTTTTAGGTCTGTATTTAATAGTGAGATAGGTCTAAAGTTTGATGTTTTAGTGGGTTCTTTATCTTGTTTTGGTATTGGGATAATTATGGCTTGTATCATTTCGGTTGGGAATTCTCCTTTTCAATTGCGTTATTATACACTTTTAATAGATATGGGGTTAGCGTGTCTAGATATGCTTTGTAGTATTCATTAATAAATCCATCGTGTCCTGGTGCTTTATTGTTTGGGAGGGTAAATATGGCCTTATTAATTTCAGATTTTTGGATAGGGTTGCTAATATTTTGTAATTGTGAATTGGTTAAGGATTTAAATTTTATGGTGTTTAGAAACATTTGTATATTTTCTTTATTGGGTTGTATTGTATTAGGGTCTGTATTAAGGTTGTAAAGTTTAGAATAGTAGTCTGCGAATAAGTTCGCTATGTCTTGGGGATTATATATCGTGCCTTTTTTATCTTCTTGTATAAAGGATATTTTTGTTTTAGCTATATGATTTTTAAATTTATTTGCTAGAAGCTTGTTTGCTTTCAGGCCTTGTGAGTAGTAGTTTAATTTTAGTCTGCGTGTAAATTTATCAAATTCTTGCATGTTGTATTGGTGTAATTGTAATTTTTGTTTTTGTAGTTGGTAGTATATTTCTTTTGTTGGTGTGTTTTTGTGAGCTTCTTCTAGGGATCTTATTTGATCACAAATTTCTGTTCTATATATTATTGTTTTTTTCTTGAGTGTCGATGCCATTTTGATAAGAATTCCTCTCAATGCCTTGTGGGCATTCCATATCGAGAATGGAGATATATCTTCTGTGTCGTTTAATTCAAAGAATTTTTTAAGTTCTAAATTTATTTGTTCTTTATATTCTGGCATACTCAGTAGATAAGGATTTAGTTTCCATAGGTATGTGTTAATAGCGTTATTTTTCTCTTTGATTGATATTGTTACGGGTGCATGGTCTGATACAGTTCTTATGCCTATGTTTGCATTTTCTGTTCTTTGTAATAACCATTTGTCTAATAATATCATATCGATTCTTGAAAACGTATTGTGTGTTTTGGAATAAATGGTGTAGTCTTGATCTAAGGGGTGAAGTGATCTCCATGAGTCGTATAGGTCTTCTGTTTTAAGGATGTTTCTCAGTGTGTTATCTGTATTTCTTTTTTGTTTGCATGTTGAATCTATGTGATTATCAAGAGTTAAGTTGAAGTCGCCACATATTATTAAATTTGGATGTGGTTGTTTTTTGATTTTGTTAATTATTTTTTTGATGAATTTGTTTTGTCCTGTGTTAGGTGCATAAATATTTGCTATTGTATATTGCTTATTATTTATGTTGCAATCTAATATTACATATCTTCCTGATTTATCTGTTATTACGTGGTTTTCCTGAAAAGCTATGGAGTCCAGGGCCGCCATCAGAATTTTCAGGGCCCCATACTAGGTAAATTACTGGGCCCCAGCCGGGCCCCAGCTGCACCCCCCCCATAGTAATTACCTCCCCACACATAATACCTGCCAGGCCGCCACCACAGGAGATCATTGGAACACCAGTTCCCACCCAGAGACCCCCCTCCCCTTTACGCCCCTGCCCCAAGCAAAGTATTTGGCAAGAAAAATCAATATCTTATATCTACATACAATCTGGATGCCAGGCAGGGCTGTTCTGTGCAGGTGCGGTCTCACCGGTCTGACTCTGATGACATGTTGTGGTCAGTGGTCTTGTGGAGTCTGTGGTCTGGTGGTCTCTGGAGTCTGGACTGTGCTGTGCTCATGTGCTGTCACTTAATTTACTGCGCTTACTCTCAGGTTCATCAGCAATTTAGGCAGGCAGCTCCCAGGGGCGTATCTAGGGTCTATGAAGATCAGGGGCACTTCTGGGCACCTCATGCGCCGCGCGTCATTTTTTAGGCCACGTCCTTTCTCCACCCCAATTAGGCCACACCCACTATGTACTTAATAGAGATGGCCAAAAAGACACAGACTGACAACCACAACATAGACACACAGCCCGATAGTGATAAACAGACACAAAGACAGTGAAATAGACAGACAGAGATAGAGATCAGAGAGTTGGACAGAGAGACACAAATTAATGACACAAAGGCACAGTAAACTGGCAATTTCATTATATACTGGTAGCAATTTGGTCATTTTAAACTTACTGCTGTGTTCAGTTGTAGTCAGACGCTTGCCCACACCTTGGGCCAGGGAGACCTTCTTGTACCTTCGACATGGACCTCAGCCCCTATCTATCTCTATCTGTCCCTCTCTCTCTATCTGTATATCTATCTCTATTTATATATCTGCCTCTTGTTTATCTGCTTCTTGTCTATCTCTCTATCTATCTATGTAACTGCTATCTATCTATCTATCTAACTCTGCTATCTATCTATCTAACTCTGCTATCTGTCTATCTAACTCTGCTATCTGTCTAACTCTGCTATCTGTCTAACTCTGCTATCTGTCTATCTATCTATCTATCTAACTCTGCTATCTGTCTATCTAACTCTGCTATCTATCTATCTATCTAACTCTGCTATCTATCTCTCTATCTATCTATCTATCTATCTATCTATCTATCTATCTATCTATCTATCTATCTATCTATCTATCTATCTATCATCTATCTACATCTACTCTATCTATCTATCTATCTATCTATCTATCTATCTATCTATCTATCTATCTATCTATCTATCTATCTATCTATCTATCTATCTATCTATCTAACTCTGCTATCTATCTATCTATCTATCTAACTCTGCTATCTGTCTGTCTGTCTGTCTATCTATCTATCTATCTATCTATCTATCTATCTATCTATCTATCTATCTATCTATCTATCTATCTATCTATCTCTTCTATTCTATTCTATCTATCTATCTACTGAGCCAGGAATGTATCGAGTCCTCCTTCTCCTCCTCCTAACAAGTGACTCCCGTCTCCCCATAGGTCAGAGACTCAGAGTGACGTCACGGCTATGCCCTGGGGCGGTTCCGGCGGACATTTCAAAGGGAAAGTTGCGGGGATTCAACTAAGTTGCGCACCGTCCTGGACGATGCTCGCGGATTCGCTGCAGCTGCAAAAAAAGTTTAACATAGCGGGCCCGCAGGGCCCCACATGTGGTCTCCCTCTCCGGGCCCCAGAAGCCTCTCGGGCCCGGTACAAAAGTATCACCTGTACCCCCCTGATGGCGGCCCTGATGGAGTCTTTAATTATGATGCAGGTACCTCTCTTTTTTTTTCATGTGTGGAGTGGTATATTTTAGATTATTTTTTGTGGTGAAAGAGATGTGTGTATTGTGGTTGGAGATGGGTTTCTTGTAGGCAGATAATTTCTGCCTTGGTATTTGCGATTTCTTTCCATATGTTATATCTTTTATAGGGAGAATTTAATCCTCTAATATTGTAAGTCATTATTTTGATTGTCATTTAAATATATTTGTGGGGTTTGGGTGAAGATTCTTATGTACGAGTTTATATTTCCTTTTTCTTTTGGTTTGGTATATAGATTGTATTTTAAAGGTTTGGTTTTTTTGTAAGTATGTATTGATCAGATTACCCAGATTAGTAGCACATATACATTTTTTTGCAATTCCTGTTCTCGTGTCCAGATGTATAAACAATATTAAAACATAAACATAATTACAACCAATTGTAAACATTAGCTTGTATTTTACTTTCTGTTTCTTAAATTTAAAAATTATAGCTATCAACATTAAAATTATAACATTTAACATGAAGTAAAGTTTAACCACTTCTCGTGTGGTAACTCTGGATCATAATACTTTGCTTACCGTTATCTAAAAATAAAAAAAAATTTAATTTGTTATATTACAGCATTATCTTCTTATCATTTATTATTTATTGTTTAAAGTAATCCTAGGATACCGTGGTTTGGGTCAAGAGATGATTTTTATAGTTTGTTTTTGTAATAGTGTTTTATCATTACAAGTTGTGGTGATTATTTGAATTGGTTATTGGGTATCGTCTAGTTATTTAATGTGTGTTATATAACATTTACTTTCTTATATTTCCAAACCTTTTTCCATACATATACATAAGTAAGCAATACATAAGTAATTTTTAGACCGACCCTCATGTTGGCCTCTATGTTAACATCTCTTAATATACATTCAATATACATTTTACCATTGTTATTCCTAGGGCACTTCCTAGGGCACTTTTTCTTAGTAAAAAAAAAAAAAACCCACAACACATATTTATAATTCGTATATCCCGTCTTGTTACCCTCAGGGTTTCTTCACCCTGGTTATATTATTTTTTGTACTTTATGTTACCTTTCATCTACTTTTACCCAATTCTTTCTCCCCCCTTCTGTTTTCCGTTTTTCCCCTGATCTCCTTTGATGATCATAGGGTATCATTTCAGTGTAATAATCTCCTAGTCAACACTTGGTCAAATAGGATCCAATTTTTAAACCTTTTACCTCTATATCCAATAAAAAGAAAAGAAACAAACAGAAAAGGTCTCAAATCGTTGCAAGATGTTATTTATTTATGAATTTTGTGCTTTAAGTGTTTCTTTATTGGTTTGGTATTCCTCTTTAATGGGGTTTCCTTTGAAATAGATGTTTCCTTCCTTCCCCTTTCAAATAGTAGACTTGAGGATTCCTCTTTGAATTGTAAGTTCCAATATATAAATATCCTTGTGAGCATTTTTCTAAGCAAGGGTTGTCCCCTTTTTTTTTGTTTCAGTTCTTGGTTATAGTTGTTAGTCTCTATATCTTTCAAAGGGGGTGTTTCCAGATTTCCATTCTTTGTTTAGTTTTTTTGGTGGGGAATTTAGATTAGGTGAAGTGTTAGATGATCCTGAGTCTGATCTCCAAATTCCCCATTTTTTAAATAGAGTTGATGCTTCTTCTAATGTTGTTACTGAGTGTTGTGAGTCTCCATAATAAATGTTAAGACGGATGGGAAAACCCCACACATATCTTATCTTTCTTGACCTTAAGATGCTTGTTATTTCAGAGAACTGTTTTCTCTGTAATATGGTTGCTGGGGCTAAATCAGCCAAAAATTGTATATTTTGATATTCTTGTGGGAGAGATTGTGCATTTCTCATTTCTCTTACCAGTTTGTCTTTTATTTGGAAGAAGTGCATTCTGAGTATAGTGTCCCGGGGTGCACTGTAGGGGGCTGCTTGGGACTTAGGTAGTCTATGTATGCGGTCGACTACCAGGTCAATTTCTGTGGCTTCGGGTAATAGTAACTTAAACAAATCTTGTGTATATTCCATTAGTTGTTCCTGTCAAACAGATTCAGGAATTCCCCTTATTTTTAAGTTATTTCTACGAGATCTATTCTCAAGTTCTGTGATTTTATTTTGGAGACTAGAGACCGTGTCTAGTAGATTGCTGTGAAAATCTACTACTTCGTTATATGAGTTAACGTATTCTCCAAATTTATTTTCTATATGGTTGGTTCTTTCACCAATGGATATTATATCAGCTTTAATGTCCTTTAGCAATGAGGAAAAGTCTGTTATCAGCGCTTTGTGCTGTGAAGCAAACAGTTCTTTCAGTATGGTAAGGGTTATTGGCTGATCGAATCCTGGAAAAGTATTGAAACATTCATTTGTGTAATGGGTTAACTCCTCATGTTGAGAACCTGCTGTGGGATCTCTCTGTATAGGCCCTTCTAAGTCATTATTAACTAGTAAGGGGCTTTTGTTTGTTGTGTCCATAGCTGTAGTGTAGGAGTCTTTTCCTATTTTTACACATTGTGGGCTTTGCGTTTTGTTAGGTGCCGGACTAACCCGTTTTGTCTATTTTTCTAGGTGTCGGCACTCCTGGATCTGTGTTTCTCCCTCCGATTCCTCAGAGTTTCCTCTGGGTCGGCGCCATCTTTACCATGCATGGTTTGCTGTCCTTCCGCCGAAAAGAAACAGGTAATTTTTTTTGGTTTATTTTTGTTTTGTTGTGTTCCCCCCTCGGGTCATCTTGTTCCCTGGTTGTTATTCTACCTGGGAGATGCAGTTGGGTCTTTAGGAACGAGGATTGTCACGGTTGGTAAGCAGGGAATTGACGGAGCTCACTCAGCCAGCATCCGTTCGGTTCCCTTGCAAGCCACGCCCCTTCAAAACATTAATTGAAATCCTTAATAAGAACATCTATAATATTTTCCTTACATATACAATATCGAATGTAAGTGTTGATTTCTTGGACCTCACGGTTAAAAAGGTCAATGGCCATTTTCATACGGAGTTTACCGCAAACCAACGGCAACTAATGCCTTGTTGCATTATGAAAGTGCTCACCCCATAAATTTGATTAAGAACATCCCAAAAGGACAGTTTTTAAGGGTAAAACGCAATTGTTCTCTTGCAACAGATTCATAGAGCATCTGGTGATTTGGAAAAGTGATTTATTCAGAGGGGTTGTCCTAGGGATCTATTATGGCGTCACAAAAGATATGCTTCACAGTTGGATCAAGAATGTCTATTCAATAAGAAGGTAAAAGGATGATACTCTTAGATTTATTACTACTTATAATTCTGAGTTTGATGAGGTTAGGCATATTTTGCAACGCAATTGACATATCTTAAAGAATGATGAATGCTTATCTGAATTTATAGGAGATACCCCATCTATTACCACAAGGAGGGTAAAGAATTTGAGGGATAGGTTGGTACGGAGCCACTATCAGAAATCTAAGTCTAGCCTAAACAAAGGCTTGAAGTTACAAGGTACATACCCATGTGGAGGTTGCGTTTTTTGCAAATATTGAGAAAAATTTTTTTTTTGCAAAGCAATAGAGGTATGAGATTCTAGCCATATCAATTAGTATACAATTAGGGATTTCTGTAATTGTACTACAGATGTAATCTATATGCTTAAATGTTCATGTGACCTCATGTATGTGGGAATGACCACCCAGAAACTTAAATCTAGACTTTCCAATCATCTCTCGAATATAAAACTTGTAAAGAGAGACCTAAGTGAGGGGAAGACAATTTCTAGCGTTGCCCAGCATTATTTGTCATTTCACCAATGGTATCCTGAGTCATTAAAATGCACTGCCCTTCAACATTTGAGAACCAATATTAGAGGGGGGGGATATGCGTACTTGTTTGTTGAAATATGAAGCCTGTTGGATTTTTAAACTTAAGACTTTGTCTCCGTGGGGTATCAGTGAGGACTTCGATTTGATACCATTCATATAAATTGTTTTTTTTTCTTAGATATATATTGATCTTCCACTAGCTGCTGTATTCGGCCTTCTGACTGACATGGACCTCCGTATTTGGAATCAGTTGCATCATTATGTCTTAACTATGGATTATGGATCCCTATAGTCTGGTCTCCGCAATAGAAGTGTATGCTCTGTATGGTGCCTGATACGGTTCTTTTGATTGCTGAAGTGAACTACACTATTAGCACTTGATTATTGAGCACTGCATTTCCGGTGCAGTGGTCTCTAACAAGTATCCTATCCTCATGTTGGCATTGGTTTGGAATTCAACCGATGATTCTACTTATGACATCAATTTCTTTATTATGTTTTGGATATATTTATGGCATTATTTACTTTTGGATATCTAATACTTATCTTTGGATCGTTTTGACAATAAATGGTTGAGGTCGTTATTATATCTACCTTTTGATGATAACCCTGTTGGTATACTTACCTTGGATATCTTTCTTCAGCTGCCTCGCTATGAGATAAGGCAACAAAAGTACTATACTTTTTGACCTAATTCCGGATATATGCACATTTCTATTACAGCTGTGGAGATTGTATGGAAGTGACTTGATGTACCCTAATAATGTGGTCTAAATAAGACTTGATTTTTGGATATACTCTATTACCTGCCTCCATCTAAAGCTACTTATTTATTAATTTATGACAATATGTTCTGTAAATAAGAACTTTAGTTTGCTACTAAGTCATGATTAAGTCTATATCCTCTGGTACAATTTGAGTGCGATTAATTAATTGATGTGTTCGGGGGGCCCCCCCGAGGTTTAAATTGTAAGTTTACTTTAAGTGCTCAATAAGCAATTTATATATATGGAATTTCACTATCTATAATTATATATTACATTGTGTGCTGTACATTCTCTAAAGTGGATGAAGTTTCCTGTTATGCTTTATGAAGACAAGTGTGATGATTCCTCCAGTTGGTTACTTTATTTTTGTTGTCGAGCTGATACACATTTGGTTGTCTGGTTACGCGTCTTCTTTTACGGAAGTCGCTATTGAAGGGGAGTTCTGCTTTTAAATCTCGTTCATTAGGACGTATACGGGACTATACATCACGTGATATGCGGACTCGCGAGACTTTCTTGTTCTCGCGAGATTGGTGTTTGGGATCAAGAAACTAGCCAAATGAGTAAGTCCTTGTAGACGAAACACGTCTTAGCGGGTTTTCTCTTGTTCCATGATGTACCTGAGCGCTTCACAACCTTTACTGTGACCATTCATCATTGGACCTGATTACATTTGATACAGTAAACCTTTACTTATTGGTTCATTTACAGGTGTTGGTCGGGCATATAGTGCAATAATTGTTATCATCAACTGTATGTAGTATACTTGTTTATAGATATTTACCTATCTCTGAATACTGCTGCTATATTGCCTTTAGGTTATGCACTGAGATATAGTTTGCCCACATCATGGGTTATGTGTTTTTAGATGTTTTTAAATCTTCTTTCCATTTCTATAATAAAGGAATTTTATAATTACTAATATAGTGTGCTCTCTTTTTTCTTATTTCTGATTTGATAGCAATATTAGTCGTTAGAGAAGCACTTAGCCCACTGTGGTTTTTTGAATCCATAGCTTGTGCCCTGCTACCATTTTGTTTATGAACAATATACCATATCAATAGCAATAGTAACTTTATAATGTATCTCATTACAATTGCAGAATTGTTTGTAACAATATGTGTTCAAACATAACATATCGAGGTCCAGGGCAGGAGCGATCGCCGATGTGCCTGTAAGTCCTGGATTCGACGTTCCAGCGTGCAGGTCCCTTCTCCAAGAAAAGGCCTCAGCAATCCTCGCGATACTATCAGAAGAGATAATGCAGTCTTGTGCGTTTCACGGCCTCATGGGCGCTTCATCAGAGACCATGTAAGGTCTCTGATGAAGCAGCCATGAGGCCGTAAAACGCATAAGACTCTGGTTATTGCTACTCCTGTATTATATATTTGCTCAGGGCCGCCATCAGGGGGGTACAGGTGATACTTTTGTACCGGGCCCGAGAGGCTTCTGGGGCCCGGAGAGGGAGACCACATGTGGGGCCCTGCGGGCCCGCTATGTTAAACTTTTTTTGCAGCTGCAGCGAATCCGCGAGCATCGTCCGGGGCGGTGCGCAACTTAGTTGAATCCCGCAACTTTCCCTTTGAAATGTCGCCGGAACCGCCCCAGGGCATAGCCGTGACGTCACTCTGAGTCTCTGACCTATGGGGAGACGGGAGTCACTAGTTAGGAGGAGGAGAAGGAGGACTCGATACATTCCTGGCTCAGTGCAGATAGATAGATAGAAAGAATAGATAGATAGATAGATAGATAGATAGATAGACAGACAGATAGCAGAGTTAGATAGATAGATAGATAGATAGATAGATAGATAGATAGATAGATAGATAGATAGATAGAGAGAGAGAGAGAGAGAGAGAGAGAGAGATAGATAGTAGATGATAGATAGATAGAGAGATAGATAGCAGAGTTAGATAGATAGATAGATAGATAGATAGTAGATAGATAGAAGTAGATAGATAGATAGATAGATAGATAGATAGATATAGATAGATAGATAGATAGATAAGCAGAGTTAGATAGTAGATAGATAAGCAGAGTTAGATAATAGACAGATAGCAGAGTTAGATAGATAGACAGATAGCAGAGTTAGACAGATAGCAGAGTTGACAGTGCAGATTAGATAGACGATAGCAGAGTTAGATGATAGATAGCAGTAGATAGATAGATAGCAGTTACATAGATAGATAGAGAGATAGACAAGAAGCAGATAAACAAAAGGCAGATATATAAATAGAGATAGATAACAGATAAGAGAGAGGGGACAGATAGAGATAGATAGGGGGCTGGGTCCATGTCGAAGGTACAAGAAGGTCTCCCTGGCCCAAGGTGTGGGCAAGCGTCTGACTACAACTGAACACAGCAGTAAGTTTAAAATGACCAAATTGCTACCAGTATATAATGAAATTGCCAGTTACTGTGCCTTTGTGTCATTAATTTGTGTCTCTCTGTCCAATCTCTGATCTCTATCTCTGTCTGTCTATTTCACTGTCTTGTTGTTGTTTTATATATCGGGCTGTGTGTCTATGTTTGTGGTTGTCAGTCTGTGTCTTTTTGGCCATCTCTATTAAGTACATAGTGGGTGTGGCCTAATTGGGGCGGAGAAAGGACGTGGCCTAAAAAATGACGCGCGGCGCATGAGGTGCCCAGAAGTGCCCCTGATCTTCATAGACCCTAGATACGCCCCTGGGAGCTGCCTGCCTAAATTGCTGATGAACCTGAGAGTAAGCGCAGTAAATTAAGTGACAGCACATGAGCACAGCACAGTCCAGACTCCAGAGACCACCAGACCACAGACTCCACAAGACCACTGACCACAACATGTCATCAGAGTCAGACCGGTGAGACTGCACCTGCACAGAACAGCCCTGCCTGGCATCCACATTGTATGTAGATATAAAGATATTGATTTTTGCTTTTGCCAACTACTTTGCTTGGGGCAGGGGCTGTAAAGGGGAGGGGGGGTCTCTTGTTGTGGGAACTGGTGTTCCAATGATCTCCTGTGGTGGCGGCCTGGCAGGTACTATGTGTGGGGAGGTAATTACTATGGGGAGGGGTGCAGCTGGGGTCCGGCTGGGGCCCAGTAATTTACCTAGTATGGGGCCCTGAAAATTCTGATGGCGGCCCTGTATTTGCTGTGGCACTTGTGTGAATATGCTTTGGATCTCTAAAAAATCGTGATTTTACACTTATCTGTGGCGGCTTCTTCCTAAGTTACGGAGCGGTCCGCTCCCCTGCATCGTCTTTTCTGATCGTAATAATATATGGGATGCACTATTCGCTCCCTCAGACAAACATTGTGTGAACATATTAGAGCCATAAACCCCAAAGATGAGACCAGTCCAGGGGCCAGACATTTTTCTCGGGACTAGATAAAAATCGGAACAGTCGGCGGAACGGAACGAAAAAAATAACAGCGCCATCTATTGAAATATTGCAAAATTACACTACTTTTAAAATATCCTTAAGACTTACTGAAATTAATGTCTACACCCTGGGAACTCTGTTCTGGTGGCCGGAACAGGGGTCTTTAGCCTGGGAACTCTGTTCTGATGGCTGGAACAGGGCTTTTCACCCTGGGAACTCTGTTCTGGTGGCCGGAATGGGGGTTTTCACCCTGGGAACTCTGTTTTGGTGGCCGGAACAGGGGTATGCAGCCTGGGAACTCTGTTCTGGTGGCCGGAATGGGGGTTTTCACTCTGGGAACTGTGTTCTGGTGGTGGAACAGGGCTTTTCACCCTGGGAACGCTGTTCTGGAGGCCGGAACAGGGGTCTGCAGCCTGGGAACTCTGTTTTGGTGGCCAGAACAGGGGTCTGCAGCCTGGAAACTCTGTTCTGGTGGCCGGAACAGGGCTTTTCACCCTGGGAACTGTGTTCTAATGGCCAGAACAGGGCTTTTACCCTGGGAACGCTGTTCTGGTGGCCGGAACAGGGATCTGCAGCCTGGGATCTCTGTTCTGGTGGCCAGAACAGGGGACTGCATCCTGGGAACTCTGTTCTGGTGTCCGGAACAGGGCTTTTCACCCTGGGAACTCTGTTCTGGTGGCCGGAACGGGGGTTTTCACCCTGGGAACTCTGTTCTGATGGCCAGAACAGGGGTCTGCACCCTGGGAACTCTGTTCTAGTGGCTGGAAAAGGGGTCTGCATTCTGGGAACTCTGTTCTGGTTGCCGGAACAGGGTTCTGCATCCTGGGAACTCTGTTCTGGTGTTTGGAACAGGGCTTTTCACCCTGAGAACTGTGTTCTGGTGGCCGGAATGGGGGTTCGCACCTTGGGAACTCTGTTCTGATGGCCGGAACAAAGGTTTTTACCCTGGGAACTCTGTTCTGGTGGACGGAAAAATGGTCTGCAGCCTGGGAACTCTGTTCTGGTGGCCGGAACAGGGCTTTTCACCCTGGGGACTGTGTTCTAATGGCCAGAACAGGGCTTTTCACCCTGGGAACGCTGTTCTGGTGGCCGGAACAGGGGACTGCATCCTGGGAACTCTGTTCTGGTGTTGGAACAGGGCTTTTCACCTGGGAACTCTGTTTTGGTGGCCGGAACGGGGGTTTTCACCCTGGAAGCTGTGTTCTCGTGGCTGGAACAGGGGTCTGCAGCCTTGGAACTCTGTTCTGGTGGCCGGAACAGGGCTTTTCACCCTGGGAACTGTGTTCTAATGGCCAGAACAGGGCTTTTCACCCGGGAACGGTGTTCTGGTGGCCTGAACAGGGATCTGCAGCCTGGGGAACTCTGTTCTGGTGGCCGGAACAGGGCTTTTCACCCTGGGAACTGTTTCTAATGGCCAGAACAGGGCTTTTCACCCTGGGAACGCTGTTTGGTGGCCGGAACAGGGATCTGCAGCCTGGGATCTCTGTTCTGGTGGCCAGAACAGGGGACTGCATCCTGGGAACTCTGTTCTGGTGTCCGGAACAGGGCTTTTCACCCTGGGAACTCTGTTCTGGTGGCCGGAATGGGAGTTCACACCCTGGAACTGTGTTCTAATGGCCAGAACAGGGCTTTTATCTGGGAATGCTGTTCTGGTGGCCGGAACAGGGATCTGCAGCCTGGGATCTCTGTTCTGGTGGCCAGAACAGGGGACTGCATCCTGGGAACTCTGTTCTGGTGTGGAACAGGGCTTTTCACCCTGGGAATCTGTTCGGTGGCCGGAACGGGAGTTTTCACCCTGGGAACTCTGTTCTGATGGCCGGAACAGGGGTATGCACCCTGGGAACTCTGTTCTAGTGGCTGGAAAAGGGGTCTGCATTCTGGGAACTCTGTTCTGGTTGCGGAACAGGGTTCTGCATCCTGGGAACTCTGTTCTGGTGTCTGGAACAGGGCTTTTCACCCTGAGAACTGTGTTGGTGGCCGGAATGGGGTTCGCACCCTGGGAACTCTGTTCTGATGGCCGGAACAAAGGTTACATGGGAACTCTGTTCTGGTGGACGGAAAAAATGGTTTGCAGCCTGGGAACTCTGTTTGGTGGCCAGAACAGGGCTTTTCACCCTGGGGACTGTGTTCTAATGGCCAGAACAGGGCTTTTCACCCTGGGAACGCTGTTCTGGTGGCGGAACAGGGATCTGCAGCCTGGGATCTCTGTTTGGTGGCCAGAACAGGGGACTGCATCCTGGGAACTCTGTTCTGGTGTTCGGAACAGGGCTTTTCACCCTGGGAACTGTTTCTGGTGGCCGGAACGGGGGTTTTCACCCTGAGCTGTGTTCTCGTGGCTGTGGAACAGGGGTCTGCAGCCTTGGAACTCTGTTCTGGTGGCCGGAACAGGGCTTTTCACCCTGGGAAACGTGTTCTAATGGCCAGAACAGGGCTTTTTCACCCTGGGAACGCTGTTCTGGTGGCCTGAACAGGGATCTGCAGCCTGGGAACTCTGTTCTGGTGTCCGGAACAGGGCTTTTCACCCTGGGAACTCTGTTTGGTGGCCGGAACAGGGGTCTGCACCTGGGAACTCTGTTCTAGTGGCTGGAAAAGGTGGTTTCATTCTGGGAACTCTGTTCTGGTTGCCGGAACAGGGTTCTGCATCTGGGAACTCTGTTATGGTGGCTGGAACAGGGGTCTGCAGCCTGGGATCTTGTTCTGGTAGCGGAAAAGGGGTCTGCATCCTGGAACTCTGTTCTGGTGTCTGGAACAGGGCTTTTCACCCTGGGAACTCGTTTCTGGTGGCCGGAATGGGGGTTCACACCCTGGAACTGTGTTCTAATGGCCAGAACAGGGCTTTTACCCTGGGAACGCTGTTCTGGTGGGCCGGAACAGGGATCTGCAGCTGGGATCTCGTTCTGGTGGCCAGAACAGGGGACTGATCCTGGGAACTTGTTCTGGTGTCCGGAACGGGCTTTTCACCATGAGAACGTGTGTTCTGGTGGCGGAAGGGGATTCTCACCCTGGGAACTCTGTTCCAGTGGCCAGAACAGTGGTCTGCACCTGGGAACTCGTTTCTGATGGCCGGAACAAAGGTTTTTACCCTGGGAACTCTGTTCTGGTGGATGGAAAAATGGTCTGCAGCCTGGGATCTCGTTCTGGTGGCCTGAACAGGGCTTTTTACCTGGGAGCTGTGTTCTGGTGGCCTCAACAGGGCTTTTCACCCTGGGAGCTGTGTTCTGGTGGCTGGAACAGGGGTCTGCATCTGGGAACTCTGTTCTGGTGGCCGGAACGGGGTCTGCAGCCTGGGATCTCTGTTCTGGTGGCTGGAACAGGGGTCTGCATCCTGGGAACTCTGTTCTGGTGGCCGGAACGGGGGTCTGTACCCAGGAACTGTGTTCTGGTGGCCAGAACAGGGCTTTTCACCCTGGGACCCCTGTTCTGGTGGGGTATGGGGTTTTTACACTGGGAACTCTGTTCTGGTGGCCGGAACAGGGCTTTTCACCTGAGAACGCTGTTCTGGTGCCAGAACAGGGGTTGTACCCTGGGAACTCTGTTCTGGTGGCCGGAACAGGCTTCTGCAGCCTGGGAACTCTCTGTTCTGGTTGCCAGAACAGGGGTCTGCAGCCTGGGAACTCTGTTCTGGTGGCCAAAACAGGGGTCTGCACCCTGGGAACTCTGTTCTGGTGGCTGGCATTCACCTTATCGTTGCGGTCTGCATCCTGGGAACTCTGTTCTGGTGGCCAAAACGGGGTCTGCACCCTGGGAACTCTGTTCTTTCCTCATCCGTCGACCGCTTGGAAACAATGGGTGATACTGGAACTCTGTTTCTGGTGGCTGAACAGGGGTCTCGCACCCTGGGAATTCTGTTCTGGTGGCGCTCGGAATGGAACAGGGGACTGCATCCTGGGAACTCTGTTCTGGTGTCCGGAACAGGGCTTTTCACCCTGGGAACTCTGTTCTGGTGGCCGGAACGGGAGTTTTCACCCTGGGAACTCTGTTCTGATGGCCGGAACAGGGGTATGCACCCTGGGAACTCTGTTCTAGTGGCTGGAAAAGGGGTCTGCATTCTGGGAACTCTGTTCTGGTTGCCGGAACAGGGTTCTGCATCCTGGGAACTCTGTTCTGGTGTCTGGAACAGGGCTTTTCACCCTGAGAACTGTGTTCTGGTGGCCGGAATGGGGGTTCGCACCCTGGGAACTCTGTTCTGATGGCCGGAACAAAGGTTTTTACCCTGGGAACTCTGTTCTGGTGGACGGAAAATTGGTTTGCAGCCTGGGATCTCTGTTCTGGTGGCCTGAACAGGGCTTTTCACCCTGGGAGCTGTGTTCTGTTGGCTGGAACAGGGGTCTGCAGCCTGGGAACTCTGTTCTGGTGGCCAGAACAGGGCTTTTCACCCGGGGGACTGTGTTCTAATGGCCAGAACAGGGCTTTTCACCCTGGGAACGCTGTTCTGGTGGCCGGAACAGGGATCTGCAGCCTGGGATCTCTGTTCTGGGGGCCAGAACAGGGGACTGCATCCTGGGAACTCTGTTCTGGTGTTCGGAACAGGGCTTTTCACCCTGGGAACTCTGTTCTGGTGGCCGGAACAGGGGTCTGCACCCTGGGAACTCTGTTCTTGTGGCTGGAAAAGTGGTCTGCATTCTGGGAACTCTGTTCTTGTTGCCGGAACAGGGTTCTGCATCCTGGGAACTCTGTTCTGGTGTCTGGAACAGGGCTTTTCACCCTAAAAACTGTGTTCTGGTGGCCGGAATGGGGGTTCGCACCCTGGGAACTCTGTTCTGATGGCCGGAACAAAGGTTTTTACCCTGGGAACTCTGTTCTGGTGGACTGAAAAATGGTCTGTAGCCTGGGATCTCTGTTCTGGTGGCCTGAACAGGGATTTTCACCCTGGGGACTGTGTTCTAATGGCCATAACAGGGCTTTTCACCCTGGGAACGCTGTTCTGGTGGCCAGAACAGGGATCTGCAGCCTGGGATCTCTGTTCTGGTGGCCAGAACAGGGGACTGCATCCTGGGAACTCTGTTCTGGTGTTCGGAACAGGGCTTTTCACCCTGGGAACTCTGTTCTGGTGGCCGGAACGGGGGTTTTCACCCTGGAAGCTGTGTTCTCGTGGCTGGAACAGGGGTCTGCAGCCTTGGAACTCTGTTCTGGTGGCCGGAACAGGGCTTTTCACCCTGGGAACTGTGTTCTAATGGCCAGAACAGGGCTTTTCACCCTGGGAACGCTGTTCTGGTGGCCTGAACAGGGATCTGCAGCCTGGGAACTCTGTTCTGGTGTCCGGAACAGGGCTTTTCACCCTGGGAACTCTGTCTTGGTGGCCGGAACAGGGGTCTGCACCCTGGGAACTCTGTTCTAGTGGCTGGAAAAGGGGTTTGCATTCTGGGAACTCTGTTCTGGTTGCCGGAACAGGGTTCTGCATCCTGGGAACTCTGTTATGGTGGCTGGAACAGGGGTCTGCAGCCTGGGATCTCTGTTCTGGTAGCCGGAAAAGGGGTCTGCATCCTGGGAACTCTGTTCTGGTGTCTGGAACAGGGCTTTTCACCCTGGGAACTCTGTTCTGGTGGCCGGAATGGGGGTTCACACCCTGGAACTGTGTTCTAATGGCCAGAACAGGGCTTTTACCCTGGGAACGCTGTTCTGGTGGCCGGAACAGGGATCTGCAGCCTGGGATCTCTGTTCTGGTGGCCAGAACAGGGGACTGCATCCTGGGAACTCTGTTCTGGTGTCCGGAACAGGGCTTTTCACCCTGAGAACTGTGTTCTGGTGGCCGGAATGGGGATTCTCACCCTGGGAACTCTGTTCCAGTGGCCAGAACAGTGGTCTGCACCCTGGGAACTCTGTTCTAATGGCCGGAACAAAGGTTTTTACCCTGGGAACTCTGTTCTGGTGGACGGAAAAATGGTCTGCAGCCTGGGATCTCTGTTCTGGTGGCCTGAACAGGGCTTTTCACCCTGGGAGCTGTGTTCTGGTGGCCTCAACAGGGCTTTTCACCCTGGGAGCTGTGTTCTGGTGGCTGGAACAGGGGTCTGCATCCTGGGAACTCTGTTCTGATGGCCGGAACAGGGGTCTGCAGCCTGGGATCTCTGTTCTGGTGGCTGGAACAGGGGTCTGCATCCTGGGAACTCTGTTCTGGTGGCTGGAACGGGGGTCTGTACCCTGGGAACTGTGTTCTGGTGGCCAGAACAGGGCTTTTCACCCTGGGAACCCTGTTCTGGTGGCCGGAATGGGGGTTTTCACCCTGGGAACTCTGTTCCGGTGGCTGGAACAGGGGTCTGCATCCTGGGAACTCTGTTCTGGTGGCTGGAACAGGGGTCTGCATCCTGGGAACTCTGTTCTGGTGGCCAAAACAGGGGTCTGCACCCTGGGAACTCTGTTCTGGTGGCCGGAACAGGGGTCTGCATCCTGGGAACTCTGTTCTGGTGGCTGGAACAGGGGTCTGCACCCTGGGAACTCTGTTCTGGTGGCTGGAACAGGGGTTTGCATCCTGGGAACTCTGTTCTGTTGGCTGGAACAGGGTTCTGCATTCTGGGAACTCTGTTCTGGTGGCCGGAACAGGGCTTTTCACCCTGAGAACGCTGTTCTGGTGGCCAGAACAGGGGTCTGTACCCTGGGAACTCTGTTCTGGTGGCCGGAACAGGCGTCTGTAGCCTGGGAACTCTGTTCTGGTGGCCAGAACAGGGGTCTGCAGCCTGGGAACTCTGTTCTGGTGGCCAAAACAGGGGTCTGCGCCCTGGGAACTCTGTTCTGGTGGCCGGAACAGGGGTCTGCATCCTGGGAACTCTGTTCTGGTGGCCAAAACAGGGGTCTGCACCCAGGGAACTCTGTTCTGGTGGCTGGAACAGGGGTCTGCATCCTGGGAACTCTGTTCTGGTGGCTGGAACAGGGGTCTGCACCCTGGGAACTCTGTTCTGGTGGCCAGAACAGGGGTCTGCATCCTGGGAACTCTGTTCTGGTGGCTGGAACAGGGGTCTGCATCCTGGGAACTCTGTTCTGGTGGCTGGAACAGGGGTCTGCACCCTGGGAACTCTGTTGTGGTGGCTGGAACAGGGGTCTGCCTCCTGGGAACTCTGTTCTGTTGGCCGGAACAGGGTCTGCATCTGGGAACTCTGTTCTGGTGGCCGGAACAGGGTTTTCACCTGAGAACGCTGTTCTGGTGGCCAGAACAGGGTCTGTACCTGGGAACTCTGTTCTGGTGGCCGGAACAGGCGTCTGCAGCCTGGGAACTCTGTTCTGATGGCCAGAACAGGGGTCTGCACCTGGGAACTCGTTCTGGTGGCTGGAACAGGGGTCTGCATCCTGGGAACTCTGTTCTGGTGGCTGGAACAGGGGTCTGCATCCTGGGAACTCTGTTCTGGTGTGGAACAGGGTGCATCTGGGAACTCTGTTCTGGTGGCTGGAACAGGGGTCTGCACCTGGAACTCTGTTTGGTGGCTGGAACAGGGGCTGCATCCTGGGAATCTGTTCTGTTGCCGGAACAGGGTGCATCCTGGGAACTCTGTTCTGGTGGCCAGAACAGGGCTTTTCACCCTGAGAACGCTGTTCTGGTGGCCAGAACAGGGGTCTGTACCCTGGGAACTCTGTTCTGGTGGCCGGAACAGGCGTCTGCAGCCTGGGAACTCTGTTCTGGTGGACAAAACAGGGGTCTGCACCCTGGGAACTCTGTTCTGGTGGCTGGAACAGGGGTCTGCATCCTGGGAACTCTGTTCTGGTGGCTGGAACAGGGGTCTGCACCCTGGGAACTCTGTTCTGGTGGCTGGAACAGGGGTCTGCATCCTGGGAACTCTGTTCTGTTGGCCGGAACAGGGGTGCATCCTGGGAACTCTGTTCTGGTGGCCGGAACAGGGATTTTCACCCTGAGAACGTGTTCTGGTGGCCAGAACAGGGGTCTGTACCCTGGGAAATCTGTTGGTGGCCGGAACAGGCGTCTGCAGCCTGGGAACTCTGTTCTGATGGCCAGACAGGGGTCTGCAGCTGGGAAACTCTGTTCTGGTGGCTGGAACAGGGGTCTGCACCCTGGGAACTCTGTTCTGGTGGCTGGAACAGGGGTCTGCACCCTGGGAACTCTGTTCTGGTGGCCGGAACAGGGGTCTGCATCCTGGGAACTCTGTTCTGTTGGCCGGAACAGGGTTCTGCATCCTGGGAACTCTGTTCTGGTGGCCAGAACAGGGCTTTTCACCCTGAGAACGCTGTTCTGGTGGCCAGAACAGGGGTCTGTACCCTGGGAACTCTGTTCTGGTGGCCGGAACAGGCGTCTGCAGCCTGGGAACTCTGTTCTGGTGGCCAGAACAGGGGTCTGCAGCCTGGGAACTCTGTTCTGGTGGCCGGAACGGGGGTCTTCACCCTGGGAACTCTGTTCTGGTGGCCGGAACGGGGGTCTGCACCCTCGGAACTGTGTTCTGGTGGCCAGAACAGGGCTTTTAACCCTGGGAACTCTGTTCTGGTGGCCGGAAAAGGGGTCTGTAGCCCGGGAACTCTGTTCTGGTGGCCAGAACAGGGTTCTGCATCCTGAGAGCTCTGTTCTAGTGGCCAGAACAGGGCATTTCGCCCTGGGAGCTGTGTTCTGGTAGCCGGAACAGGGGTCTACATCCTGGGAACTCTGTTCTGGTGGCTGGAACAGGGCATTTCACCCTGGGAGCTGTGTTCTGGTAGCCGGAACAGGGGTCTGCATCCTGAGAACTCTGTTCTGGTGGCCGTAACGGGGGGGTTTCACCCTGGGAACTCTGTTCTGGTGGCTGGAACAGGGGTCTGCATCCTGGGAACTCTGTTCTGGTGGCTGGAACAGGGGTCTGCACCCTGGGAACTCTGTTCTGGTGGCTGGAACAGGGGTCTGCATCCTGGGATCTCTGTTCTGGTGGCCAAAACAGGGGTCTGCATCCTGGGAACTCTGTTCTGTTGGCCGGAACAGGGTTCTGCATCCTGGGAACTCTGTTCTGGTGGCCGGAACAGGGCTTTTCACCCTGAGAACGCTGTTCTGGTGGCCAGAACAGGGGTCTGTACCCTGGGAACTCTGTTCTGGTGGCCGGAACAGGACTGTCTGCAGCCTGGGAAACTTGTTCTGGTGGCCCAGAACAGGGGTCTGCAGCCTGGGAACTCTGTTCTGGTGGTGGAACAGGGGTCTGCATCTGGGAAATCTGTTCTGGTGGCCAAAACAGGGGTCTGCACCTGGGAACTCTGTTCTGGTGGCTGGAACAGGGGTCTGCATCCTGGGAACTCTGTTCTGGTGGCTGGAACAGGGGTCTGCACCCGGGAACTCTGTTCTGGTGGCTGGAACAGGGGTCTGCATCCTGGGAACTCTGTTCGTTGGCCGGAACAGGGTTCTGCTCCTGGGGAACTCTGTTCTGGTGGCCAAAACAGGTGTCTGCACCTGGGAACTCTGTTTCTGGTGGCCAGAACAGGGGTCTGTACCCTGGGAACTCTGTTCTGGTGGCCGGAACAAGGCGTCTGCAGCCTGGGACTCTTGTTCTGGTGGCCAGAACAGGGGTTGCAGCCTGGGAACTCTGTTCTGGTGGCCGGAACGGGGGTCTTACCCTGGGAACTCTGTTCTGGTGGCGGACGGAGGGGTCTGCACCCTCGGAACTGTGTTCTGTGGCCAGAACAGGGCTTTTAACCCTTGGGAACTCTGTTCTGGTGGCCGGAAAAGGGGTCTGTACCCGGGAACTCTGTTCTGGTAGCCAGAACAGGGTTCTGCATCCTGAGAATTGTTCTAGTGGCCAGAACAGGGCATTCACCCTGGGAGCTGTGTCTGGTAGCGGAACAGGGGTCTACATCCTGGGAACTCTGTTTGGTGCTGGATGGAACAGGGCATTTCACCCTGGGGAGCTGTGTTCTGGTAGCCGGAACAGGGGTCTGCATCCTGAGAACTCCGTTTGGTGGCCGTACGGGGGGGGGGGGGTTTCACCCTGGGAACTCTGTTCTGGTGGCCGTAACGGGGGGTTTCACCCTGGGAACTCTGTTCTGGTGGCTGGAATGGGGGGGTTTCACCCTGGGAACTCTGTTCTGGTGGCTGGAACGGGGGTCTACACCTGGGGAACACTGTTCTTGTGGCCAGAATGGGGGAATTCACCCTGGGAATTATGTTCTGGGCTCAGAGAATGAGGATATACTCACTGAGAAGTCTGTTCTGGTGTCCAGAATGGAGTTGTGCACCCTGTGAGCTCTGTTCTGATGGATGGAGCTGGGGTCTGCACCCTGGAAACTCAGGTCTTCCTACTGGAACAGTGTCTGCACCCTTAAAATGCTGCTCTGACTGCCAGAATAGGTGTTTCTTAGTGCCGTAACAGGGGTCTACATTCTTGGAATGTTGTTCTGGCTGCATTGAGGTCAGCAGTCTGAAAACTGTTCAGGCTCATGGTCAGAACAGGGATCTGCACCCTTGGGACTTTGTTCTGCATAACAGAGCGGGGGTCTTCACCCATGAGACTGTTCTAGCTGTTGGAATAAGGGTCTGCACCCTTGGGACTCTGTTCTAGCTGCAGGAAAGGGGGTCTGCACCCTTGGAACTCTTGCACAGTGTATTTGGCCTCAATTTCTAACTGAGTTTTCTCTTAACATTTTTTCTTTAAATCTGCTAAAAAAGCAATCTTGTATGAAGATCTGTGTCCAGACTTCATGAAAAGTTTACCACCCCTATGCAGATGAAGGTGCTATATTCCTCCGCAGCAGCATTGAAAATTTCCCACCACTTCCTGGTTTAAATTAACTATAGTGATACCTGTGATACCACATTTAGTGGCCCCAAGTGTTACCCAATTCAGTGGCCCCCAAAAGTGAGAGCAGTCAGAGGTCCCCATTGAAATTTACCCCTGTGATACTACATTTAGTGCTTCCAGTGTTCCCGATTCAGTGGCCCTTAGTGAATAACTGACCCCATTACCACATTTAGTAGCCCCTAGTGATACATGATTCAGTGTCCCCCCAGTTATCTGGGGGGCTTCTAGACCTTTTGGCACCTGAGCCAAACTTTTCAAGCCGCCTCTACATTTCCCCACAAAAATAGGGTGTGTGGCCTGTGGCCTGGACTAACTAACAGTGTCTGGTGAACTAGAAGTCTCGCCTAATAGTGGCTGCTAAACCAGCCCTCCTTTTCACCAGCCAATGTTAAGTCAGCCCTCCAGTTCAGCAGACACTGTCTGCTCAGCCCTCTAGTTCAGCAGCCACTGGTAGGTCAGCCCCCTATTTCAGCAGCCACTGGTAGGTCAGCCCTCCATTTTAGCAGCCACTGTAAGGTCAGCCCTCCAGTTCAGCAGACACTGTTGGACAGTCCTTCAGTTCAGCATACACTGTTTAGTCAGCCCTCCATCTTATAAGACAATGTTAGGTCAGCCCTCCAGTTCACCAGACCCTGCTAGGTCAGCCCACCAGTTTAACAGACACTCTTAGGTCAGGCCTCCAGTTCCCCAGATGCTGTCAGGTCAGACCTCCAGTTCACCAGACACTGCCAAGTTAGCCCTCCTTTTCCCCAGACACTGCTAGGTCATCCCACCAGTTTAACAGACACTGTCAGGTCAGCCCTCCAGTTCAGCAGACACTGGTATGCCAGCCCTTCAGTTCAGCAGACACTGGTAGGTCAGCCCTCCATTACACCAGCCACTGTTTGTTAGCCCTCCAGTTCACCAGCCACTGTAAGGTCAGCCCTTCAGTTCACCATCCAGTGTTTACTTAACAGTGTCTGGTGAACTGGAGGGCTGACTTAACGGTGTCTGTTGAAATGGAGGGATGACCAAACAGTGGCTGCTGAACCCTCCATCCCTCCAGTTCAGCAGACACTTTAAGGTCAGCCCTCTAGTTCAGGATACACAGTTCGGTCAGCCCTCTAGTTCTGGAGACACAGTTAGGTTAGCCCTCCAGTCCAGAAGACACTGTTATGTTAGCCTTGTGTGACTGGTACATACAAGTTTGCTAAAACAGTAGTGGAGAGGCACACTCACACACCTGCTAGTTTTTTCTCCATTCAAACTCCATTCCAAAGGGCGACCGTCACTGCAGATCAAAAAGGGGAACTACAACGCCACTCGGATGAACAGGTGATAAAAGCGGGAGAGCCCCTATAGTTTATTCAGACACAATTGGATTGCTATGTGTTGGAATAAAATATATGGTTTTCTCCCCCTTTTATCACCTGTTCACCCGAGTGGCGTTCTAGTTCCTATTTTTGTTCTACATACAAGTCTGCCCACAGTGTGATTGGAACATGCAAATTTGCCGACTGTGACTGGCACATGCAAGCTTTCCCATTGTTACTGACAGATACATACATGTTTGCCCACTGTGACTGGCACATGCAAGCTTTCCCATTGTTACTGACAGATACATACATGTTTGCCCACTGTGACTGGCACATACAAGTTTGCCCACTGTGACAGACACATACAAGTTTGCCCACTGTGACTGACACATACAAGTTTGCCCACTGTGATTGGCACATACAAGTTTGCCCACTGTGACTGGCACATACAAGTTTGCCCACTGACTGGTACATACACATTTTCCCACTGTACTGTCACACAGACAGACACTCACAGACAGTCTCACAGATAGACAGACTCTCATAGACAGTCTCACAGACAGACAGACAGACAGACACTCTCACACACAGATACACTCTCACACAGACAGACACTCTCACAGACAGTCTCACATATAGACAGACACTCTCAAAGACAATCTCACAGACAGACAACCCCCCACACACCCCACCCCCCAAGACCAGGAATGCACCAGAGCACTTTCCTACCATATCTGTCGTAGGCAGTTGCACTGTAAAAACCGGAACATTTCCGGAATGAAGAGAAGTCTGTTGTTCGTTAGGGTATTTACATAGCAGCAAACGGAATCCCAGTAAATCCATAAGTGAAGTCCCTGCAGTGTTGGGAAAGTGACTCATTGGGAACTTTGTAACTTAACTGCTCTGTCCACTCTGTGATGAACTCTCTCGCTCTACCTGCATGGAAACCCAGGTTTTACACAGGTAATCCTGTTTGGATTGTCCCTGTCCCAGGGGTTTCCATGTTTTCTGTTCCGGTTTTTATCTATACCGATTTTTCTCTGTGTACAGGGGCTGACCTTAGCCAAGTAAGCTTTGAAGGGATTTATAGGGTATGTAGTCCAGTAGCAATAGAACCTCTTAAATGTGAGGCTCAATGGATTTTTCACCTCAACAATTCCCTTAATTATACTTAATTTATAAAGGGTGAAAACATATTCTGACTAAAACTAGGGGGCATATTTATAAAAGTCAGAAATTTTTGCGGAGCTAATAAGGCGACACATTGCAGCGAAAATAACGCCTTTTTAGTAAACCACATCACAGCAAAAATAACGCCTTTAACTTTTTGCTGTATTTATAAGAAAAAGCGAAAACTAACAACTTTGCGGCTGAAAAAAGCGAAACGGTGCAGTAAAGAGCGAAAAGTATCGCAGCAAAAACATAACACGACTAGAGATTAGATAAGATTAGAGCATTGCAAAAACCATTCAAAAGGCAGAAATGGCAGTATAACACAAGAATAAACAAAGAAATGTCTATCTTACATTATATCTGTTGTATTCAATTAGATCAACTGGACTTGAAGTTTAGTTCTTGAAGACGTTTCGCTAGTCATCCGACTGGCTTTCTCAATTCAGAATGACTTGTACAAGAATCTGTGGCAATTATGTACCCTGGAAAATCCCAATTAGCATATCACAGCCAAGTGTTAAGGGCGTGATTAGATAGTGGCTAAGAGGTGTTATAGGAACGCCCAGAGTAAGGTGTCAAAACAGCATTGTACATGGCAGACAGATGGTGTCGAACCCCCCCACCTCTATTTAAGCTTGGTTTCTTTATTTTCACATAAATGGCCTCCTTAACACCTCTCTTAAACCAGTCACGTTCCTTTGCCAATATGTTAACATTACAATCTTCAAAGGTATGTCCTTTATCCTTAAGATGCAGGTACACGGCTGAGTCCTGAACCGAGGAATTGGCTCTTCTGTGCTGGGCCATACGTTGATGCAGTTGTTGTTTGGTCTCCCCCACATACAAATCAGAGCATTCTTCACTGCACTGCACTGCGTATATGATGTCGCTTTTCTTGTGTTTCGATATTGGGTCTTTCGGATGTACCAATTGCTGCCTCAGCGTGTTGCTCGGTTTAAAGCAGACAGGGATACGGTGTTTTTTGAAAACTCTTCTTAGTTTCTCAGAGACCCCTGCTACATATGGGATGACCATGTTCTTTCTCCTGTCTTGCTTTTCACCTTCAATGTTGGTATTTGTGTTCTTTTCTTTCCTTCTGCTTCTTTTGATAAAGGCCCAGTCTAGATATCCACAAGTTTTAAGGGCTCCTCTGAGATGTTTCATTTCTTTAGCCTTCGCCTCTGTGCTAGTGGGGATGTTCTCAGCTCTGTGTTGCAGGGTTCTGATGACCCCCAGCTTGTGATCTAAAGGGTGGTGGGAGTCAAACATCAAATACTGATCTGTGTGTGTTGGTTTTCTGTAAACCTCTACTTCCAGTTTACCATTCTCCCTGACTTCTACCAAGCAGTCCAAGAAAGCCAGTATGTTGTTTTGTACCTCTTCCCTTGTAAATTTGATGTTTTGGTCTACCGCATTAATGTGTTCTGTGAAAGCTTGTACTTCCTTCTGGTGGATTTTAACCCAGGTGTCATCCACATATCTGAACCAGTGGCTGGGTGCTATGCCCTTAAAGGTATTAAGCACCAGTTTTTCTACCTCCTCCATTTAAAGGTTGGCCACAATGGGTGAAACTGGAGATCCCATAGCACATCCGTGTTTTTGCTTATAGAACTTATCCCTGTATTTGAAATAGGTGGTATTCAGGCACAAGTCCAGTAAGGAACACACTTGTTCTGGGTTGAGATCAGTTCTGCTGGTGAGAGTGCTGTCTTGGCCTAGCCGTTTTCTCACCATGACAACAGCCTCCTTGGTGGGTATACAGGTGAAGAGAGATGTCACATCATAGGACACCATAGTTTCTTCTGCACCGAGTACTATATCTTCAATCTTGCTGGTGAAATCCTGAGAGTTCTGGATGTGATGCTTAGAACTTCCCACCAATGGTCCTAAGCTGTTGGCTAGGTATTTTGCCACCTTGTATGTTACAGAGTTGATGCTGCTGACTATAGGTCTTAGTGGTGCCCCTTCCTTATATATCTTTGGGAGTCCATATATGCATGGATGTGCCTCACCAGGGTAGAGGCGATGATACATTGCTCGATCAATGGCTTTATCCTTTTGCAGCTGTTGTAGTAAGTCTATGACGCTTTTCTTGTACCCATCTGTCTGCCATGTACAATGCTGTTTTGACACCTTACTCTGGGCGTTCCTATAACACCTCTTAGCCACTATCTAATCACGCCCTTAACACTTGGCTGTGATATGCTAATTGGGATTTTCCAGGGTACAAAATTGCCATTGATTCTTGTACAAGTCATTCTGAATTGAGAAAGCCAGTCGGATGACTAGCGAAACGTCTTCAAGAACTAAACTTCAAGTCCAGTTGATCTAATTGATTACAACAGATATACCATGGCCTGGATGAATGAGAACCTTCACAAGCATCTATCTTACATTCAAAAACGAGAAACCAACATATTACAAATTAGATATGTTTTATTTCAATATTCTTCCCATAACTTTTATTGTTCCAAAAAAATAGGAATTTCTCTTGCATTACAAGCTAATGTTAACAAGTACAACAAAAACATTGTTGTTAAGGGCATAGCCACACTGTGCCGCAAAAGGATTGCGCTTGCAATTTGCGTGCGTTGCAGCAACCAATTTCCCTTATGGAAGCCCATGCGATTCCACTTAAAAATGGCGATTGCATTTTAAATGCAGTGCATTGGAAATCGCAGGAATCTTTTGTGTAACCTGTATTTACATTAACTCAATGTGCGTTTGCGTATGTGCTCGTACTTGGAGCTGTATTTGCGCACGCAATTGCGCATGCAATTTTATGCGCATTCGCTTTTCTAATGCATTCACCTTACTAATGCACACCTTCCTAATGCACAGTCGCCTTTCTAATGCGCATTCACTTTTCTAATGCATATTCAACTTCCTAATGCACGGTTGCCTTTCTAATGCGCGTTTATTTTTCTAATGCGCGGTCTCCTTTCTAATGCGTGTTCGCTTTTATAATGCATATTCACCTTCCTAATGCGTGGCCAACTTTCTAATGCACGTTCACTTTTCTAATGCATATTCACCTTCCTAATGCGTGGTCGCCTTTCTAATGCACAATCGCCTTCCTAATACGCGTTCGTATTATGAATGCGCTTTCATCAGCTCATTAGGCGAAAGAGTTTTCATAGCAACTGTTTGTTTCTCTTAATTCTCCCAATCCAATGTTTGTTTATTTCAAATATAGTAAAGGTGGACATACACATGTGATTTCCATCGCAATGTGCTGACAGATCACATTGGTATCTGTCGGCACATTGCGTAGGGAACCGCCACACATGTAAACGACCAATACCCATACACGGTATGGGGATCGGTCGGTCATATGGCCATACAGGTAAAAGATCGTATCGGCTCCCTTTGCTAAAGTAAAGGGAGCCGATAACGACCGACGGAAATTTTCCATCTTTCCTGACCGACCGACGGTCGTTTGTCAGCACTACGGTTGGTCGGGAAAAGCCCATACACTTGAACGATAATGGGTAAATCCCGTTGTGTAACGACGCGATTTACCCATTATCGTTCATATGTATGGCCACCTTAACAATTACATTGAACAGCTGACTAGCCAATAACAATGAATAGGAACACTATTTAAACAAGCTTATCATTGTGAGTAGAGAACATGTCTAAGGAGGAGGTGTTATTTTGGGTGCAGCAGCTGCAGTGCTACATGTGGAGGTTGCAGAGAGGCCACATGGAGGACAGGACAGGGAACATGTGTCAGTTACTATCAGACAGACTCGTTTTTTTCAAAGGAGATTTAGCCATCTGGATAAGCTGTCTGATGACGAGGTTGGGCGTCACTTCAGACTAAATTGCCCAGCCATACTGGAGCTTTATAGCAAACTGGGCGATTTGTTAGAGACCAGGATGAGGTGAAATGTGGCATTGCCTGGAATGTCTAAATTCCTTTCTGTCCTGTATTTTTTGGGCAATGCCACATTCCAGCCTGTGACGTCACACCCATAGGGAACCTCAGGATTATACCTGATTGTCAAGTCAGATGAATGGGTGAATGAACTTGGTTGCCCTGCACACATGGTAATATATTTTTGGCTGACATAATGATGCACAGTTGGTCGTATGAAACAATTTAACAATATGTACCCAGCCTTACATTTAGTAATCTGTAATGAATAATAGGGCATGTTATGTGGATAAGTGTCCCTGCCTATGCAAGGATGGAATTTTTTTTGGAATAATTAATTATGTGACATTGAAAAATAATATATCCCTTATCAACTTTTGGTATACTCATTTTTCAAATCTGGACATATAATAGGCAGACATTACATCAAACGGCTCATGTATGTAATATTTGCCTAGTGTATGGTCACCTTAATATCATGAAAATATAGAATTTTAATAGTTTGTGAATAAGAAAGAGATAGATAACTTTCCATTTGGTTGATTTTAGTACTTAAACTTGTAAAGAAAGATTATCTTTGTTTTAACAAATAACCGAAAATGGAAATATAGTCTACTTTTTGCAGAAACAAAATGCCGCTCTTCTCTCCAACCTTAAGTCTTTTTTTGACATGGCACATGTCCGCCTTTATAATCTCCTAGTCATTGGAAGTTTTGGGCAGCACAAATGCTTGGTCCAGGGGTGGAAGTGTTTCCTCTCCAGCCACAGGGGAGAGCGTTGGTGGTCGAGGTGTTTGGGCAGATGCAGCTGGGGAGGCCTCCTCCTCCTCCTCTGGAACAGTTGGTTCCATATCATCTGGAAATTAGAACAAATTTCAAGAAGTTTGCAACTATAATCTTATGTTAACTGACATTATGAACATTCACATCTTTATTATAATGGCCTTTGTGTTATGTGTCTATTTAAGGCACCTGATATGCGCACAAAGTGCAAAATGCAATCTGTCTTTAAACATTGGGAGGATTATATCTGCTTAATGACACATTATATAAAGTTATCAGTTTCTATTCTCCAACTTAGAAAAAGAAATATAGGAATATGTATTTTTTTTAACAAAGTACCTTCATGTACCGTTAGCCTTATTTTCACAAATACAAGCCTTCGCCTCTTCAAATCGCTCCAATTCCTTTGGAGGTTTTTGATAGAAATATTTAGCCCATATTTGCGACTAATTTTTCTCTACAGGCTCTCCATAATCAGCCTTTTCTTTGTTTGCCTCTCTCTGGTCCACAAAGGCATTGTATCATAATTTTTTTTGGTGAGCTGTCTCACCATAAGTTTCATGTACTTTAAAGTCATCTCGCTGAATAGCGCAAAAATGGCACGCCCCCTTTGCTATGACGCAGATACAACTTCGCTATTAAAAGCAAAAAGAGAACAAAAAAGCAAAAACACGCAAATTTAAAAGGCGATAACAAGATCCAGCGCTGTTAATAAAGGATATTTGCTGCCCAACATTGTGTCAATGTGTAGAATCTAAGATGTGCATAGTTTGGAACAATATTTGTTGTAATAATGTGTTAAATAACTCTTTTTCCACAGCAAATTAGCTCAGTTTTCGTGTTTTTCCCCCCCACCTTTTCATTCGCTTTCGCTTTCTGGTTCCCTTTTTGCTTTTGATAACAAGGGCGGTTGTGCGCCATAGTGAAGGGGCCATGCCGTTTTCGTCATATCTCTAGTGACAAAATGACAAGAAGATATCTAAAACTTATGGTCAAACACTTGACCAAAAAAAATTATGAAATGCCAGTTGGGGCCCCAAACAGGAAGGAAAGGAAGAAGGGGATTATGGAGAGCCTTCAGAGAAAGATTTCCAGGAAATATCATCTGGACATTTCTTTAAAGGACCTCCAAAGAAATTGGAGTGACTTAAAGAGGAGGAGGCCTGGATTTGTGGCAGACATAAGGAGCAAGATGGCTGGTGGTAGGTTTCAAATACATATTAATATTATGGAAAAGAAATTCAGACATATTCCTACGTGGAATTTGTCAGTTTTAGAATAGAAACAGCTAACTTAATATAATGTGTCATTAAGCCAATACAATGCTCCAAATGTTTAAATGCAGATTCCATCGTGCACATCTTGCACATATAATGTGCCTTAAACACAGACATAACACAAAGGCCATTAGAACAAAGATTTTAATGTTCTCAATGTCAGCTAACAGAGTTAAAAAAAGGTTTCAATTTCGCATAATTTACAGATGATGTTGGACCAACTGCTCCAGAGGAGGAGGAGATGGCCCAAGATGATGAGGTAGAGCAGCAGGAGCAGGAGGAGGAGCAGGAGCCACAGCAAATTAAAAAAGTTCAATCCAAATGTAAAGTTGTCTATCTCTTTATTATTTCCAAACCATTAAAATGCTATTTTATTATGAAATGAAGGTGGCCATACTATAGTCAGACATTAATTCTTTCTCCTGACTCACCGTTCAAGGTTTCCAACCAGTCAGCCAGGAGGAAGGACTGTCGGTAGCGGCAAAAGCAGCCACATCCAACAGTTAGGCAAGACCGATTGTGTGGTCCATCGAGGCCCGCACGATCGGTCATGGTTTTCCAGATTCTAAACATTACTATACATAAAGTTACAAAGGGATATATATTTTTGAATTTTTAAATCCAAAAATATTAATTTGTAAAAAAACATGTTCTATCCCTGCATAGGCAGGGGCACTATGTACATAACATGCCCTCTTCTTGGTGACAGATTCCTAAATGTAAGTGAGGAATGTCATACTTTAACTTGTTTTACAAACAATACATGCTTATATCTGTCATTTTTATAAGTGACAGTTTCTTGTATGGTGCGATTGCGATATTTTTATGCGCAAAAAGGAGAAATCACATGCGCAAATGCACAGGAATGCCATTGTGGCTGTGCCCTTTAAACATTTATAAAAGTCTTTCAATCACATTTCTGTTTTCAAACATAAACATGTATATGTAATTCATTTTATGCACATGACCTCTAAATTGTCTGAAAATAAACACTTACCCACAAGCCAGCCCTCTGGCATTCGTCAGCTAGTAAACTTGCGTTCAAGAGCCGACTGGTGCAAAATATGGGAGTCCTGGCAACTTCCAGGAAACACACTGTTTATACTCATAATTCACAGGTGGGAATCACACACTACCTGAACATTAAAAAAATGGAAGTGTTTTCTTTTAAGATGCACCACCTAAACAGAGAATGAGTGTAAGTGCAATATGCGTACAATCAATGGCTCCTAGACAGTTAGGAAAAGCTCCTTTAAGGTAAAATTCCCTTTTAATATTTTGCTACTCTGACTCACTAGATGGAAAGGTGATATATTCTCTGGACAAGGGCAACATTGCACCCAGAACCTTTGGAAGGATGCGTGAAAAAGAGGGCTGACTCATGCCGAGGTGCTGCCTCTCAGCCAATCACGGACGCGGCTGCCGGTCCTGCCCCCTGCTTGCAGTGTCTTATAAGCAGAAGGCCGGGCCGGGCGTTGGAGGAGAGAGGGAAGGTAAGTAAAGATCGGGGCACTTTCTTAAAATTATTTTATAGCGGTTGGGGCTGGGGGAAGGCATTCTATTATAGGGCAAAAGTTTATTTTAAGGGTGGCCATGACAAAAAAATCTCCTAAAAAAACGAGGCTGTCTGATCCTCACTGACCTGTCCTTTCCTCTATGCTCTCTGTCATGTGACCTTTCCACATGCAGCATTACTGCTGCTGAAAGGTTTTGTCAATGCCACCAGCAAACCACTAGCACCTCAGACATTTTCTCTACACTCAATGATTAGCTTAACCTGCTTAAACAGTGTTTGCTTTCAAGAAAACTGTTGATAATTTAAAATTTTGGCAAATTTGGAGCACAAGAAGTGATTCATTGGCAGCGGCTAGTCTGCTGTTTAATGCCATTTGTACTAGATTTGAATTAAAGGACAACTAAAGCCACAAAACAACACTGAACCAGAAGGCAGAACACCTTGATATAAAACCAGTTATCTGTGTCTTACCTCTCATTTTGATACGGGCGCTGAGAAATTTACCTAAATAACATATGGTTTGTGCTTTATTTCTCAGCATTCTAGTATCACACAGTTAGGTCAACGACCATTATGTTCTGCACACGCTCAGTCCTTAGCTATGGCAGAAACTTGTTACAGTTTGTCACACCCATTAATAATCTCTAGCCAATCCTTTTACAGGACAGATGCAGCAAGGAAGCATGCGACTGAGGTCAGGAGGTGTGGTCTAACACTGCACATACACACAGATACTTCATCCAGTTCTTAACAGGCTTACATTTACTTTAATACAATTTACTGAAGTGGTATTTTATAGCTTATCGGTGTTTTTAGGGGGGTTGTTTTCAGATTCTGGAGTATAAAAAATTGTGTTTAGTTCTCCTTTAAACCAAAATTGTGAGAATTAATTTTTAATTTTAATAAATTTTTCATAAAACTATTTTGACTAATAAAGCTGACAATACGCCTATTAACATATTAGAGCATTCTAAATTCGAACGTGCATTAGAAAAGCGAACGCGCATTAGAAAAGTGAACGCATATTACAACCCCCACGCATTAAAAAGTGAACGCGCATTATAAAGCGACCAGTCGTTATAAATATGACTGCGCATTAGGAAGAGGAACACACATTACAAAGGCGACGTGCATTAGGAAGGTGAATGTGCATTAGAAAAGCGAATGCGTATTACAAAAACACATTAAAAAGCAAACGCGCATTAGAAAAGCGACCAGGCGTTATAAATACGACAGCGTATTAGGAAGATGAATGCACATTACAAAGGCAACACGCATTAGGAAGGTGAATGTGCATTAGAAAAGCGAACACGTTAAAAAGGCGAACACACACTGAAACAAGTGGATACTATATTTACTATGACGGAAACGGACATGGATAATTTTGGGATTTGGATTTATCATCTAATTCATTTAAGAATTTCAGAAAGGTGCATGCATAAAGAACTGAGACTTTGGTGGGACATTACAACGCTAGATAATTACCTCAAATTCAAAAGTATCCCTAGAGGGTTGAGGATTAAAAAGTTTCCCACCTTTTCGTCCATCTCTGAGGAGTTTAAACAATCATGGATTTGTATACTTAATGAATGTTCTTTTCGTTTAATGCAGTTGATTACTGAATATAATGGGAATAAGCATAAGGAAATGGTACAACATATAGAGGCTCATACACCAAAGGGTGTATGATAACAAGCTGGAGGATATTAATAGTCAACTAATGGATTTGGAGAGTGAGATAAAAATATACAAACAGAAAAAAATGTAAGCAAATAAAATTAATTATGATAACAACAGAGTGTTGCCAGGGATCTCCTTCCTCTGGAACCTCTTATTTGGGTACGGATTTTTTAGGGAGTGGTTCTGATGATGGGTCAGAGCAAACCCCAAAACCTCACACAAAACGCTCCTACAAGGAACGTTTATGGTCCAATACAAGCACAAGCAGAGGACAAAGAGAGGTACCAGAGGAGGATGAAGGTATAACAGGAGGTTACTAGAAACCTCCAATTTTGAAAAAAAGGACTCCCAGAAAGTGTTATTAGGAAGCAGGAGTGGAAATGGTTCCATGGTCATTGCTTCTAATTCTATTCAGCCCTTGTTCAACAATACAAATCCCATGAATTCCTTTAATAAGGACCCAAATATTAGAGACACTGATGGTCTAAATTTTGGTATTTTATTAATGTCTCTTCACAACCAGAGCAGGATTATCCACAAGGCAACTCTAGGCACCTGCCTAGGGCCCAGGAATCTTCTGGGGGCCCAGCTACAGAACATTAACAAAATTTCAGTCTATACAATATATGTAGCAAAAAGGGGGCCCCTAAATGATGGCCCTGCTTAGGGCCCGATATGATCTTAATCCATCTCTGTTCACAACCAGAATATCTAGGTAATAATGTTATTAACCTTTCCAGTAAGGTATTAACAAAAGACAGCATCAAAGTACTGAGCAAAGGTCTAAACTATGTATTGGATGCCCCTATTAAGTTATTTGATGTTTTAATTGACCTAAATAGGTATATACGCAAATTTGTCCTGTTAACGCATTTTTATGATGATGACTCCGATAATATTAGGAACCAGAATGATAGTTATAAGAACACAGAGGTTTCTTCTGGGTCACAGGGATCTATTAATGAGAATGATGTTCAATTTAGAACATTTCAAGATATATGCAATATGACAACTTTGAGTGAATTATATAACCATGATGATATGGATAATTATGCAATTAGAAATGTGGTACACACTGGCTTCTTCTTTTTATCCTATGAATAGTAAGGGTCATTATATTGAGCTATTCTATAAAATGGTTTGGGATGAGATATATATACTATGTGTAATTATGGTAATAAGAATAAAAACAAAAACAAATGGTATGGCAAATGTAAGAATCTAACTGATGTTGAATTATTGGCACTTAAAAATCTGTCAGAGGATAAATCACTTGTTATAAAAAGTGCAGATAAGGGTGGAGCGGTGGTGGTTCTTGATGACCAGAATTATTATGATGATGTGATGCAACAGTTATCTCATGGCACTGTATATCATGAACTACCATCGGATCCAGTGGAAATCTATAAAGCAAAACTACACAACTTGATAAGCTTGGGGAGAGGTTTAGAGGTTCTATCTAAGAATGAGGAAGGTTTTTGTGGGTAGAGTATCCAGTAACACCGATATTCCATGCCCAAGTGCATAAATCCCTAATAAATGTTAAGGGGCGACCTATTGTATCTGGGATGCAATCTCTCAATGAACCTTTAGCCAAATATGTTGATGCCTTATTAATCCCATTGGTTTTCAAAATTGCTAACCTATTGAAAAGATTCAACGGATTTATTAAATCGTATTAAGGATATTGAATGGAAGCCTATGTATAAATGGTTAAGTTTGGATGTGACTGCCTTATACTCCTCTATAGAACATAGGAGGGGCTATGAAGCAGTGCAATTTTGGCACAATTGGCATAATGTATACTCCAGAGAGCAAGAAATTTTCCTTTTAGAAGCCTTACAATATCTCCTTACTTGTAATTACTTTATGTTCAACAACAGGTATTATCCTTATATTAACAAAAAGGGGTGGCGATGGGTGCATGTTTTTCACCAACCTATGCTAATTTGTTCATGGGTTGGTGGGAACATGCATCCATCTTTAGTAGTACTAATCCATTTAAAGATCATATAATCTTTTTTTACCATTTCATAGATGATATTATCATCTTATGGGATGGTAGCTATGAAACGGCAACAGATTTCTATAGGTATTGTAATGATACAGGCTGTATCTTACCCACCAAATTCAGGATAAAACCATAGAGTTTCTTGATATCCTATTAGTTGCTGAGAATGGTAGGATAGGTTCTAATCTATATAGAAAACCTATAACACGCAATACTATATTAGAGGCATCCTCAGCCCATAATAGAGCTACAATTACCAGTATCAATTTTTAAGGCTAAGACGAATCTGTAGTGATTGGAATACATTTAATGAGCAAGCTATGGGTTTATGGGATAGGCTAAAGGAGAGAGGCTATCGAACGGATGCTATTAAAATAGCATATGATAAAACGGTGCTTATGCAATGCAGTAGTCTCTTGCAAGACAATAAGAAGAAAAATAGGTAAACAAGGGTTTACCGTATTTTATTAGTACCTATAATAGACAAAGCCATCAAATGCGTAAGATCACGGTAAAGCACTGGGGGATACTCAAAGCAGACCCTAAATTGGGAGGAATAATAGGAACTAGACCCAGGTTTACATATAGGAAAGGAAAGAGTGAAGGAGCTATGGTTTCACCAAGCCTTTTCATTAAAGAGGAAAGTAATCGGACAGACACGTGGTTAAGAGAAAAGGGTTGCTTCAAATGTAGATATAATAGGTGTAATTTTTGCAGATATGTAGTAATGTCAAGAACTTTCACTAGCACTACTACTAACAAATCTTTTAACATGATGTGCTATATGAATTGTAAATCCACATTTGTAGTATATCTGGCTACTTGCCAGATATGCTTTAAACATTAGGTTGGAAAAACGATAAGATCTGCCACAGTTCGAGCTATGGAGCATATTAATGCCATAAGGAAAGGAGATAAAAAACAGCTATCTCTGCACATATGGTGGAATGCCACGATAAAAGCCAAAAGATTTATTTCCAGGTTATAGATAGGATAAGACAACATGTACGGAAGGGTGATTTACATAGGAAGTTACTAAAAAAGGAGGCATTTTGGATCTTTAAGTTGAGAACTTTATGGCCTAAATCTAGAATGCGACCTTAGTTGTTATTTAGACTAGACTGGGGGTCAGTTCTTCTTATACTCATGTTTATACATATATATTTATACATATATATCTATATGGGTCTTATGGTGACAGAAAACTTTTTGATTATTTAATTATTTAATTGTTATGCATGGAATAGAAAATCCGTATATATGGATTATAATTATAATATGATACCTTTCTTCATGAAAGTAGAATACCGTATATACTCGAGTATAAATCAGCCTGAAAACTCGGACTCGGTTTATACTCGAGTCAACCACTTACCTGGGCATTCCGGCAGCCGCGCGATCCTTTTCTGCACGTGCGCGCCGGCCTGACGTCACTGCCCGGCGCCGGGCAGCGTGACGTCAGCCGGCGCGCCGGTACAGGAATGGGCGCGCGGCTGCCGGAATGCTGATACCGTACTGCTGGGATGGATGGAGGAAGATAGAAGAAGAAGAGTCGTCCACAGGAGAAGAGTCCAGGAGAGAGTCCAGGAGAAGAGTCCAGGAGAAGAGTCCACAGGGAGAAGAGTCCACAGGGAGAAGAGTCCACAGGGAAGAAGAGTCCACAGGGAAGAGAAGAGTCCACAGGAGTCCACAGGGAGAAGAGTCCACAGGGAGAAGAGCCAACAGGTACAAACTGAACTGAGGGGCATTCAAGATGTTTGGGAACTACAACTCCCAGCATGCTTTATTAGCTGGGAGTTGTAGTTTCCAAACATCTTGAATGCCAAGTGAGGGTGCATTCAAGATGTTTGGAACACAACTCCCAGCTAATAAAGATGCTGGGAGTTGTAGTTTCCAAACATCTTGAATGCCACCTCACTTGGATTCAAGAGTTGGAAACTACAACTCCCAGCATGCTTTATTAGCTGGGAGTTGTAGTTTCCAAACATCTTGAGTGCCAAGTTTCTACCCTCGGTTTATACTCGGGTCAATAACTTTATTAGGATTTTTAGGTGAAATTGGGTACCTCGGTTTATACTCGGGTCGGTTTATACTCGAGTATATACGGTAACTGTAACATACGTTAGTTTAGACAATATATCATATCTTATGTTGTTTATTTTATAATTGAAGTACCGGTAATGAATTTTAATTCTATTTTAGCTTCTCTTTCACACATTGATGTATCTCTTATATCTACATGTACGGTATATGGTATTTACAAATAGAAAGCATATGTCACTTTATTATAGATATATATTTTTATTATTTTTCATTATCATTATTATGGACAACACTAGGAATACCCAATACATATTTATAATAGGCATATGGTATATATATCATTTTACTTATAATAATGATTTATGTTTATGTTTAAGCTTAATTTATGTTTAAAAATTATTTTTTTTTACTAAGCACTGTCACTTTAAATAGTTGATGTTATTCTGATATAGTGGTTGATGTGTATAAGGTTTTAACACTTATTGTGGGTTTTGCGCATTAATACTATAATAGTTAGATGTATTTATTATTTTGTGTAAACATCACTTTTATTAGCACTGAATAATGTGTTATGTATTTTTTATTTTATTTTATATAATATCATCATGTTTTCTTTATTGCTTATGTTTATGTATTTTTCATGCATATGATATATATATAACATGTATTTTTGCACACATGGTTGTATAGTTTCACTACACCATTGAATGGTCTAGTGCACAAGGGGTTAATGTGTTATTGCTGTAGGGTTTATGGGTATAAAGAGGGAGGGATTTGGGAGAATTACCTCTCTCTCTTTTTGGTCTCTGATGAAGCGGTAAGGTAACTGTGAAACGCGTCAGACCATTCTACGCTTCCTCTTGGTTTTGCTGTGGTGCACGTTGTACTTTCATTTGAGTTTATTGTGTATTTCGAATAAAGCTTGATGTGGTCATGTGACTAGGCCTGAGTCCCGTGTTTCCGGAGCAGCTGTTCCCTATTCTTTTGGATTGTTTATTTCCTGGATTGGGGGTCAGCACAGCACGCAGGGACAAAGGATTATTATCTTCACAGAGGCACATGGAAGCGCTCCCGCTCTGCAATCTGGTATGTGAACTTTCAAATACACATTGGGAAGTTGAATGCATTAGAAAAGTGAACGCTAACACATTTCAGTGCATGTGCGTACGCATTTGTGCATGCAATTGCGCATGTGATTTTAAGATTGTTAGGCTGAGACCACACTGCAACATGCCAGAAGTGCAAATTTTTTGCCCTGTGAGCATTATGCGCATGAAATGTTTTGCATTACGGAAATGCATGCGATTGCAGATAAAAAATGTTGAACACATGCTCTTCCAAAACGGAATTGGAATTGCAAATGCAGCGCAACATTTCCTGCAATTTTCAATGTGCTGCATTTAGGATTCTGATTCCGTTTTGGAACAGCATGCGATCACCATTTTTAATGGCAATCACGTGCGCTTCCATAATGGAAATTGGGGAATCGCAAGTGCAAAGACGCTGCAACACATGGAAATTGCAAGCGCATTAATTTCCAGTGACAGGGAAATTCTAAAGGCAGACATGTTCCATGTGAACTGCACAAAAAATGGTTATCGCATGCGCTCCGATCAACGGGGCGAGTGCAACTGGTCCCAGCGCACCTAGAGGGAGTTCCAAAGCCGGGCGCCGCGTTACTTACCTTTGCTCGATCCCGCGATACAATAACTGACGTAAACGAGATTACATCAGTTATTGCATTGCGGTATCTGGCTAAGGTAAGAGCGTGGGTTTAACGCCTCCTACCCAGTGCCTTAAAGTGTCATGCTACTATGTAGCGCAAAACTTAACGGTAGGGGTTTTGCATCTGTAGCACAGCGCTATTTCCAAAAACATTTGGAAATGGCGCTGTGCTCTAAAATCCGTCTGAAAACCCACGTTTACCCGAAATTTCTTCGGGTAAACGTGGGTTTTAGACGAAAAAGGCCCATATTGAATCTCCCCCCTAGTGTGGCCACTACAATTGGGTCACACTATTGTGAGCTATTTAACACATTAAATGACTGGATCACGTGTTAAAACATGTAGTTGGCGCTCTGGTTTTTGCATTTAACTTGTGGAATGCTGTAAAAGTCTTTTTAAAGACATAAGAGCTTCCATGTGCAAACATAGTAAATTCCCTGAAGTCTTTGTTCCTAATTTGCATATTGCTGAAAAGGGAGTATCAAAGCCTGAATTCTCTCCCTACCATAATTAATGTATTAGTGACACTAATATTTAGAAATTTAAAGCCAAATGGAAAGTTGCCTAGCTCTTTATTATTCACGAACTCTTCTTTGTATTTTTTATTTTCATGGTATTAAAGGCACACACCATGCACTATTTCAGTCCAATCGACCAATATTTCAGTTCAGTCGATCAGAATGAAATAATCACATGGGTTTTCAGCACCCACCGACTGTTCATCCAAATCGGACAAGAGGATGATCGGACACTGTCCGATCATGCGGTCCTCTATGGACCACACGTTAGGTCATGTTAAACTGTTGGCCGACAAACACTCTTGCCGTGACTGACAGTCCTTCCTCCTGGCTGACCAGTCGGAATAGCCAAATGGTCGGTCAGGAGGATAAGTTGCTGGTGTGTACATGCTTAAGAGAATGGTATGTTAAGATACACTTCCATTCTCTCTTTAGGTGGTGCGAGGGCGCTTTACATTTTAAGAAAAATTGCATGCGCAATTGCGTTATAGCACACCAAACAATGCACTTCAGGCGCATTGCAGTGTGGCCTCAGCCTAAAGTAATACCTAAAAAGGTTAACAAAATGTCAAACAAAGTTTACATGAAATAAGGTATTTGTGGAAATTATCCTCAAATATTGAAAATTGTGCAATAATATACCTTCATAAATGTCTTTAAAAAAAAAAGGTAAAAATAGTAGTCATGTGATTTTCATGCATTGATTGCAAGTTATTTGTGCAATAAAATTAATGAAATAATCCAATGTACAAACTCACATTGGAAAAAGGACTTTTCGCCATCTACAAGTTCGCGATAAGAATAGACCCTTATCTACACAGTTCGCAATACGCCTTTTCATTCGCTTTTCGCGATATGTGCTTATAAAATTGAGTTAACGGTATTTTTCGCGAAAATCCTTGCGGTAAGCGAAAGTGAAAAGTAACGCAGCTTTTTGCTCGTTTATAAATATGCCCCTAAATGTAGTGGTAGAGAATTGTACCGTGTTAGCCATTGATGGATATAAAATAATACGGTACCTTTTATTTTAATCTTAAATGATTGAAATGCAAGCTTTCAAAGCACTTCTTCCTCAGGCATGATAAATTTGCCTGCCAATAAAAGGTAATATGTTATATCCAAGATGTCTTCACTAAAACTAAATTTAGTTTTGTTTTGCTGCTGGCTTTAAAGGATAACTGTATTGCCTCAGTGCATTTTTTTAAAACTGCTTTTAAAAGAGTAGTGGTATGCAGCCCTCCCTATCCATTTTTTTTCCTGATTTTTTTCAAGATTATCTCTGCCTTCAATTAGCCACACTGTGAAGGGGGTGTAATAATTCTGTCTGCCTGTAACTGTCACTCAAAACTAGCATGTGAGAAAACACTCCTCCACCCATCCTTGATCAGCTTGATTATGTAGGCTGTATCCTAGCAACAGAACAGTTCAAGTTTGTTTGACTGTCAGAGGAGGAGGAGAGAGGTTGTAACAGACATTCCCACCAGCCAATGACAAGTCATATGTTAATCAGGGCCCTGGGCCCTCTAGGAGGCGGGCTTTTAGCACTAATCTTTGCTGTGTGATATCTGTGTTAAGGGAAGGCAGCACAGTTGTAAATGAGAGTAAGCGTTTTCAGCTGCTGGAAGTGTGGACATGTAATGGGGGTCATGTTATTTTTTTTTTGATATTGTTATCCTTTAATAGATATTTATTTTTTTACTGGAATATTCTGGATCCGACAACCCAACTAGCTTTTACTTACTATTTTTAGCATTGAAGCACAGTTTTCTTTTCTAAAGAATATTACATAACATGAGGCATTTTTTTAACTAGCATACTATATATCACTTCAAATTGAAAGTAACATAGCAATCCTACATAAAATAATGAACAAAGATAATTATAAGCATGTTCACTCTTTTTTTTTTTTTTACAAATTCTAAGCACATATAATCTATGAGTTAGCTGCATGCACATTCAGACATACTGAATTTTTACCTGTATAAGTTGCTTCCAATCGTAAAGTGCTGGAAACTAAGAATAAATAAGTAAAATTAGTTGTTTTGCAAATGTAAAATGTAACAAGCTTTCACAAGCATGGGGTAAAGTGAGAACAAACCCGAGTTTATTAGCTATGCCTTACCTTCTGTTCTTCAATCAATGCCTGTGGAGCCAGGAACAAAGATAAAAGAAACTTACCTTTCACGCGATCCTCTGCTGTCAGAACTAGTCTTAAATCAATGCATTAAAGGAATAGTTCACTTTTGCAGTGAACTATTTAATACCTACTTTTATGAATTACAAGAATAGGAAGATGTTTAGGCAATTTAACGTAATGTAATAAATAAAATCGCTAAGGACATGTCCATTCCTCCCAAGAACACAATTGCAATTGATATTTATGAGCATGCGCAGTGGAGGCAGCAGGGGAATCATTGGTTGTGATGTAAGCATTCACAGCCTTGATTTACTGCATGGAGGGAGGACCCGGCTCTGCCAGAATGGAGGCAATAATTATACTTAAATATCTGGTTAATAAGACATCTAAAAATATACTCAAAATATCAGTTGGGGCTGGGGGCAGGTAACCGACATGTGATCAGTTTTTAGTTTTAAGGGTGGACATGCCCTTTAATTGTGATCCATGAAGTCCTGTTAATTTAAATAATTTCTGATTACATGATCTGGTAACTCAGGTGTCTGATAGATGTGTGATGTGTCAAGGCATGGGTCGGTGCTGCACAGCTGGATAATAATATAAAATAGTATGGAGGTCCAAAGATAAAAATATGCCCAGCTCCCTATTGGCCCTTAAAGGGTAAGTATGCTGTAAAAGCAAGTTAAGTTTAACTGGAAGCAGCAGCTTTTAAACATCTTTCCCCCCCTTTTGCTGATGTAAAGTTCCTGACATCTTGGTTTTGCTTTGTAGACTGCTTAGCTCCGCCCTCTGAGACTTCCTGGATCTCCTTCTTATTCAAGTCCTAAAAAGCACAGTCCATTTGCTCTGTTGCGAATGTGTCCGTGCACTCGCTGATGGTGCGTGTGCCATTACCAAATGCACAGTGCTTTTTGGGACCTGAATAAGGAGAAGCAGGAAGTCTCAGAGGGTGGAGTAGAGCTAAGCAGACTTCAAAGCACAACCAAGATGTCAGGAACTTCAAATGTTCACATCTACAGCAAAGGTAGACTCAGGAAGGACCTGGGGGAAAAAAAGGGAAAGATTTTTAAAAGCTGCTGCTTCCAACTAAACTTAACTTGCTTTTACATCATACTTATCCTTTAATCTGGCTCTGCAAAGGGGTAATCAAGAGGTCAGAAGCAACCCCTGGACTTGAGTAAAAGCGATTTCAGCATAAAGGAGAAATAAACTCAAATCTATTTATCTTTAATGAAAAAATCTTTCATCCTTAGAACAACTATGCATTGTAAGATCGTATTGTTGCATGTAAATCTCAAAGTCCACTGAGTATTCGAAAACAGCCTTGAGAGCATGTGCTCCAATTGGCCATGGCCCCAGTATTAACAATCTCTATGCACGTACAGAGCGATTTATTGAGAGGCGCTGGGTGCCCCCCGCGCTCAGTTTAGGAGTTAAAGTCATGCTAACCAATTTATGATTGGTTTGTGCAACCTAAACCCCTAGTTTGCAGCAGTTGTGAGAGTATTCAAAGTGAAACATGCACAGCCGCCTTAAGCCAATTTACTAGAGGCTGTGTGGCTGGGTGCACGTTGATTCACCCAATGTGCAAACAGACCAGATTTGCCTAGAGAAAATCTGTAAAAATTTCTCCACACCAATATGGAAGCTTCTGATAAAGTACCCCAGCCCACCCCCAACTGCCCTGAAAGGAGGTTGGGAAGAAGGGAGGGCCCCCCTGAGCATGCCAGTGTCTTCCCGCAGGACAAGGAAGTAGCAGGGACTGGATGACACACAGACAGCTCCAACTCTTCACTTTTCTGAATTGTGGAAAGACACTGCAGGAGAACCATAAAGAGCAGAGGACTAAAGATAATGATTGGGGCCAGTAGTGAGTTAAAATAGTTTTGGGGGTGGACATGCCCTTTAAAAGCTGTTACCCGGCAGTTTATTGTATTTTCCAGCTAGCATACATTGCAGACAGCCTACCATAAGCAAATAGCTGATATTTTTTGGTTTCCGTTTTATTCAATTCTAAATTTACCTGTGTTCTGATCTAGTGGTTTAGTTTGACATATGCTCTAGTTTTTCAAACACAGAATCCATGAGGTTACATGGCCACCAGGAGTACCTCAGACGCGACACTTTGGGCTAGAATACCACTGAAGTGGCCGATGCCAGGCAGGCTCGCTGTGGCCGCCAGTGAGCCCGCTGGCACCGCCAGCCTCAGTATTGACGCAAAAAGTTCAACTCACCGTCGCAGTGATACTTTTCATGGCGATATAAATATGGCGAAAGAGGTATTTTCGCTGCTGCAATGTGCATTGGTAATTTTAAAGGGCGTTATTTTTTAACTTTTATAAATATGCCCCTAAAATTACCATTCTCTATGTTGGGGCACTTATATTGCCATTTTCCGTGTGGTGGCACTTATATTATCATTCTCTGTACTTATATTAACCTTTTTTTTTAATTTTACAAACTTATCTAGCCCACTCTATTTAATGAACTTGCCATTACATTATCTCACTTTAAAGAAACATTTCCTAATGAGTATGACACTTCTTTTCTTCTACACTTAAAGGATGTCTGCAATTCCTTATCAATTGGTGGAAAATGCATTAGTGTCAGGATTACATGATTCCTTGGCAAAAGGCCGAAGAATACCCACAAGCACTGGGGAGCAGAGTCTAAGTATGACCAGGTCTTCACCAGAGCCCCTGATGGTGGGGATGTTGCGCTGCTGAGCCAGGTTGCAGCCCTCAGTATCTGCAAGCGAAGAGTCCAATGAGCCTGAAGAGCCGAGAGACAAGGGTTAGATAAAGGAGCTGAGGCACAGAAGCACAGCACAGGAACAAGGACTGGAACGAGGCACAGGAATGAGGCACAGAAAGAGGACTGGAACGAGAGCTGGAGCGAGTAAAAGGTACAAGACACAGGAACAAAGAACTGGGACAGTAGCAAGGAACAGGTAAGATTGGGAAGCCGGTGTGGGAACAAACATCCAGCACCCAGGACTTCCCGCCTATTTAAAATCTGGCAAGATGTCTGTGCGCGGGCACACCCATCTATGCACAGCCGTGCCGGCGCAGGCACGACTGGAGGACGTGGTGCGCGCTTGCATGTTTTCAGAGAAAGTCTATCAGGTAAAGATAGATCCTGACATTACGGGATGGCTCTGGATAACCTTCAAAAAAGATTTCTCTCTGTGTTTCTTGAAGAAGCTTTTAATCAGAGGAGGGGGAAAGGCTCATGGCTGGCTCCCAAGAGTCAGTCCCAAGAGTATGAGGAATTATAGACACCTTCCTCTACAGCGAACATCCAGGATAGACTCAATTTCAAGTTCCTCCTGGCCATCTATGACAACTGGAGATCCTACTGGATGAAGTTGGTGTAATGAATTGAGTCCCAAAGGGACGAAGTTCACTGTACATTTAGGAGGAGGTCTGACAGTAGGCTGGGTAGAGCAACTAGTGGGAGCAGACAGGTCACTGGAGACTATGAGTACTTCCCAATGGAGCCGTTACAATGAAGTAGGATACAATGGCAGGATACAACAGATGAAGCGGGAACAATGGCTGGATACAATAGATGAATAGATGAAGCAGGAACAATGGCTGGATACAATAGCTGGACAGATGAAACAGGAACAATGGCTGGATACAATAGATGAACAGATGAAACAGGAACTATGGCTGGATACAAAAGCTGGATAGGTGGTAACAGGAACAATGAATGGATACAATAGCTGGATAGATGATAACAGGAAAAATGGCTGGATACAATAGCTGGACTGAAGTAACAGGAACAATGGCTGGATACAATAACTGGACTGAAGTAACAAGAACAATGGCTGGATACAATAGCTGGACTGAAGTAACAGGAACAATGGCTGGATACAATAGCTGGATTGAAGTAACAGGAACAATGGCTGGATACAATAGCTGGACTGAAGTAACAGGAACAATGGCTGGATACAATAGCTGGATTGAAGTAACAGGAACAAAGGCTGGATACAATAGCTGGATTGAAGTAACAGGAACAAAGGCTGGATACAATAGCTGGATTGATTGAAGTAAAAGGAACAAAGGCTGGATACAGAGGCTGAACTGAAGAAACAGGAACAATGGCTGAAGACAGGGAGCCAGAACAAAGGCAGAAGCTGGAACAGGAGGTAAGGGAGCGCTACTAGGCTGACAACCAGTCAGTCCGGAAGTGAGGACAACGAATAGGCACTCGTTCCCTCTGCGTGCCTATTTGAATCTTCACGCCGGCGCACGTCACCATTCCCGGAATGGCGAGGGGAGCGCGGCAGGTAAGATCCTTACAGTTGGACCCCTCATGGAGCGGGTTTGAAGAGAGAAACGTAGAAGACAGTATGGATTCTGAAAGTAGAAGGTAACTTGAGCCGAAAAACTTCCTAGAATGACAACTCAGTCTTAAATTAGCTGGGGATATATTGAAAGAAAGCTCTGCAACCACACGGCATCTTTACAGCATAACTCCAGATGGGTAAAATCAAAACTTTATTGTGCAATATGCAGACAGGCATAATAATCAGACCAGACCTGATGCGTTTCATGTCAGTCAAGACACTTCATCAGAGGTGGACAGATATACTAGCTGTGGACAAATATACTAAATCCCCAATTGAGTAAATAGGAGGCCTAGCTCTCCAATGATCAGAAAAGTTTTTATGAGTCCGTCGAGTCGTTTCAAAATTCCGGTGGACATTGATCTTGACACTCATTGATTTGGTCTATCAACTCTTGAACTGCAGGAGTAGAATAGGATGAAGACCTAGTTGAATCCATGATGAGACTAAAGTAAAAACCTTAATTAACTTGAAAGTGAGTAAACAAGATAGATGAATGGACAGAATTGTTATAGGCAAACTCCACTGTTGGGAGAAGAGATGGACAGTTATCTTTGCAGCAGTCGAGAAACATTGGATGTATTGCTCTAGGGTCTGATACATCCTCTCCATCTGGCCATTGGAATGAGGATGGTATGCTCAAAGGCTTTTAGAGAGGTTGGTCCAGAACTTTTAGACAAACTGATACCAACGATCCCATCCTCATCAAGGATCCCATGAAGTCTAATAACCTCTTTGATGAAGACTGATGACATTTCCGAAGAATAGGAATGAAGTGCGCTTTGAAAATCTGTCTACCACCACTAGTTAAGTGTCAAGTTCTTCCCCCAGCCAGAGTTAGACAATAAAGTCTACAGAAATATGACTCCATGTACGCCTAAGAGAGGGGCAGAAGTAATCCGGCTGGTTTACTGTGAAGAGACTTGTTTCACAAAACAAGTAAGGACATCTTTCTCTATCTTTCTCTACATTCCTTGTGCAGATTTGGCCACCAGAATTGTCGGGCGGTAAGTTCGTTTTGAGCCAAAATGACCTGCAAGAGGATGGTTGTGGGTCATCTGTAAGACCTGCTGTCAAAGGTCTTCAGGGACAAAGATTTTATTCTCGTAGAACAGGAAGCCATCTTGAGCTGTTAGTCCTAGGGAAGTTTGAACTGAAGGAGAAACAGGACTGGAGCGGATGCGGGCCAGGAATTCAGATTCCATAAGAAGAAAATGATATTGGGTAAGAACAGTTTCGGGAGTATGATCTTTGGGGAGATTAGAAGGAAACATCCCAGAAAGGGCACCAGGCTTCCCATTCTTTAAACCAGGGCAGTAAGTTATGTGAAAATTAAAAGGGGCAAAGAACAGGGCCCATCTAGCTTGTCTGGGTCTTAACCGTTGGGGCTGTTCTAAGATGTTCTAAATTCTTATGGTCTGTGTAGACCAAAATTGGGTGAATTGCCCCTTCTAGAAGGTAACGCCATCTTCCAATGCCAGAAGAAGGCCACTGGGTGAAGAAGATCTTTTTTTCCGGGCCTCTGAGAAAGAATGGCCCCTACTGCCACATCCAAGACATCGACTTCCAGGATAAATGGTTTAGTCGGATCAGGGTGGAGTTTAGTCGGATCCGGGTGGACTAAGATAGGTGCTGAGGTGAATCTTTGTTTGAGAGAAACAAAGGCATTTTGGGCTTCTGGAGTCCATTGGAATTTGGTCATTTTCTTGGTGAGATTCATGATAGGGAGAACAATCTTGGAGAAGTTTTTAATACATTTTTGTAAAAAGTTAGCAAACCCCAGAAAACATTGAACCTCTTTTCTACAGGAAGGAGCTTGCCAGTTAAGAATGGCTTTCACCTTAGCGGTATCCATAGAAATGGCCTCTGGAGAAATAATTAGACCAAGGAACTGAACAATCGTGACCTCAAAAATGCATTTTTCAAGCTTGGCATAGTTTTGATGTTCACGAAGGCGAAGAGGAACTTTAGAGACGTGGAGACGGTGAATAACAGGATCAGGGTAGAAGATCAAAATGTCATTGAGGCACACAATTATGAAGTTGTCCAAGAAGTTTTGGAAAAAGTTATTGGCCAACTGCTGGAAGATTGCCAGAGCATTGCACAATACAAAAGGCAAAACTAGGTACTCAAAAAGCCAGTGCCTTGTTAAGAAGGAGTATAATGTTTTTTTCTCCTGAATCTACTCCCTCTATATCTCTTTATACAAGACGATATCTTGCTAGCTGTTGCTGCCTGGCATTATTTGCTACAGCTAAGACTGTTATCTACCAGAACCCCCAAATCTTTTTCCAGTAGAGATTCACTTAACACGGTGTATGGTGTAGGTAGCACAAGGATTGTTAAACCCTAAATGCATCACCTTACATTTTTCAACATTGAATCTTATCTGCCATACTTCTGCCCATTTTGATAATCTATCTAGGTCAGCTTGCAGCCCTTGCACATCATTTGAATTTTCCAAAGCTCTGCATAGTTTATCATCAGCAAACACACAGGGGTGTCTCTCTAATCAGGCATTATGAGCAAAATGCTCAGGGCAGCACCCCTGTTTAATATCAAAGAGTCGGCAGGCAGAGCTTTTTTTTTTTTAGAAAAGTGGCAGGCGGAGCAGAAGGAAAATAAACATAACACCTAGCAGTACACAGAGGCGGCATTCATAAGTTTGGCTCAGGTGGCAAAAACTCCAGAGACACCCCTGGGGTCAGGGTCTGTGAATCGGCCACAGGGTGAATTGCCTAATGGTGACCAGCTGTTTGTTTGAAAAGCAGATCCCATTCCCTGTATGTGTCTACTCTAATTGTGGAAGACATATTCTCCATTTTTTCTGCAGCATCTTAGTTAGTTCAATTGACTGGCGTTCAATTACTTTTGTGTATAAATTGGAAATGAGCCCCTGCATGCCTTGAATTCGGAGGATACAGATTATATGGTGTTTTGTTAGTTCGATTTGATGAAGGTTGATTTTGATAAGATTATATCTGCCAATCAGATAAAGTGGTAATTGTTTCCATGCTAGGATCTTGTTCTGCGTTATTTCGAACAGCAGTTGGATATTTAATTTGTAAAAATATGTTGGGGAGACTGTGATGTAGATACCTAAATATTTGAAATGGTTTACCTGCGGGATGGGGCAGGGTAGATTATTGAGGTTTGTAGTCGGGTTGTCTAGTGAGTATAAGACTGATTTGCTCCAGTTCAGGGTGCAAACCTTTCTAGAATTTGAACCAGTGATTTGAGCGGCTTATCTGGGTTATCAAGGTATAAGATGATGTCATCCGCATACAGTCCCATCGTTTTGGTAGTATCTCCTAGGGTGAATCCTTTAAAGGGGTGAAAGGGGGCATCCCTGTCTCATGCCTCAGGATAGTGGGAATGTTTGTGAGGCTTCACCATTATGCTTGAGGCTCTTTGTATAGTATCTGTAACCATTTTATGAAATTGTCTCCAAATCCATATCTATAAAGACAGGCCCACAAAAAGTCCCATTCCAGTGGGTCAAACGCCATTTGCATATCTAGAGATATCATTGCGCGTCGATCAGTGTTATCATGATTTATTTGGGATTGTATGATTGTACGTCTCAGATTGATTGAGGTTGACTTGCCAGGAAGGAAACCTGTCTGGTCCGGGTGAATCAGGTCTAGCATGACTTTTTGTAGTCTATTTGCTAATAGTTTGGCCAGGACTTTATAATCATTGTTTAGGAGGGATATAGGTCTATAGGAATTTAGGTCAGATGGCTCTTTTCCACTTTTAAGAAGTACTATGATATTTGCTTAGTAAAATGTTGGGGGTAGAAGTGATCTGTTGTATGCATTCTGTAGAGTGCTTAGAAGTTGGGGGGCCAGTTTCGTATCTTTTATATAGTTCAATTGGGAGACCGTCTGGACTGGGCTTTACCATTTTGGAGGTTTGCTATTGAGGTCTGTACAGAAAGCAGCGGGGCAGGCACGTACCAAACTACAAAAATTTGCGCGGACTCCAGACCCGCCAGCCCCTGAGGCCACGTGTGAGGCCCTAGCCATGGCCTCTCCCCCTGCCTCGGAACAGCTACACAGCTCAACAAGCCCTGGTAACCACTGTTCTAGCCCTGGGACCCCAGCCCTAACGCTGAACGACCTCATGGGCGCAATACAGGACTCAAAAAAAAACCTCACCTCCATGCTGGAGGAAGTGAAAGCGGACATGTCAATCCTCCGCCAAGACCTACAAAAGGTCAGATACAGAGTGGGGGAGGCAGAAATGCTTGTCTCCACGCTGGAGGACACGGTCACCCCCATGTCGCAAACAATCGCCAACTTACAAAAGGAACTCCATACCACCCAAAGCAAGCTGGACGATCTGGAAAACAGATCCAGGAGACAAAATCTCCGATTTTTGGGTTTCCCGGAGGGATCTGAGGCCCAGGACCCCTCTTCATTTCTTGAGACCTGGATTAAAACCAATCTGGGTACCAATGGATTATCACCGCAGTTCGCCATAGAACGGGCGCACCGAATTCCCGCCAAAGCCCCAATACCAGGAGCCAGGCCAAGACCTTTGATAGCGCGGTTCCTGAACGACAAGGACAGAGATGGAATACTACGCCTGGCTCGTACGGCTGGAGAGCTACAATTCGAAAACACCAATATTAAAATATTCCCGGATTACTCCATGGATTTACAAAAACGCAGAGCTACTTTCCAGGATATAAAAAAAAAGGCTTCTGGATGCTGGTATCACATACTCCATGGCATACCCGGCTAGACTCCGCATCATGGTGGATGGAAGAGTGAAATTCTTCGACTCCCCAGGAGACGCTAACACCTGGTTGGACCACCGGTAAAGTATGAGTCAAACAAATGACTATTGTTCAAAATTCCACTTGGGCCCTGTCCCTCCTGCTTAAACTGCATTAGCCCCCCTTCCCCCCCCCCCCCCCAACACCCAGCTGTTTCCCAGTGCCACCGTACTAAGTAAGCCTCAGCTGCGCTGTACCCAAAACCATCCCAAGGTACATGGTAGCGCAATATCCCAGTTGATGTGTTAAAATGTCACAGACTTATTTGTTAAATAGCAGACACCCAAGCCACACGAGTAGCTATCGCACCCAAAACGCCCCTGTAAATACTGTAACCTTCACAAGCCTATCGAGACGGACAATAGTCCTAAGTATGTATACACGGATTAGTAATTCATGTCAATAGCAGGGCGCATGAATAACTGGAAGCATCTGAACTATGTCTTATGTGGGATAATACTACCGCTCTTTGAGAGAACTATTTACAAGGCATACAACATTGCTAAACTATACCCCAAAATAAGTTGAACCTATTACCTGAAACAAAGTAACAACGACAATGATCACACGCTGCACCCTGTCTATTCCAAGCTGACTATACTATTAACCATACGTGCAGTTATGGATGCTAAGGGGTCTGCTCAACAATATATATATATATATAAATGTGTGTTGACCGATCATATTTAGCAGCACAATGAGCTCTAAAATGTGGCGAATACAATTTGACAAGTCTCCTTCTTCTTTGCTATAAATAACTATTATAACTGGAATGTCCAAACAAATGTCATTGTGATCGGTCAAACACCATATTCATTATCTGTTGTTTATAAGATTGTAAATATGATTATTAATGTTGATGTCAACATCGCAGCTCGGTGGGCGGGCGGTCGCTGCGCAGTATACACCAGGCACAGCACAGCAGTAAAGTGGATATCTAACCACACACCTAAGGGTAACTCTGTAAACTATAACCATAATCACAAATGAAACACCTCGCCTATTAAGATACAAGGGTCTCAATAGAGCACCCCAAGTAAATGGTAAATAGCTGGGTGTGTTCGCATATACATAGTTGTGCTGATGTGGGCGTGTCGACTGCTAGCTCACCTGTGATATGCAAGACTTTGCCTGACTGGGGTCAGCAACATAATGTTTACTATAGGTAAAGATGGCCCAGCAAGGAAACCGCTCTTTTTTTTTTTTTTCTTCCCCCCTACACATCTTACCCAAGTGTATGAATACTAGGTACCCACAATATCCTGCGTCTCTTCCCTCTATTCAAGTAGATGGAGTGTGTAATGCAGGAGTGCAAGAAGCGCCCCCTACTGCTCTAAGTACTCCCGCAGAAACTGCACATAGTGCAACCCCCACAAAACCCAGCAACGCTGGAAATGTTTTCACGATTTGTTATTGTTAATGTTGGTATACAGTTTATAATTCAGTCACACAATGTCAAATTGTTTTATCTGTGTTTAAAAATTGATTATACAAGGTGCACCTATACACAGGCCATTAGGACCAGCTTAACGCTAAGCCTCTACCACTCTAGCTACACAACTCCAATTTACTCCAATGCCACGACCGCTTAAGATACTCTCATGGAATGTGAGAGGCCTAAACAATCCCAGGAAAAGGCTGGAGGTCTTTTCATATATTCGATCCATTGGTCCAGATATAATATGCTTACAAGAGACCCACCTACTCCAAACCACTACCCACTACACTCTAAGACCCTGGTTGAGCTGGATGGCACACAGCACTTACTCCTCTTATTCAAGAGGGGTAACCATCCTACTTAATAAATCACTCAGATATGTTATACAAGATGTAAAGTCGGATAAAATGGGAAAATACATATGTGTCGCGCTGTTAATAGAATCAACACCACTTGTAATTATAGGAATATATGACCCTCCGCCAGCTACATTACAGCTGATTAAAGATATATTACCATTCCTAGCCCAACAGGCACAGGCGCACATGATATGCCTGGGTGACTTCAATTCAACCATGAACAATATCCCAGTTGGTGTGATAAAATGTCACAGACTTATTTGTTAAAAAGCAGACACTCAAGCCACACGAGTAGCTATCGCACCCAAAACGCCCCTGTAAATACTGTAACCTTCACAATCCTATCGGGACGGACAATAGTCCTAAGTATGTATACACGGATTGGTAATCCATGTCAATAGCAGGGCGCATGAATAACTGGAAGCAGCTGCATCTGAACTGTGTCTTATGTGAGACAATACTGTGTTCTTTGTGAGAACCATTTACAAGGCATACAACATTGCTTAACTATATTCCAAAATAAGTTGAACTTATTACCGTATATACTCCCATCAGTGAGGTGCAACCCATCCCTACTAAAGAGCCTGTAGCCGACCGCAAAGTCTGCCCAGTTCTCAATAAGCCCAAACCCTTCTTCCTTACACTACTCTATTAGCCACGCATTAATGCTCCTAAGCTCCCGCTGTCTCCCTGGCTTAGCACGTGGCTGCGGTAGTATTTCTGAAAACACTACCCTGGAGGTCCTTGCTTTTATCTTGGCCCCTAGTTCTCGGAAATCATGTTTAAGGACCTCACCTCCACCTCTAACTTTGTCATTGGCACCAATGTGAACCAAGACCGCCGGGTCACACCCGGCCCCACCCAATAATCTGTCTACACGATCCACCACATGCCGAACCCTAGCACCAGGCAGGCAACACACAGTTCGGCATGTAGGGTCTTGGCAACAGATTACCCTATCTACCTTCCTTATAATGGAGTCCCCTACCACTACCACCTGCCTTGCATTCCTGACCCTTCGTTCCTCCTCCCTTGTATCAGAGATGGCAGTCCCCTGGGTGCTCAAGGGACTAGCCCCCTCCATACACGCTAATTCCGAGGTGTCCTCCTCCACTTCATTACCTAAGGCGGCAAATCTGTTAGGATGGACAATCTGGGAAGAAGCCCCCCTACTCTTCCGTCCCCCACTTCCCCTAGTAACCCTAACAAAACTACCTCTTTCCTCCTCCTTTCTTGTCCCTCTTCCACCCACCTCTATACTGGCCCCAGCCAGTGCCTGCTGTCCCCCCAGTTCTGCCAATCCCCGCAATGCTGCAAGCTGCCCCCTTAGACTCTCCACCTCAGCTTCCAAACGGGCAACCCACTCACACCTGACACAGACATAGGTTCCCCGGAACGTCTGCTCCAGGTTCCTATACATGTGGCACGATGCACATTGCATGGCACTGACAAAACTGTCCCTTCTAATACACCACACCAACACAGTGACGCACAAACCTTGTTTAATTGCCCTTCTTGTTTCAATGTCCTTTTTATATGTCCTTGAGCGCAAGGTCCTTAAGAGAAAGGGCCACTCACAAGTTCGTTACACTCACAGGAAACTTCCTTTTGTTAGGTCCAAACCACAGGCCCAACAACTGTGAATCCTATTTAACTAATAGGCCCCAACCCCCACACCAATTAGTGCAAGAGCCAGAAAGAGAGGGAAAAAAACTAAACACTTATTAACCCTTTCACAGCCTGTTTGTGATTACAACAGGTACAATACTAGAATATAGAAGTCCAGCACACTCCTTTAACTGGAAGAAGAAAGATTAGTCTGCTTACTGCACACTCAGTCCTGCACACATAGTTCTTAACAGTACAAACAATCATATCTGTTGTATTCAATTAGATCAACTGGACTTGAAATGTAGTTCTTGAAGACGTTTCTCTAGTCATCTGACTGGCTTTCTCAATTCAGAATGACTTGTACAAGAATCTGTGGCAATTATGTACCCTGGAAAATCCCAATTATGTACCCTGGAAAATCCCAATTAGCATATTACAGCCAGGTGTTAAGGGTGTGGCCCAGCACAGAAGAGCCAATTCCTCGGGTCAGGACTCAGCCGTGTATCTGCATCTTAAGGATAAAGGACATACCTTTGAAGATTGTAATGTTAACATACTGGCGAAGGAACGTGACTGTTTCAAGAGAGGTGTTAAGGAGGCCATTTATGTGAAAATAAAGAAACCAAGCCTAAATAAAGGTGGGGGGGTTTGACACCAACTGTCTGCCATGTACAATGCTGTTTTAACACCTTACTCTGGGCGTTCCTATAACACCTCTTAGCCACTATCTAATCACACCCTTAACACCTGGCTGTGATATGCTAATTGGGATTTTCCAGGGTACATAATTGCCACAGATTCTTGTACAAGTCATTCTGAATTGAGAAAGCCAGTCGGATGACTAGCGAAACGTCTTCAAGAACTACATTTCAAGTCCAGTTGATCTAATTGAATACAACAGATATACCATGACCTGGATGAATGAGAACCTTCACAAGCAGTACAAACAATCCTTATTTTCAAACTGTCAAACAATCCTTAATTTTCAAACTTTCACACACACCATACAACCATCAAATGATTAAGTGTCATTTTTATATGTCCTTGAGCGCAAGGTCCTTAAGAGAAAGGGCCACTCACAAGTTCGTTACACTCACAGGAAACTTCCTTTTGTTCGGTCCAAACCACAGGCCCAACAACTGTTTCCATGGTTTGCGGGTGTTAGAGCTGGTTTGAGTAGTTTGCCATAGTATTGGAGAATGATCTGAGACTCCTCTCAGGAGATGAGTTATAGATCCAACATGAGTTGCCATTTGTGCGTTTACAAATATATAGTCTATTCTCGATAAAGTATGGTGTGTAGCTGAGTGGCAGGTTAACTCAAGTTTATGCGGGTTGCGTTTATGCCATACATCAATCCATCCAATTTCAGTTATAAAAATTTGCAGTGGAGAGGGGGGGGTCACTACGGCCTTGAGGCGGAGGCTGGGAGTGCAGCCTATCAGCTGTCACATCCATCACCAAGTTGAAGTCTCCCATACAGATCACACGGGAGTGTGGGTAGGCAGAGGCAAAGTCTATTAACTTTTTAAGGGTAGATATTCCAGCTGAGGGAGGGTTTTATAGAGAAAGTTTTGTATGTTGTACTAGGTTTAAGTCTAGGTTGACACATATATATCTGCCTTTTTCATTGCAGTGTGTTTTGTGGATGCGACATCTGAAAGTGTTTTTGATCAACAGGGAGACGCCCCTTGAGTATGAAGTGTGGCAGCTATGTGCCATCCAGCTTATCCTCTTTCGTAAGTATTTGGTGGTGTCTCTTGTCAAGTGGGTCTCTTGCAGGCAGATAATGTGAGGGTTATATTGCTAAATTGTGGAGAATATCGATGTTCTTTTTAGTTTATCATTAAGTCCTCTTACGTTCCAGGTCAAATATTTCACCATATAGATTTTGTTTCAGATTGTTAACTTAGAATTGTCTGAGCATGGTGATGCCCGGGGTGGGAACATATGGGAGGGATGGGAGGGAAGGAAAGGGGTAGAGAGATACCTTGGTTGCTAAGTAAAAGCATAGCATTGATAAACAGTATAGATCACATACATTTCTTATGAATATTAAGAGTAACCTTATAAAACAATTAACATGCAAACATTTATCCTTTTGAGAATGGTTAAATTTCTTGCTTCATTTAAATCTAAGGGGCTGTACCATCATTTCCTAGGTATGTTAGGTCTGCAGGTCCCAGGCCTAACGGGAGGTGTTGGTCTGTTACGTGGTAAAAACAGTTTAAGCAAGAAGAGAGGTTTAGGTGTTAGAGATCAGTTGGTTAAATTCAGAGTTAGAGTGTATAGATTATAAGAGATAATTAGTTCCATTTTCAGGTCAGACCAATTAGGCTAGGACACTATGTGCCCTATTGGTGTCGATGAGATTAGTATAATGCCCATTTACACCAGTGTCATAATGCCCAAATGGGACTGGAATTGTGTTAAATAGTGCGTTGGAAGTATAAAGAAGTAGAAATGGAAGAAGAGAGTCACATTCTTTATAAAACGTATTTCAAACATCAAACTTTAGTTAAATTGTTTAAACCATATTTGTTATGCTTTAATTGTGGTCTCATTTGTACAGTGCAGTAGTGGAGCATCACATATTCAAATCTTGGTCCTTATTACGCGATTATACCCTTGGCAGTTAGAGATAGGTGTAAGGTAAAGGAAAAAAAAAAGAAAGGGGAGTGATAGAAGAGTGGATAGTTAGGGAGAAGAGAAAGTTATTGGCTATTGTAAGATAGTTGTGGGAGAAAGGGGGGTCATATTCCTTATAAACCATATTTCAAACATTTAAACTGTAATTGAATTGCTTATATCACATTTGCCATGTTTATAATGCGGTTTCATTTATACATTGCAATAAAAGTACATTACACTTTCAAATCTAGGACCCTTATTACTCATTTATATGCTTGGCACTCAGTGATAGGTGATAAAATAGCAGAGAGAAAGTAGTGGATAGGGTAGATAGTTAGAAGGAAGGTAAAGTTGCAGGCGATTTGTTGACATGCCTTTTGGTTCACCTTCTGATTATAGAGCTTAACTTATAGGATATTTGCTAGAGGAAAGAGAATCACATTTCTTATATACCCTATTTCAAACATTTGAACCTTGGTCGAGTTTGTTTATATCACATTTGCCTAACTTATAATACGGTATCATTTGTACATTGTAATAATATGTTACACATTTCCAATCCAGGAACCTTATCTCACATTTATACGCTTGGCATCTAGGGGTAGGTGCTAAAGTAGTAATATAATAATAACAACACACCCAGATACAAAAGATGCATAACATATTTGCAGCCAACTAAGCGTTGGTTTCCTTTTCAAATGCTGCTTACCAGTTTCTTGGTGTCCAATCACAAGGTATTCTATCATCTTGTTCATTGAAGCCATAAAAAAGATTATACGTAACTGTGTCATCATCATGGTTATTAGAGAGAAAAGGAATATAGGAGAATGTACACTATGCATTAAAGGAGATCTGTCACCTGTAAAAGGATATGGGAAAAAAATACATTTACCGTATTGCACTGTTTGTTCATGAAAATAAATAATTTTGCATTTTGGTTTAGGTCATAAACGAGAGTGAGCATTATATTATTTAGGGTTAAATAAATACCTTCAGTATTACAATTACATTACTATCTGCAGTCTGTAAAAAATTATATTGTTATTAAGATTAATGGGCATGTTTACCTCAACTCTAAAATCTATACTTACCTTTTCTTCACCCAAACTTTGAAATCTTTATACGGCCTCTGAAGCTCCCACTTCTCTCAGCCAGTCTGCCAGCTTCCTTCCAGGTTGCAGCTCTCAGTCACACCTGTGACACACATTTCCTGCTTCCAATAACATACTGTAAGTAACATCACCTCTGCTTCTTCCTGTACCTAGGGTCCAAGCTACTGAAAGCAGGAAGTATTATTATATTATATTTGCTAATCTTTTTTAGCAATATAACTGCCACAGGTTTTAAATAAAGATGTGATCAAGGGTTAAATTTAATGGTAAGACTGATACCCTAAACCTTACACCAGGAATCACACTACTAGGACAAGAATTTCAAGAACTACATTGGTACGGCAATAAATGGATATAATATGCAATGTTAAAATAACCCTGGCATCGCAGTGGAAATCTCCAAACCTGATTGTTGAGAGGATAGGCTTAATGATATATGTAAAATGAAAGATTATTGAATGTAATAGCAGACTCTGTTGGGAATATTTGAAAGTCATCTTTGTTTGGCTTTGAATAGCCACCTATATATGCTTGATAAATTTCCTTGTCTTAGGGAATGCTGGTGGCATAAATGCTCAAAATCAGTCAGAAATTGCTATATAGATGGAATTCTTTTAATATATAGTGGTTGATTTCTATTAGTTGGTAGTGGCCCAACTATGTTTTTTTGAGTTGGTGCATAGCTAAGGGTGAACCTCTTTTCACAAATTGTATAAATCTGAAGAATCCAGCTTCCCTCCACCAGAGGAAACCATTATTTTGATAGCCCGGCTGAAAACTTGGTGAATGGGGGACTGTTGCCATAAGAGACGGTGCATTAGTAAGTTGGTGTTACTTTTTTGTTCTGTCTAACAAACAGAGGATAGGTATGCACACTCACCACATCATCTGTAAATAGCTCTAGGTGCAGTACAGCTGATGTGAGGCTCCAAATCACTATTCACTGGGTACAAATACAAATAGAAAGAACGCCATACGCCACACTGAGAGCAGGTGAATATTGGGTTACAAACATGACAGAAAGCCCAACGTTTCGGGGGGACCAAGCCTCCCTTTCTTAGGGGTTACTTTTTTGTTCTGTCCCAGACTTTTAATGTGTGTAGTGTAAAAGGACTGATAGATTCAGGTAATTGTCTTTTGGTGGGTGTTATCCATAGTATTGTGTATAGACATTGCTGTATGATAGGTCTGATTCAATTTGGACCCAGGTAGGTGGCTCAGTGAGAACATGCCATGAAAGGATTTGGACTAATTCGGCTGCTAAATAATACCTATATAGGTCAGGCACTCTTATGCCTCCTTGATTCCCTGTGAATTCTTGTTTTTTTGCCCCTCCATATGAATTTGGAGATGTTTGAATTTAATAGATCTAGCCATGCTTTGGAGATCCATACTGTTTGGTATTTAAAAAGATAGAGGATTCGTGAGAAAATGTTCATTTTTACTGTGTGTATGCCTAACCATGAAATATTCTTCTATCCAGATTCTTCTGCAGGGTTTTGTATATTGGAGGGAAGTTACTTTGATATAGTGTCTCAAGGGTAGGGGTGAGTCATATGCCCAGATATCTAAATCCTGAAGCTTCCAGGTCTGTTAGCTGACCAGGTCCTCTAGCCAATGGGAGGCAGGCAGGTACAGACAGGAAGAAAAAGGCATTTAAAACCTTTAAGTCAGAGGGAACGGAAAGGGCCTTTAGGGATTATAAAAACTGTAACAAGGAGTGTAAGAAAGCAATCAAACTAGCTAAAATTAATAATAAAGTTAGGATAGCTGAACAAAGCATCACTAAGCCTAACACATTTTTTTTAAAGTATATTAATAGTAAGAAGATGAGGACTGAGAATGTGGCACCATTAATTAATGGGGATAAGTAAGTTATGGAGGATGGCAATAAAGCAAATGTCTTGAATATGTTTTTGTCCTCTGTATACACTATAGAAGATCCAAGTACAGATATCATAGAGTATAGTAGCAATAATGGTATAAAAGGTTCAAGTGCACTTTGGATAACCGAGGATATGGTACAGAAAGTACTAAATACGGTTAATATTAATATATTTCCTGGAGCGGATAAAATACATCCTCGGGTACTTAGGGAGCTAAGATCAGTTTTATCTAGGCCATTGTTTCTTATTTTTGCAGATTCCCTCATGTCCGGAGGTGTGCCTCTGGATTGGAAAAAGGCTGATGTTATTCCAATATTCAAAAAGGGTAGTCATTCACAGCCGGGTATTTACAGGCCTGCAAGTTTAACTTCAGTGGTGGGGAAGATACTGGAAAGTTTAATAAGGGAACATGTTCTACAGTATGTTTTAAGGACTAACATTGTAAGTAGTAACCAGCATGGATTTAGGAGGAATAGATCTTGTCAAACTAACTTGCTTGGCTTTTATGAGGAAGTAAGTAGAAATTTAGTCTCTGACATAGCAGTAGATGTAGTTTACTTGGATTTTGCAAAGGCTTTTGATACAGTACGCCATAGTCAACTAATGTATAAGCTATGGTCTGTTGGTCTGGGAAGTCACATTTGTACATGGATAGAAAATTGGTTAATGAATAGGATGCAGAGAGTAGTTGTTAATGGAGCTTCATCATTATGGACTAAAGTGCTAAGTGGGTGGCTAAGTTCTGTGTTGAGGCCGCTTCTATTTAATCTATTTATTAATAATTTGGAAGTGGGTATTGTCAGCAAGTTTTCTGTGCTTGCTGACGACACAAAACTTTGTCGACCATTAAAAACTTCAGAGGATGTGCAATCGTTGCAGGGGGATCTATATATATTTTCACATTGGGCTGCTAAGTGGCAGATGAGATTCAATGTTGATAAATTTTGAACTTAAAAATCCTTGTGCTGCTTATACTATAAATGGATCTGTGTTAAGTGAATCCCTGTTGGAAAGGGATCTTGGAGTTCTGGTGGATAACAAACTTAAAGGAAGCAAGCAGTGCCAGGTGACAACAGCCAGAGCCAGCATGGTATTGTCTTGTATAGAGAGGTATGGATTCAAGGGAGGAAAATGTTATTCTCCCTCTTTACAAAGCATTGGTAGGGCCTCATTTGGTATATACAGCTCAATTTTGGAATCCTGTGTACAAAAAGTACATCTTTGAAATGGAAAGGGTTCAGAGAAGGGCAACTAAATTAATAAGGGGATTTGGGGAGCTTCAATATGAAGAGAGACTGGAAAAGTTACAATTATGTATGCTGGAGAAAAGGTGCTTGCGTGGGGATATGATTACTGTGTATAAATACATTAACGGGCCATACAATGAACTATCTGGGGCATTGTTCACCAATAGAACATGTCAAAGGACACGAGGACCCTTAAGACTTGAAAGAAAAGGTTTAGGCTTCAAGTTCGGAAAGGGTTTTTCACTGTGAGAACGGTAAAGCTATGAAACTCTCTTCCAGGGAACGTTGTTATGGCAGGTTCATTGGTCAGTTTAAAAAAAAAGCTGGATGAGTGTCTGCAAACAAGAATGTTGCATGTTACTGGTATTGATTCATAAAGTAGAGATGATCCAATTTACGATTGCCACTTGGAGTCAGGAAGGAATTTTTTTCCCCATTCATAAATTTGGTGGAGTTTTTTTGCCTTCCTCTGGATCAACACTTAGGCAGGAAATGAGGATATTGCTGGATGGGTTGGACTGGATGGACATATGTCTTGATTCAACCTCAAGTACTATACTATACTACATACTTAACAGTTAAATATATTCCAAAGTTTTACCTTTGGTATATTTCTTTGTATTTACTTTACAGTATTATTAATATTACAGATAAAATTAATAACCAAGCAATAAATATTTATAATATATGTATAGATCTCTCCCTAGTCTGATTTATTGTCTGATTCTCTACTAATTAGAGCTAATATGTTTGAATCTACTTCCTGATTTTGTTTACAAGTTTAGTCCATTACTGTATTTTGTTTATTTAATCTTTTCTTAAACTAATACCTGTGTTTTGTTCATGGTATAAACTTAGTTTACTGATTCCAGGTATGATTTTTAATTTAGTTCATGATTTTGGTGGAATTTGGCTGTAGATACAGTTTGTACCATATGTTTTGGTTGTTTGATTGTTTTTGGTTGTTTAATTAAATGTTTGTCAGATCTTTTCTTGTTGTTTACGGTGTTGTTTACGGTCGAATGTAAGATCAGGAGAAGCGGTTACGGCAGCATCGATGAACATCGCGTGAGCGCTCGGTCGGGTAAGTAAAATCTTATAGATGTATGGGCACCTTAACTAGCGGGAACAAACTGGTTACTGGAGATTATAGATACTGGACCCAATGGAGCTGTACTATAGAGCAGGATTCAAAGGAGCAAGAAGCAATGGCTGGATACAATGGCTGGAACAATGGAGTAAGACAATGATGCTGGATACAATGGCTGGATACGATGTGGCTGGAACAATGGAGTTGAAACAATGCTGGATACCATGTGGCTGGAACAATGGAGTTGAAACAATGCTGGATACAATGGCTGGATACAATGTGGCTGGAACAATGGAGTTGGAACAATGCTGGATACAATGGCTGGATACAATGTGGCTGAAACTATGGAGGACAATGCTGGATGCAATGGCCGGATACAAGATGGCTGGAACAATGGAGTTGGAACAATGCTGCATACAATGGCTGGATACAATGTGGCTGGAACAATGGAGTTGAAACAATGCTGGATACAATGGCTGGAACAATGGAGTTGGAACAATGCTGGATACAATGGCTGGATACAATGTGGCTGGAACAATGGAGTTGAAACAATGCTGGATACAATGGCTGGAACAATGGGGTTGGAACAATGCTGGATACAATGGCAGGTAAGGAGCGCTACAGACTGACAACCTGACAGTCTGGTAGCGAGGTCTACGAATAGGCACTCGCTCCCTCTGCGAGTGCCTATTTGAATTTTCGCGCTGGCCGGCGTCTGGACGTGGTGATGTCACGACGCCGACGTCCGGCGCGGGCACCAGTCCCGGAACATCGAGGGAGCACAGCAGGTAAGATCCTTACACGTTATCTCCTAGAGAGTATATCTGTTAAGCTGCTACTTTTTCATCCATTTCCTTTTTGTTTCTTTCATTCCCACTTTTCCCTGAGGAGTTATTATTATTATTTTAGTTTAAGTTTTTGTTTTCCTCCTGACAATTTTTTTTTTTTTTAGACATTTCATACATTATTTTTTTTTAGACCCTTTGGGTCTTTATTAAAGAGGGTGTAGTGATAGTAATAATGGTTTGTGATTAGTTATAATAGGGCTCATAAAAGCCCTTAGTCTCAGCCCCATTATTTATTGTTTAAATACTTTATGTGGCAAATTCATTAGTCCATTATGTCCATATGTAGCAACTATGGGAAATGAAATAGCAACTATGGTATTGTTTCTCTGTCTTTTCCGTTTCCTATCTAGTGTCTTGATGTACCCCCTGATACACACTTTTAAGCCTGGAGACATGGCCCTGGTTTAGGCACCGCGTTAACACTAGTTTCTGGAATCCCTGATGCCCCCCCCCCTATTTCTGAATTCAGGCTTCAACGTTAAAAAGCAACAGCATATTCCACAGATGACAACACAGCCCACTAGCCTCAGGAAGTCAAAGTCCAAGTTCCAGATGACATCAGTCAAGTCCAGGAGACTCCCTAATGATCCATCTATCATTGTGGGATGTTTTTCTTTCACTAAGCTCAAGTTGGTCTTGTTTACCAATTTTATTATTTTGTTGACACTAATCTTATAAGGCTCCTATGCTTTAATACGCCCCAAACACAATTACAATCTAAGAGCACAGATTTTTTCATAAGGACATATGCAAATTGCATAAGACATTAATATTAAATATTAATATTAAAACTTGCCTAATTTAATTCCTACTCCCAGTTTCTGTCAAGATTGTTGATGATGAACTATACTTTCTCAACTTGAGTGTACCCAGAAGATTTATTGGTTTTATCGAAACTTTTTTTTTTTTTTTGAATGGACTTAACATTGTGACAATTCAAAAACCCATAGTATTACTGTATCTGATGTTTACTATTGTTTTATTTGTCTCATTAGTCTCATGTAATTCTGTGAATATGCTATGCATTGTGTTTCCTAACTATTTCTAATTAGGATTATATAGTATTCTTTTAAGGGACAATGTCTTATATTAATATTAATTACACATATCTGCCACCAAATAGTTCTTTAGGTCCCTGTGCCAGAAGTACACTCCCAATTTATTATCCTTCACATTTAAATCTGTTGATCTGTGTAATCACAGAATCCTGATTTATTTGCTCCAATCTATAAGTCCTATGTTTATTTAGTCTTGCCTTTTATTATGGGAGACAATGGAATGTTATTGTTTATTTAGTAGCTAATGGATGAAATTAACTAATCAAGGCCTTTATGGCCCTGCGTATCCTCTCTGATACCAATGACGACCCAACGAAAAATTCAGGTATTGACAATCCTTGGGATCAATATTTTGGTTGATTTACAAGTTGGAAACAAGCTTTAGTTCAACTTGGTAAAATTATTTTCATTATATTAATTTTTGGAGGTTTAATTGTCTGTTGTGTTATCCCATGTATTAAGAGATTGTTTAAAAAGGTTGTTCATAACATGTCCATGTACACCTCACCTGTTGAACCTGCCAACTTGGCATACAGACATTGTTAAATGTTGGCGAATTGGCAAATTTGGTAAATTAAATCTAATGCACAGACAATGCAAACCATTCTGATTTTACCAATGTTTGTATGCCAAGTTGGTAAATGGCATTTGATGCACAGACAATGCCAACCATTTTGATTTTTTACAATGTCTGTATGTCAAGTTGGCATACACAGACATTGGTAAATGGTTGGCAAATTGGCAGTTGTAAATGGTTGGCATTCTCTGTGCATCAAGTCAGTGCACATGACTGATCATGCGGCCCCATAGGGAACCACACGATCGGCCATGATTTACCAACGGACCGGAATAGGTCAGACAGGCAACTGAGCTCGGTAGTGACCGGCCACCACACACCATCAGATATTTCCGTCCGACCGACCAATACATGACACTATTGGTCGGTCAGCTGGAAATATCTGCTGGTGTGTACCCAGCCTAATATCACCATATATTCCATCTTTTAGATTTGGCTTTCAACTTGTCCCCTAACTCTCTAAAGACATTTTTAAGGACCTCTCCTCCTCAATTTTGTCACTGGCACCAATGTTAACAAAGCCCGCTGAGCCCCTACACAATCCACCTAGCATAAAGGTAGGCAACATACTGTTCTTCATGTAGGGTCTTGGTGGCAGATTACCCTATCCACATTTCTAATATTGGAGTCCCCTTCCTCTACCACTAGAGATGGATCCGGATACGACCTGGATCTGACATGGAACCCCTCCAACTGTTCCATCCGAAATGGGTCAGTCCTGTTTGGGGCCTAGGAATGTGCATTGATTATCTAACTTATGGAGAGAGGGGACTAATAGCCACCAGCTGGCTTAGAAAATAATTGTTTCCCTAGACATGCCATCTTTAGGAAACTTGTGGTCAGATTTATAATTGTCCCCATTTACGCAGAGCTGCAACTTTGCAATAACTTCATAGAGTTATACTTAGACCTAGGCCCCACTGCTGAGATGTTGCCGTGTTTTGCATTCCATTCAAGCTTTGAAAACCACATAATATATTATCTATGCATCACAGTGTGCGTTGTGGTCCATTGCACTAAATACAAGTCTATGGAAGCGCATTAAAAGGAGGATTTGCCCAAAATTCATAAAGACAAACAAAAATAAATACCAGGAAGACCCATCATTGCAGGAATCAATTCACTAACCAGTAACTTATCACAATACATTGATCATTTTTTACAGCCCTATGTTACTAGAACCACCAGCTATACTAGAGATTCAACATATATTATAACAAAATTAAAAGACATTATATGGAAAGATGAATACTACTGGTGTACTATTGACATGTCATCATTATACACAAACATTTTCCATGAACAAGGAATGGAGGCCATTGACTATGTACTATCAAAAGATTAATCCTTATTGGAGGCACAACGAGACTTCTTAATAAGCGGTATTGACTTTATTTTAACACATAATTTTTTCTTATTTTAAAAAACATTTTTTCTTCAAGTACATGGGACAGCTATGGTTATGCTAACCTTTTTTTGTCACGATGGGAAGAAGAAGTTATTTTTAATAGTGTTTTTAAAAATAAGTTATTTTTTTGGCAAAGATACATCAATGACATTTTGATTATCTGGAAAGGATGGAAAGAAGAATTGGAAGAGTTTGTTAAATGGATTAATATTAATGACTTGAATATGTCATTCACCCATACTATTTCTAATACAGAAATTGTTTTTCTTGATCTAAAAATAAGAAGAGTTTGTTGACTAATATTCCCTCAAAACAATTCAAAAGATTAAGGAGAAACTGCAGTGACTTAAACTAAAAGAAATAGAAGATAAAGTGGAAAAACTAGATAGAAATGATCTTTTTTTACAAAAACATAAGACAACACTGAACCCTTATGAATTTGCTTTTAAAACAATTTATGATGGCAACGACAAGGAAATAAAGAAAATAATCAGCAAACACTGGCACATACTACAACAGGATCCTGTATTATATCCTTTTATTCCAGAGAAACCAGTTCCTATTTAATAGGAATAAAAACATAAAGGAAATGGTAGCCCCCAGCCAACTGAGAGACTCGAAAAATATGAAGAAAAATAAAAATTGGCTCAGTAATGGCATACATGGCTTTTTTACTTGTGGAAAGTGTATGGGTTGCAAAATATCAAAGGCACAACGAATGAAATAATTTATTAACAATACAACACAAAAAGAATACAGCATAAAAAATCTAATAACATGTAACACAATAAAATGCAGTTTATCTAATACAATGTACATGTAGTAAACAATATGTAGGACGAACGGGCAGATGCCTAAAAACAAGAATCAGGGAACACCTGAACCACAGATGAAGAATCTCACATGGCCTGAATAAGGGGGAAAAACTCCCGTGACCCAATCTTACCCCCACCTAATAACACAAAAACTCACACACCACAATTAAATTGGAACAAAAGAGGCCACAGCATTTATTTTGTTTTATCATTGACATGTGAAAGTCATACATAACATTTTGGATATTAGCATTTTAAACAGTATATATGATAAAAACAGTACCTATACTAAATAAACTAAATAACCTGTCTATACTAAAAGGAGGGGTGGCCAGGGGGCTAGCGCTAACCCAAACAAACTCACTAGTCGCAAACTTCACCGACTCAGTGAGTAACTATATCTTGAAGTCCGCAGAGGGCTGACCACCATGCCCTCTTCTCGCCATAACCATTAACAGTAATCTGCTCCCACTTTGCGGCAGATCTCCTTTTAAACCGACACCAGCCACGCTCCCCTGACCTACCCCCCCGCCTTGCTGTGACAATTTGCTATACCCTACATAAGGGAGGGTGGGTGGGACTGCTCTTCAATCTTGCCAAACTCCTGACGCCCGTAGTTGCTTTCTCTTCTACTTTATACCCTCTGACCCATTCGAAACCCCCAGCCTGTAAATGTTACAATATCTCCTAGCCCCCGCCTCTTTAGTCCCAATTACCGGTCACTTCCTATCTTAACCTCTCGTTCACCCCTGCTATACTGCACTTTCGTTTTCCCCCTATGTCCTGCCATGCATCCTATTTCCTTATGTTCCTTTGGATGCCTTGGCCTGAATAAGGGGGAAAACTCCCGTGACCCAATCTTACCCCCACCTAATAACACAAAAACTCACACACCACAATTAAATTGGAACAAAAGAGGCCACAGCATTTATTTTATTTTATCATTGACATGTGAAAGTCATACATAACATTTTGGATATTAGCATTTTAAACATTATATATGATAAAAACAGTACCTATACTAAATAACCTAAATAACCTGTCTATACTAAAAGGAGGGGTGGCCAGGGGGCTAGCGCTAACCCAACCAAACTCACTAGTCACAAACTTCACCGACTCAGTGAGTAACTATATCTTGAAGTCCGCAGAGGGCTGACCACCATGCCCTCTTCTCGCCATAACCATTAACAGTAATCTGCTCCCACTTTGCGGCAGATCTCCTTTTAAACCGACACCAGCCACGCTCCCCTGACCTACCCCCCCCCCCCGCCACTGCAGGTTAGCCTGACCCCTCTGGCTAATCTGCTCCCCACAGTGCTAAGGCCACTCTAAGGCCTTCTTGTATGTTAAAGTTGAAAAGATCATACCCGATGTCCGTGAAGTGCACGCCATCGCCACAAAACCAGGAAGCCTTGTCAAACTCAAAGTCCCTGTGATAAATAGAGAACCCCCCAATGTGCAGCATGAATTTCTGTATGGCCCTATTGACCTTAATACGCGTTTTCTCTAGTGCCCTAACGGAACGGGCGTAGCGCCAATTGAGGCGCGTAATAATGTCTGACCAGATTAACTTTGTGTCTGGGAAGGAGGTCCGAAACCGTAGTAAATCACATTTTATGTCAGTTATGAGTGTCTTAGCCGGGAGTGTACCTAAATCATTACCTCCTAGATGTATGAACAATATGTTGGGCTGGCCGTGTAGCCTAATCTGTTCTGCAAGTATTGGTAAAAAACTTCTCCAACACATACCCCTGTAACCTAACCAGCGAACTAACACTTCCCTGTCATGAAATCCCAGCTTGCGACCATCCTTCCGAACTCCGGCTCTGCGCGCTCCGTGAAAGACATGAGAATGGCCATAGATCCAAACCCTAGTGGCAGGGTACACTGTAAGTAAAGAGAAGTGTAGGTGTTGATGACAGAGGGTGTGATTAACGAGACACGGGATAGTGGTATCTTGCCTTATATTTTGTCCACCCGCACATAGCTTTTGAAGCGGTCTGACTCCCATCTGCCTATCTTTTTGACCAGTTCGTCACTAAGCCCCCAGCGTACCGCTTCCGTCGCTGCCCCTATTCGGAAGGAGTGTGTACCGTACTCAGTTGCAACTAGACCCAGAAAGCGCAGGCATTTGCAAAAAATTTAAATAAATTGAAATTTGGACAAGGCAGACCCATCCTCATGCAGGAATAGACATTCCCCATTTGTTGGGCCTACTACCTAGGTATTGAAGCAAGCTAAGCACTGGACACATGGGCTCCTGTAAAGCATGTAGCTGTATTCGTCTCCCTTTCCCTATTTGGTCTGTTTTGGATCTCTTGATTGTAATTGAAAGGATGGAGTCTGAGATGCTGATGTGTTGCAGTTTTAAGCCCCCTAGCCCCGCCCTGTTGGGAGAAAACAACTCACTAATTCTAAGAGCCCCGAAGAAAGCGAGGGAAAAGGCGGCTTTGAACAAAGACACCTCATAGTCTGAAAAGCATATTGAATGTAAGGAACGGCCCAAGTCTTTTAGCAATGGGAAGGCGATTGGTCTTCTAGGATCCCTACTGCTGGCCCCTTTACGGTATCCCTTCATCGCCTGACGCACCAGAGCGTCTTTTGTGACATCCGGGAGCTGGTTCAGCCGTAGCCAAAAAGCCAAGCCAGCCAACCTGCCTGATACTACCGGAGAGGAAACCCCCTCTTCAAACATCCTGCCTATCCACCAGAGTAGGACATCCCTGTTGGATGCCCCGTGTTCACCTACCTCTGTTTGTATCTGCGACCAATCTTCCCAAACTTTAGCGTACCTAGCCCATGTTGACTCTGCCACTGACCTTCTCACCAGTTCTTCCATACCCCTGTTCCTAAGTCCCAAAGGAAAGTTGGGCAAGGGGAGCCCACGTGATCTGACATTGGGGCCAACTGCCTGAAACGATCCCACTGAAACCGAGACAAAGCATCGGCGATAAGATTAAGATTACCTGGGATATGTTTTGCCCTCACGAAGATGTTGTTATTCAGACATTGTAAGACTAAATAACGCAAAAGGTGAATTACGGGGGGAGAGGACGCCGAGAGGGAATTGATTGCTTGTACTACGCCTAAGTTGTCGGTAATTAAACAGACACGTCTATTCTTTAGAAGATGCTGCCAGAGTTCCAGTGCCACAATTATAGGAAACAACTCCAGGAATGTCAAATTTTTTGTTAGGCCCAAAATTCGCCATTCCCTGGGCCACTGGGCGGCGCTCCAATGTCCTGCAAAATATGCACCATAACCGAAACTCCCGGCAGCATCCGTATGAAGGTGCAAATCCTTGCTAGAAATCTCCTCTACTTGCCAAATGGTCCTACCATTAAATGAAGCTAAAAACTGGTCCCATACCCCTAGGTCTTCCTTGACTCCTCTCCCTAGGCGTACGAAATGATGCGGAATTAACACCCCAGTAGTAGCCAAGGCTAACCGTCGCGCAAAAATCCTACCTATGGGGATAACGCGGCAAGCAAAATTTAATTTACCTAACAGTGATTGCACTTGTTTTAAAGTCATTTTTTTGCAGCCTTTTGCCTCCCGTACGAGTGTCTGTAGATCATGCAATTTTTTTGCAGGTAAACGGAACTCCATGGCCACCGAATCTATCTCGAACCCTAGAAAATGTAATAGTGTTGATGGACCCTCTGTCTTGTCGCGTGCAAGGGGAATTCCAAACCTTTTTGCCACTGACTGCATAGTGGCCAGTAGTAGTTCGCACTGTTGAGTTGACCCTTGCCCGACAAACAGAAAATCATCAAGGTAATGTACTGCTGAGTCCAAGCCTGCTTCAACTCGCACCACCCATTCGATAAACGTACTAAAGGTCTCAAAGATGCGCACGAAATGGAGCATCCCATAGGTAAGGATTTATCGATGAAAAGCTGGCCTCGCCATCTGCAACCTAGCAGGTGGAAACATTGAGGGTGTACTGGTAGTAAGCAAAAGGCCGATTCAATGTCGGTCTTAGCCATCAGGGCACCCTGGCCCGCTTTCCGCAGGATATCCAGCGCGTTGTCAAAGGACGCGTAAGATACCCTACAAAGTTCTTTATCAATGTCATCGTTGACCGAATCCCCCTTGGGATAGGAAAGGTGGTGTATTAGACGGAAGCCTCCTGGTTCCTTCTTGGGGACCACACCCAAGGGGGATACGCGCAAGTTGGACAAAGGTGAAATTGCAAATGGGCCCGCCATTCTACCTAACTGGAGCTCCTTTTCTAGCTTGGAATCAACGATATTAGGATGTTCGTATGCTGACTTTAAGTTTCTGGGCCATGCAGGTGTAGTTGTGGCCTTAGAAGGGATAACAAAACCCTGTAAAAAACCCTCCCTCAATAAATTCACTGCTTTCTGATCTTTATAATGCCCGAGGTGCCACTCCATCGCCTGAACGATCACTGGGGTCTTCCCCTTTTCCTCTAAGCTCTGCGGTCCTGTTACTTGTTCTAGTGCGCTTGAAGCATCTGGCTGCGCTATGATTGCCTCCGCAATGGGAGCAATCATGTCGAAACCTACAAGAGCTGGCGAATTTGCAATGGCCTTCATTGAAGGCCCAGCAGAGGCCTCTCTCTCTTCTGGGCATGTTAGCCGACGGCGTGATCTGTGACACCCCGCCGGCTCCTGCCTGCCTGAAAGGGCGTTGAAACAGGTCTGCTGGGACACATCAACTTCAGCCAAAGCCCTACGTCCCTATGATCCCACTGTAGGCCTGGCCTAACTGCCTTGCGCTGCCTAAACTGCTCGTCGTAGCGGCTCCAGGCCGAACCGCCGAATGTCCTCTGTGCTTCAAATATACTGTCTGCATAGCAAAAGAGGGGTGAGCATGATGCTGGGGATTTTTCCCCTATCACACTAGCAAAAATGAAAAAGGCCTGTAGCCAGTTGTGGAAAGTCCTGGGAATTAACCGGTACCGCTTCTTCTCCTCGTCTTCCTTTTTTTCGTCTAAACGAAAACTCCTATCCAGGTTAAAGGAGAACTAAAGTCCCAAGACAACATTGTCCCAATAGAGAGAGCACATTCACAAACAAAACAAGCTGTGTCTCATGTCTCCCTTTGCTGTGGATGCTGGGTGATTTATGAAAATAACCTGTGTGTACTAAGGGTCAGCTCCCATAATTCACCTTATCTGGGAACACCCATCTAAGTGTCCGCCGGACACTTCACAGGAAACTGCAGTCTTGCTTCTGGAAGCTGACAGCCAATCATGTTACAGCTCAGGTTCCCTCCCTCTGACACAGAACACAGATACCAGTGCAGTTTTTGTGTAAACACTAGAGAATGCTCCTGTCCTAACAATGATAAATTCCTATGCTTTACATACAAAAAATAAAAGTAATCTTTGCAGTGTGTGTCTTTGCTAGCATGGATGAAAGAAACAGAACATTTAACATTCAGCAAAAATAAAAGTAAGTATGGGGAATCGAACCAGCAACCTTCTATTCTGTGTCTTTCTAAAAAGCAAATGTTCTACCACTAGGCCACAAGGGCTAATAAGTAATGGACTAGTACATGTAGAGTCTTTTCTTTTGCAGACACATAATAAAAACAAAAAAAGGGAACACGGAAATTGAACCTGTGTCCCAATAGTTGATTTTTTTCCTAACCCAGCACTTTTGCAGAGCACGCCACAGGTGAAACTCAATCAATAGAGTAAATGTCAGTAAAATCAGTACACTGTTTTGTATTGCTACTGGAAGACTGTCAGCAATTCACACTGGTTGGTAAATAAATAACCGAGCTGCAATATATAAAGTGTACATATGTTGAAACTTCATATTTTTCTAGAAACAGGAAACAAACAAACAAAAAAGCACAAAACTCAGCGAGTAGACCATGTTATATTGTTTCATAAGTAAACTAGGGGATTTGAACTAGCAACTTCTTGGTCTGATGTTTCTTAACACACAGCATTTACATGGTGCGCCACCAGCAAATCAGCTGTGATTCAAGGTACATTTAGAGGCTTTATCTTTCACTAGAAAGAGATGCTAGAAACTCTGCACATAGAGACAGTGAATCTGGGGTCAGGGGGTGGCCATTGAAGCCAACATGGGCTATGAGTTGTACTGGCAACAAGATGGAAGCCTCCTTTGTTACAGAATCTATTACTCATATCTACTAAATGCAAATAACTAGAGAAGAATCTTTCAACGTGTAGGTGTTCTGGGGAGAAAAACTTTCACATTAGGATCTGAAAAACTGAAGTTTAGTTCTCCTTTAAATCTTTCTAGGGGCAGTAAGGAAAATATTTCAATGTATTCCCCTTTCCAGATTTTTTCTTTTACTTCCTGGCGGAGATGGGAGCCTAGCGGACCCTCAAAACATAGGTATGCTGAACCCTTGGCCATATCTGAAAACCCATCGCTGTTATTACTGTCTGCTAATGACTCCCCAGTGGTAATTATCTGAGGAATGAGAGGCATGGCTGCTAGGCTTGCTGCTTGAACTGCCGTGCCTGTCCATGCGGGAGTTGGAGATCCTATTGCATTATGGCTAGGGCCTCCCGACCTATCGTCCCACTTGTTAAATATTTCCCTCATCTCCTGTAGGATACCTCCTAACTTTTGCATTTGGTCCTGTGATGATTGTGAAGTGTGTGTAGTGTTGACATTGTGCGAAGCATAAGGTAAATTAGTGTGGCCCCCGAGGGGTGACTCACCGAAAAGCTGGTTGGCTCCTGAAGTGCCAGCAGCCGCTGCTCCTGAAGTCCTGTTGTCGGCGAGGGTCACTACACTTCGGATGGCTGGGGTTGTTGTCTCTGCATCTGAAGAGCTGTCAGTAGAGCTGAGAGGGCGCACTCTACGTCGCTGTACTGTAGGCCTGGCATGTCCCTGAAGCGGTACATCCAAGCTGGAAGCAGTTGGTCGTGGTCGAACGGCAGCATCTGTTGTAGTACTCCTGAAAAGTGCGTCGTCCTGGATACCTGAAGCCTCTGGGGATGCGCGGGAGCGCCCAGTGCGCCGTGGTCTGGCAACCGGATACTGTCCCTGAAGTGAACCAGCCGTGTTGGAATCATTGGCTGGTTGAAGTGCTGCACCGGTACTCCTGGCAGATACTGTGTGTTGTGGCCTAATGACCTGTGCAACGGAGGTACAGGTCATTAGGCCACAACACACAGTGCAACCTGTGCACTGACCTGTGCAACGGAGGTACAGGTCATTAGGCCACAACACACATTAGGCCACAACACACAGGGGGGTCTGGACGTGGAAGCGGGCCCTCCTGGATGTCCCGCCACGGTAACCCTGGTGCTGCGCTGCCGAGCCCTACCTCTGGTGTTGTAGGCCGCCGGCTGGTGTTGTCGCGCCTGTGACGTCATCTGTGGTCGACCGGAAGTTACACAGTCAGTGCGCGCAGGAGCTGATGGCCGGACCCTGGAAGGGGAATTGCTCCTCTTCATTCTTGCTGGACGCGGTCCTGTGTCGGGGCTGAATCTCCGTGGAGCCCTTGAACTCCTCTTGTTCCGGCGTGATGGGGCAGCATCTGGAGAGCGGAGGAGACGATTCAGCTGCTCCTGCAGCCAGCCATCACCCAGCACTGCCGCTTTGGAGCGGAGTTCCTCCATGAGTCTCTCCACTCCGGACATAGTAAGTGTTACAGCTGGCTCTTTTTTTTTTTGAGCGGAGGGAGAGAAGCGGAGGGGGATAGGCAGGTTGTTGCTTGAAGCGTGTTGATCCCGACGGATGACTGCTCTTCAATCTTGCCAAACTCCTGACGCCCGTAGCTGCTTTCTCTTCTACTTTATACCCTCTGACCCATTCGAAACCCCCAGCCTGTAAATGTTACAATATCTCCTAGCCCCCGCCTCTTTAGTCCCAATTACCGGTCACTTCCTATATTAACCTCTCGTTCACCCCTGCTATACTGCACTTTCGTTTTCCCCCTATGTCCTGCCATGCATCCTATTTCCTTATGTTCCTTTGGATGCCTCTACCATTGCACTTTAATACATGCCAAACGGATGGGAATTTAAGATTTACTTTTTGGCCAATAGACATTTTTTAATGTTATTGAAAGAGGGGGTTATTTACAGGCGTCCCTATCAAGGAGAGAAACTAAATGGATTTATGAACTGAATACCTAAAGGACTCAATAAAGAAATCGACCTTTGAAGCTTCTTGTAAAAATGCTATTTTAAAAGTGCCTTATTCTATAAACTGCCTTCCTAAAAACTGCCTAAAGTGTTCATGATGACCTTTGATAACTACTTCTTATACATAGTAACATAGTAATTAAGGTTGAATAAAGACATACGTCCATCAAGTCCAATCTATTCACCCTCTTTATATATATATATATTTTTTTTTTTTTAACCCTACCTAACAGTTGATCCAGAGGAAGGCAAAAAACCCCAGCTAAAAAGGGGGGAAAAATTCCTTCCTGACTCCAAACGGCAATCGGAATGTATCCCTGGATCAACCAGATCTATATGCATTAATACCAGTAGTTCTCAATATTTTTTAGTTTTAGAAACTTATCCAGGCCTTTTTTAAAGCTATTCAATGAACCTGCCATTACCACATCTGCTGGAAGACAGTTCCACAGTTTCACCGTTCTCACTGTAAAGAAACCCTTCCTAACCTGAAGATGAAACTTCTTTTCTTCCAACCTTAGAGGATGTCCACGTGTCCTCTGATATGACCTGTTAGTGAACAATGCACCAGAGAGTTCATTGTATGGCCCATTTATATATTTGTATAAGGTTATCATGTCCCCACGCAAACGCCGCTTCTCCAATGTAAACAGCCCTAACTTGTCTAATCTGCCTGCATATTCGAGCCCCTCAATTCCCCTTATTAATTTAGTTGCCCTTCTCTGAACTGCCTCAATTTCCAAGATGTCCCTTTTGTATATGGGATTCCAAAACTGCACCGCATATTCCAAATGAGGCCTTACCAGTGCCTTGTAAAGAGGGAGAATAATATTTTTCTTTCTTGAATCTATTCCCCCTCTTATACAAGACAATATCTTGCTAGCTCTAGCCGTTGCTACCTGGCATTGTTTGCTATGGCTAAGTCTGTTATCTACCAGAACCCCCAAATCTTTTTCCATTACAGATGCACTTAACACAGAGTTATTTATGGTGTAGGTGGCACAGGGATTATTAAATCCCAAATGCATCACCTTACATTTATCAACATTGATCTCATCTGCCATTCTGCTGCCCATTTTGATAATCTATCTAGGTCTGCTTGCAGCACTTGCACATCATTGGAAGTTTCCAAAGCTCTGCATAGTTAGTGTCATCAGCAAACACTGAGACCTTGCTCTCAATGCCCCCTTCTAAGTCATTTATAACAGATTAAACAGAAGCGGCCCCAGTACAGAACCCTGAGGCACTCCGCTTAGAACTTAGCCCACATAGATGTAGCTCCATTAACCACCACTCTCTGTTTGCGGTCCAATAACCAGTTCTCTATCCATGAACAAATGTTTTCTTCAAGGCCCAGTCCTCAGTTTATACATTAGTCGCCTATGTGGCACAGTATCAAAAGCTTTTGCAAAATCCAAATATACCACATCCACTGCTGTGCCTGAATCTAGCTTCTTACTCACTTCTTCATAAAAAACAATTAAATTTGTCTGGCATGATCTATTTCTCATAAATCCATGCTAACTACTACTAATAAGACGATCTCTGGAAACAAAGTCAAGGATATGATCCCTTAACAAGGTTTCCATCACCTTCCCTACCACTGATGTTAGGCTTACAGGTCTATAGTTTCCAGGCTGTGAACGACTACCTTTTTTGAATATTGGTACTACATTGGCTTTTTTCCAATCCAGCGGCACATCCCCAGTCAAAAGCGAATCTGAAAAGATGAGAAACAGTGGTCTAGATAGAACTGAACTATCACTTTTTATAATTTTTAATTACTTCTTATAACGTCTTTTTTTATAGCCCCTTTTTATTATTCCCAAGACTGTATATGGGTTTTATGTATTACATATTAGAACAAATGTTACTAATTCATTACTATTTTATGACTAATTTGTCACTTGCAATCATATATTCCACCTACAGAGGGAGCAGCTCAGGTGCCTATAAGCAGCACTATATGCATAGATACCCCTATTAACTATGAGAAGGATAAAACCCCATTATATATAAGAGACCAGCTAGGAGCCCTCTAGATCTCCAACTGAAAGAACGGCATATTCTGGTTAATATTAGCCAATTCCATATTATCGCGCCGGCATTTCTAGTGACGTACTTCCGGTTTCAGATAGCCGAAAGCCGGCCGCAGGTATACGCTTTCTTACTCTTGCAGCTGATGTTACAGATAGCCACAGATCCCCCAGCAAGCTAGAGGATGTACTCAGAAGAAGAGCTATCAACTATTATAGTTAAATGAGATCCCTTTTTCAGTTATGCGTTCCAAGGCTGGAGAACGCATAACCACTTTCGGTCCAGCCACTTCCGGTCCTACTTTTTTTGCCGCGAATTAAAGGTATATATAGCCATTATAAAAAAGAGTCCCAGCACTGAATCCCCCACAGGGGCGCCCGGAAACAACCCCCTACCGGGCAACACAAAGAACAGAAGGGAAGGTCCCGAGGTGCTCCTGTAACCACAGCCGCAACCCAGGTAAGACCCCTCTTAAAGAGTATGTCCACCTGTAAAACTAATTTTTAATATGCTGCTCCCCCATGTCCCCCAGCCCCAACCGCATAAATTTTTTTTCAGAAAGCCCCCAAACTCTACTTACCTCCCCTCGTTCCTCTGCCGCACTGCCGGCCCTCTGCTTGCGAGAATGCAAGCAGAGGGGCGCGACCGGCAGTCGCGTCTGTTGATTGGCTGAGCGGCAGCCAACACGGACGCGGCTGCCTGTCATTCAGTGCAGCGGAGGAAAGAGGAGAGGTAAGTAAGAGTTTGGAGCTTTTTGAAAAAAAATGTATGCGGTTGGGGCTGGGGGACATGGGGGAGCAGCATATTAAGGGGGATTTGTGCTAGGGGGAGGATAGTAGAACGGGAGGAGAGGGAGGGGGAGGGAGGGGGGAGAAGGGCTGCAGTACGCATGGCAAATATCTACCGGAGGCAAGATAGCAGGCAGAGCCCTGCTATCCTCCTGGTGGTTAGTTTTGGGACTATGGGGGGGGGGTCTACAGGAGAACCCTATGGAGCTGGGATGTGAGGTAAGGATTAAACTACACTACATGGTGGGTCCAGTAGTTGGGGGGATTATAGTTTTGGGGGTGGACATGCCCTTTAAAATAATAAAAAGAATGCACCCAATGTACACAGCAAGACGAAATATAAAACAAATATACAATTTATTCAACCCAAAAAAAGAAAACACATAAAAAACAGCTGGCCAGCTGCCACAAAACAGGTACCAATATATCTAAAACCTATAAAATATAAAGAATATAAATATCTGGAGTAAAATCCTAGGAAAAACACGTACAGGTATGTATAGTTGGTAATCTGGAATGGGTCCGTATATCTTCTAAAGCAGTGTAATATATTCCACAATTCAAAAATTCCAGAATGAGTGTAGAATCCAGAAAATTATATATAAATATGGATCCTAAAAGATCTTCTAGAGTCCAATATACAGTTCTTTTCATACAATGTGTGCACACAAAGTCAAGAAGTGGTACAGTACATGAAAGAATGAGCTTATAATCACCACTCTACGATGTAACGTTCCCGACACTTCCAGTGATCCACCTATCCCCCGGACTGCCGTATGCTGAAGCTGTCCGTGGCCTTTCTGCACTTGGGATTCCTTTATGGGGATCATGCTGTCCTCTATGGACCACACACTCAGTCACGGAGAACTGTTGGCTGCGGCAACTTTTGCCACAACCCTTCAGTTCTTCCTCCTGGCTGAAAGGTTGGTTAGGAGGAAAGATCTGACCATGTGTACTCAGCTTAAGAGACACTAACTGCAAAATACTGCCTTTGACGCCCAAAAGGAAATTGAAGCTCCCCTTCAATAGGAGATGCTATTTTATTCCAAAGAAGCAACGCTACACTTCTGTTGCCTACATCCTCTGATATCCGTAACAAATCCACCTTAATTCTCCCATTTATTTGCCCTATTTCTGCCCAGCAAATTTAACCCGAAGGAGGTGGAGGCACTACTGGACACCATACAGTGGACTCGGGAGAGGGCATCAGCATTTTGATGCAGTCTCCCGGGTCTGTGCTCTACCACAAACAAATTCCTGTGGGGACAGGAACTACCTTGTCACCCTGGCATTGGTTTCCTTGTTTCTCATCATCCAAGTCAAAGGAGCATGGTCCGAAACTAACCGGATTTCCTACCTAACAAAAATGGCGTAATGAGTCAAGGGCCCACTTGATGGCCAGACATTCCCGTTCGACCACAGCATACCTTCTTTCGGCTGTGGTTAACTTCCTGCTCAGAAACAGCACAGGATGCTCCTCACCACCTACGACCTGTACAGGACAGCTCCCAGCCCAACATCTGATGCATCTGTCTGCACCACAAATTCACGTGAAAAATCTGGAGCAACCAATATCGGATGCTGACACAAAGTGAACTTTAGCTCCTGAAAGCTTTTTCGGCCTCCATGTTCCAACTCACCATGACTGACTTCCGACCCTTAGTCAGATCAGTCAATGGTGCTGCTAGAGTAGCAAAGTTGGGTATGAACCCCGGTAATATCCTACTAGGCCCAGGAATGCCCTTACCTGTTTTTTGTAATGGACAAGGCCAGTCTTTATTGCCTCTACTTTATTGAGTTGGGGTTTTACCAAACCTCTACCCCAATGTACCAAAGTACTTGCCTCCTCCATGCCAATGGTGCACTTTTCAGGGTTCACTATGAAGCCTCCCTCCCTCAGTGAGTCTAACACAGCTTGCACACAGGGAAGATGGGAATCCCAGTCCTACTAAAATCACTATGTCCTCTAGATACACAGAAGTGTATCGTTGATGGGGCGGAAGCAACCTGTCCATTGCTCTCTGAAAGGTGGCTGGAGCAGTGTGCAGACCAAAGGCATCCTTTTATACTGGAACTGACCATCCGGACTGGTGAATGCAGTTTTCTCCTTCCGCCCTTTTGGATAGAGGTATCTGCCAATACCCCTTTGTCAGATCCAGAGTGGTAATAAACCGGGCTGGGCCTAGCCTTTCTATCAACTTATCCACTCGGGGCATGGGGAGGCATCAAATTTTGACACCTCATTCAGTCTTCTGAAATTATTACAAAATCGCAGAGTACCGTTGGGCTTTGGAACCAGCACAATGGGGCTCAACCACCCACTCTGTGATTCTTCAATGATATCCAGTTCCAGCATTTTTTTAACCTCATCTGAGACTGCTTTCTTGCGGGCTTCGGGAATGCGGTAGGGCCTGACACACACTTTGACTCCCGGATCAGTGATTATGTCATGCTCTATAACGTGAGTAAGACCTGGCAGTTCTGAGAACACTCCTTTGTTCCTCTGTAAGAACTCCTCACCTGTTGAGACTGTGCCACGGACAAAGTAGGGGATTTTTCACATGCTCAATCCCTTTGTGGGGCTCAGGGCTTAGGCTACCAATGCCAGTTCTGGTTCCCGGTCTCTCCAGGTGTTTAAACAAGTTTACATGGTAGATCTGATATGGTTTTCTTTCTCTCGGGCTGGTACACCTTGTAATTACTTCTCCCAATTTTTCTACCACCTCAAATGGTCCTTGCCACTTGGCCAGGAACTTGCTTTCCACAGTAGGTATTAGGACTGCCACTCGATCACCCACTTGAAAGTGTCTAACCTTCGCTGACCGATTGTACACCCTCCTCTGTGCCTCCTGAGCACTCTGGAGATGTTCCCGGACCAAGGGCATCACCTTATCAATTCTGTCTCTCATTTGGGAAATATGTTCAACAACTGTTTTATGAGGAGTTGCCTCACTTTCCCAGGTTTCCTTGACAAGATCAAGCAATCCACGTGGCCTCTGACCATACACCAACTCAAATGGCGAGAAGCCTGTGGATGCCTCAGGAACCACCCGGATAGCAAACAGCAATGCAGGTAGCAGACAGTCCCAATCCTTACCCATCCTTTTGTACTACCCCTCTTAGCATGGACTTCAGGGTTTTATTGACCTCTCGACCAGGCCATCCGTCTGGGGGTATAGACAGAGGTCCGCAACTGCTGAATCTGAAACATTTTGCAGAGATCTGCCATCACCCTCGACATAAATGGGGTGCCCTGGTCGGTAAGGATCTCCTTAGGAAAACCAGTCCTCGAGAACATTTGAAACAGCTCCCTTGCAATGATTTTCGAAGTAGGGTTTCAAAGGGACGGCCTCTGGGTATCTAGTGGCATAGTCTAGTACTACTAGAGTATGTATTGGTGTACCCGGGCTGATTTTACTAGAGGCCTACTAAGTCCATGGCAATCCGCTCAAAGGGGACTTCGATTATGGGTAGGGGCACAAGGGACTTCGGAAATGCGGAGCCGAGCGGTTAACTGGCACTTCGGGCAGGAACCACAGTATTTTTTAACATGTGCCTTAATCCCTGGCCAGAAAAAACGGTCCGTAACCCACGCCTCCGTCTTTTCAGCACCACAGGTTTCCTCCCAACCTCATTGTGGGCCATATCCAGTACCATTTGCCTGTAGGGCTGAGGAACCAAAAGCTGCTCTATTACATCAGAGCGTACCTTGGCTACTCGATACAGCAAGTCATCATTCATTGCAAAGTAGGGATACCTGTTCCAGCCCGGGTTCTTGAGGCACCCCATTTATTACAGTTACCTGCTGACGGGCATGTACTAAAGTGGGGTCTTGTACTTGAGCTGTACCAAAAGCTCCTCTCCCCACTTCCAAACCTGGATGAACAGTATAGTGGAGGGGACCCCTTCATCCTCCCCAAGCATGACTTGTAATGGAGACATTCCCCCCCCTCAGAGGTTAACCCAGACTCTTTTGCCACCTCTTGCAGGGTAATTCCACCTATTTCACCTTCTGACATGGGACAAGTGATGGACACTCATTTCTACTTCTTTTAACCTTATAGTTAAATCATGCTGCATCAAGTTCCATAACTCTGAAAACAATGGGAAGTCCAATCCAATAATAATATCATACACTAGGGGGGTACCACCCCCACATTATGTCTCATAGTTCCACACGTGGTAGCAATGAAGACAGCAACCAAGGGATATTCCCTAGTGTCCCCATGTACACAAATAACCCGCAGGGGGGTACTGCTGATCAACCTGTCCAACCACCCGGGTATGCACCATGCTTCCTGAATCTAGTAAAGCATGAGCAGGGAAACCATTCACATTAACTCTGCATTCAAATTGCCTCTTATTCTCAGGGCATGCAGTGCAATTTATTTGAGCATGAAAAGATACTCGACGGACAGTTCCGCATTCCATTGGCTCTTCTTGCAATGGGCACTGCGCCCTCACATGCCCCCAGGCTTGGCACTTCCAGCACTGTGTTAAGCCAGCCTTCCGGGGCACAACACCCTTTTTAGAGGTGCTGTTATTGCTAGACCCCCCACTTGAGCCAGGAAACCGTGTAGCTCCTCCTTCCGACACTGAGGAGGTCTTGGTCATTCTGTTAGCAGGGTAGTTCCTAGGCCTCGAGGGTCCTAGAAGATCCTCTACCACGGAGAACCTTTCCACCATATCCACGAGCTGGTCTGCAGTCTTGGGATCCCCATGGCTCACCCAGCGCTGTAACGGTCCAGGAAGGGCCCTCAAATACCAGTCCAGGACAATGCGCTCCACTATCTGTGGTCCTGTCAAGGTCTCCGGCTGCAACCACTTCCTCACCAACTGTATGAGGTCATGCGTCTGTGATCTAGGGGGTAGATCTGGTTGATACGCACTCTCTGTGCTCTGACAGCTGTAGTTACTCCAAGGCGGGCTAATATCTCGGTTTTTAAATCATCATAATTTTTAGCTTTCTCTGAAGGCAGATCAAAATATGCTTTTTGCGGATCTCCTGTTAAGAAAGGTGCAATAAGGCCAGCTCATTGCTCTCTCGGCCATCCCTCTCGCTCCGCCATTCTCTCAAACGTAGCAAGAAATGCTTCAGTGTCATCTGAGGGTGACAGTTTTTGCAAAAAATGACTGGCCCGGATGGTTGCCTGGCTGCTAGGGTTGAAAGCAGCTGTTTCATGCCCCTGGGCGAGCTGCTGTACTGCCTCGGCCAACTTTGAGACTGTGCCTCTGGACTCCCGCAAGGTATGCGCTTGCGCTGTGGTCGATTCACGCAGATCTTTCAGTTGTGCCTCAGTGCTTGCTGTTGCACTGTCATAATCTGCTGCAGTTGCACTGTAGCCATAGCTAACTGGCGCACTAATTCTTCCATTGTGTGCACCACACTGGGCCTTTAAATGTCAAAACAGAAAACAGTACATGCACTTTTCTGTGATGGCTGCTGCCCGCATCCGAAACACCAGTTGTAATTATCAGGGGGATCTGGGATCAAGTTCACACAGTTTAGGCAGCCTCAAAAGTTCAAAATAATGGTTTTGTTTATTTGCAACATAAATTTGGCATCTGCACAAAACAGTCAAACAGGAAAAAAGGAAATGCAGCTTCACTCAGCCAATCAAATTATGCAGTTCACTTTGTAATCCAACACAAAGGAAAAAGTCCAGCTTTCTTCAGCAGCCCAAACTTTAAAGACTTTGCATACAAAAAACACAGTTCATTTACTGACACACCTCAGTTGTTCTTTTTTTCTTTAGCAAGAGGTTACCTTCCTTGTAACACTGGGAAATCCAGCCAGGAGCTCTGATCCACACCCCCTCCAGCCTGCACAGCTCATCAGCAATACACCTGCTCAGGCAATCACACACTCCTTTTCCCAGAGCTCCTTGCAGACATTCTTCCTGCAGCAGGTTAACCCCCAATGTACTGGCATTAAAAGGAAACAAGACCAAAATAGGAGATATGTATCTTCCATCCATGACCCATCCCTGGAGTCTTGTACAATATATATATATATAATATATAATATATATATATATATATATATATATTATATATATATATATATTTATTAATATTTATATATATATTTATATTTATTTATAATTATAATGGAAGCAACAGTGAAATCTCTCCTTATAAAAATCACTCAACTACGTAGTTGAGTGATTTTTATAAGAATATATACCACTGCTGCTCCCCATGCATTTACTGTCCTCTTTCTGCTTTATTCAGCCCATTCCCCGTCAAACCCTGCAATTAAAAAACATCGCACATAACACACAGACCTTTACTGTTTGAAAATTCCTTACCTTAGTCCTTCCTTTAAAATCCGTTTCACCTGGTAACCTTTCAGCTGTGACACAAACTCCTGCAGCCCTCCGGATGATGTTAAGCAGAGCGTGCATGTCAGCGTACTGATAACTTCCCCTGCACGCTCTGCTTAACATCATCCGCAGGACTGCAGGAGTTTGTGTCACGGCTGAAAGGTTTTAACAAGTTACCGGGTGAGAGGGATTTTAAACGAAGGACTAAGATAAGGAATTTACAAACAGTAAATCTCTGTGTGTTATATTAATGTTTTTTATTGCAGGGTTTGACAGGGAAAGTGTTTTTTAAAGGGGAAGGAGGACAGAATGTAAAGGGAGCAGGGAATTCCTGAGGAAAGGCTGCCAAGAGGATGTCTACTAACAAATCAAAATCTGGTATGTATTCATTAATCTATTTTATTTCAGGGGGTTACGGTGTATTTAGTTTAATTATTTACTTAAGTGATATCGGCTGGTTAGGAATTTAGTAAAGAGACTAGCCAGTAAATTCATTTTTTTAAACTTATATATTATAAGAAATAATATGCCCCATTACAGTGTAATATAAGGTTTATAAAGTCACCTCAGAGTTCCCCCTCCTGTATTAAAGCACTCGGTCTCGTGCTTTTATATGGCCAGGGAACTCCTCTGTGACTTTATATCCTTATATTACACTGTAAGGGGCGCATTATCCCTTATATATTATATATATTATATAAATAAATTTATATTTTTACGGAGATTGCATTGAGTTTTTAGGAGCAACTAACTAGGTGGGGGTATATAGCATTATTACACATAGGAAAGGTCCATATGTATGTGTTTAATTAGCACTATTTAATTAAAATCACCATAAGAAATAACACCATACAAAGTATAGTACTACTACCTACTACTGAATTACAAAACAATTTATATACAATTAATAAATAAACTAAACTAAACTTACTTTACTGGACACCCCTAAGTTTGAATGGAAAACTCAAAATGATAGGTTAAGACACACCTCCAGGAATTCTACAGGGTCTCCATGTAGACACTAAAAGGAAGTGGAATTTTACTTACATCCAATTAGAGGTTCTAATCTTCCACTGTTAGCAAATCAAAAAATTCTCTTAGGCACTGTCCATGAAAAGACAGGAAATGTAAGGAAGTTCCTGTTTTACACCCAGTAATGTGACAGTTTTAGCCAATTCTTCAGACTCTCACATTTACTCCCCCTCCAATCTCCATAGAAAGTAATGAGACAATCCAGTTTCTGTTTGCTAGACAGGAAGTGTCTGTTTATGATTAAATGACTTTGCATGTCTCTGAAACTACCCAGCATTCTTAGAGAAATGGGCAGTTTTTACCCCAATATTAATATATTAAAGGACAACTCCACCCTCATAAGAACATCTTTTAGAAAGACAGTAATTCATTACTGTATGCCTGCTATGCTTCTGGATGCCTCATGGAAACTGAGCAATTTAGAAACCTGTACTGAGCAGGTACTGAGCCTGGGCATACTCATAACATTCAGTCATTGGCTGTGATGTCAACTGTCAAATCCATAACTGACGGTTGCTAACTGGAAGAACCTGGAAGCAGAAACGGGAAACAGCACATTGTGCAGGATTTCAGGTTAGACTTATATATTTCACATTTCAAAATATTACTGTTTAGGGTTTTGGGGGGTGATTTACCTGTATGTAAGTTTTAATTTTAGGGCTGGACCTGCCCTTTAAACATGAGGCTGTCAAGGTACCTTCAGTTATAAGAAGGCTCTACTTCATGTTATAGCCTGTGGGGAGCTTTTAGCTCCTTTATTCAAAACCTCTCCATAATTTGTCAAGCTAATCATAATCCTGTGTTTCCTAACCCCATAGTGACTGTAAATCTGGAACTTGCAGTGGTAATTACCAATAAGTATGAACCTAGCATGTTATTCTGGATCCTGTATAGGGTCTCAGGATGTCCAATGGAGCTGTTCAGATTGAATTGCACATTGTGGCAGTGGCCTGGATCTGTGTTCAGATCTGCAGGTTAATACCATTTTGTCTGGATACATATAATACATGTGTCCCAACTGAGCATCTGCTTTGTGTGAGAGCCCTGGACAGATGACTGTTGGTCACAGTAACAGTGGCTGCAACCAGCAGCGCATGTGACAGACTGATCATGTGGTCCCATAGGGAACTGCATGATTGGCCGTGATTAATTCACTGACCCATTTGTCTGATACGGATAACCGAACTCGGTCACGGCTGGCCGCCCCACACATTCACATATTTCCAGCCAACTAATCCATGGCACTATTGGTTCGTTACTGGTGTTTACCCAGCCTTAAGGTTCGTACACACATGCAATCTCGGGTGCCAACCCGTGACGCACGATGTGTTCGAACGGCCGATAATCGTGCCATGTATGGGCACTTATCTGTCGATACACGGCACGAATATAATCCGAAACAGCCATTCGCACACGTCATGCGTCAGCACCGGCGATCGCATGTGTGCACGAACCTTTAGACTTTACAGATTATAACTGCCAGGTAGGTGGTATTTGGAAGTGAGTGCAAATATGGTAAAGTTTATGACTCTAACAGGGAGATTTAACCAGAGGCACAAGCTCTCTGGGCAAATCTCCCGTACAGGATTTATCAGAGGTTGTGCGATTTTGGGTGAATCTCACCCGCACATAAGTATTTATCGCCAGCTATTAGTTGGTGTTTAATACTTACGTGTAAAGAGGCATGCAACCTCTGGTAAATTACTTTGAAACGGCCGCACGAGTGCCTCTTCTGGTACTCACGCTGCTGCTGCAAAGCGGGCATTAACGTTGTGCCAACCAATCGACTCATATAATGCTTCCCTAATCCAATAGTCTAATAGCTATGGATGTAAGAGAAGGGCTGATGAATCACTTGCATGTTCAAACCCTTGGGTAGGAAGCGCTAAAGCATGACTGTGGGCTTTAAATGTCTGTAAGTCAGGAAAATGTCTTTATTCCAGGATGTATGAAAACTAAGTTTTCCAGAATTCTGTGCAGTTAGGGAATGCTGGGAGTTGTATTTTTAAAAATGTGAAAAGTTTATTAAGAAGACACTAACTGCAAAACAGAGAATGCTGGGATTTGTAGTTTTCAAACATGTGAAAAGTCACAAGCTTAGGCTGTATTAGATCTAGACAGATGCCTTAGCTACAGGATATTAAGAAAAAATTCTTGCATGATCGGTCTAATGTTGCGTGAGCACACGGTCGGGAAAGTAAAATTGGATATATGTATGGGCTGCTTTTGATTGCCCAAAGGTGCTGTTTAGATTGCCTGGGTCAGTTCTCAGACCTGCAAGTTTATTCCACATAGACCCTCTATATTCTAGCTGGCAGGTAGTATAGGTAAGGGAGTAAGGATAGGAGTATAGGTAAGTGTGTGTTTGTTCATTTAATATGATGCAATTATTTGTTGTTTTTTTTAGGACCTTCAGACTAATTTTATTATTGCCCCCCTGGATGTTTCGTGATGGTTTCTGTGAGCACTGCAACTACACATAGCAAAACATACACACATAATTTCCACTGTGCACGAAAGGGCACACTTTTGCTAGTCTATATATACATATATATATATATATATATATATATATATAAAAGTCACCTTCCAAATGTCACAGATTGTTCAGGGCAGTACAATGCTTTGCTTCATTTTGTTCTGTTGTTACTAATCAGAGTGCAGAGCCCTGCCCCCTTCCGCCCCTTGCCTGAACTTGTAGCTCTTCTGTACTGTGATCCTCCATAGCAGAGCAGGAGGAAGTAACTGTAAGTTATACTGAACCCATTTCTGATTGTGAGAGTCCATGGGGGGACATTTTTACCCTCTGACTGATAAACTTCCTCAATGTGGCTGCTGGTGCCAGAACCTATATAGCAGTGATAGAAAACCTTTTAAGTCCAGAGCTGATCCGCCGACAATTTCCCAGGCGCAATCTCCGCTCCGCGAATGATCTCCTCCTCTCATACACCCTTGTTACCTCTTGTCACCCATGCCCATATTTAGGACTTTGCTTGTGCTGCCCCTCTGCTCTGGAACTTCCTCCGTCTCTCTGTCACTCACCGTCCCTTAATACCTTCAAAGGTAACCTTAAAACCCACCTCTTCAGGCAAGCATATAACCTGGTCTAGACATAACCCATCTTACTACCCAATATGATCCAACCTGTCTTTTATGCTCCACTCCACTGCCAATCTATTTACAGCCTACCGATTCCCACAACCTTATGTCTCACCCCCATATCGTGTAGACTGTAAGCTCTTTGGGCAGGGCCCTCTCTCCTATTGTATCACGGTATTACTGTTAGAAACTCATCACTCTGTTTACTTATATTATGTATTACCTGTGTATGTAATATGTATGACTTTGTATAACCTGTATTACCCTGTATGTAATGTATGACTATGTAATTGTAAAGCACCACGGGAGATGTTGGCGCTATATAAATCTGTAATAATAATAATAATGTTAAACTACAACTCTCAGCATGATTTGGTTGCATTCTCCTAACACTGCATGCTGGGAATTGTAGTTTTCGAAACATGGTCTTTAAAATGGGTGTAAGCTATTCACTATCGCACACACCGCATCTCTTCTCACAATGTGCCCCTCTTTTCATTTTAAAATGTTGTAAGGTCTATAGGGATCCTGCATTGTCAGGCACTCGAGGTTTACTAGATTTGCGGCTCAGCTAACCCACAGTATGTATGTATGTATAATTTTACTTATAATACATAAGGCTAGGCATTTTCAATGGGGAGGTGTAGTGGCGAGAATCTTTATTACAGTCACTCACTAATGTCATTATGTGATTTCCTGTATTCTTTACTGCTCTCACTGTAAAGAAACCTTTCCTAACCTAAAGATGAAACTTCTTTTCTTCCAACCTTAAAGGATGTCCACGAGTCCTCTGATATGACCTATTTGTGAACAATGCACCAGATAGTTTATTGTATGGCCCATTAATATATTTGTATAAGGTGACCATGTCCCCACACAAATGTCGCTTCTTCAATGTAAACAAGCCCTAACCTGTCTAATCTGCCTGCATAGTCAAGCCCCTCCATTCCGCTTATTAATTTAGTTGCCCTTCTCTGAACTGCTTCCATTTCCAAGATGTCACTTTTGTATATGGGATTCCAAAACTGTACTGCATATTCCAAATGAGGCCTTACCAGTGCCTTGTAAAGAGGGAGAATTATATTTTTCTCTCTTGAATCTATTCCTCTCTTTATACAAAACTATATCTTGTTAGCTCTGGCATTGTTTGCTACAGCTAAAGGCTCGTTCACACTAGAAACTGACAGTAACGCACAGCATGTGTTTGTCAGTTTGTATCCATTTTTTGCATACATTTTATTTATAAAGAATGTGTATTCCATAGATTTCTATAGAAAATGCATGAAAAAACAGATAGAAAGGAGGGCACGGCCACACTGAAATGCAAATGCAATCGCATGCGATTTCATTTGCGACTTTGTTGCTTATGCGCATGCGTTTTTCCATTAACTATTGAAAAACGCATGCAATTGCGATTTTAAAATGCGGAACGCAAATCACAATGCACCTGAAAACGCGCATTTTCGGTGCGTTGCTGCATTTGCAATTATATGAAAAAATGTAAGCGCAAACGCAAAAAAAGCGCAGCAGTGAGGCCTAGCCCAAATGCTGCATGCAGTGCGTTTTTTAAACGGACTGGAACGGATTATAACGCAGCAATAAATTTGTCTGCCATGATCTATTTCTCATAAATCCATGCTGACTACTACTAATTATTACCGTATATACTCGAGTATAAACCGACCCGAGCATAGTACCTATTTTTACCTAAAAAACTAGTAAAAGTGATTGACTCGAGTATAAACCGAGGGTAGAAAATATGAACATTACTGCCTTCTGATTGTGTATTGTTTTGAGGCTGTACAACTGTATTGGAATTCTCCTATGCTTTCCTACCTTATACCCCATTTCTCACACTTTACTCTTTATTCTGTCCCTCACTCCTCACACTGACCCCTTCCTCCTTTTCTCATTATGGGTCCCCCATCTGTTCCTATTCCTCCCAGCACCCCTTTTAAAGATTCATTGATTTCAGCTTATACTCCCTCCTGAAAGAAAAATGGTAATGGTGAGGAGAGCCACTATCAGTTCTGCTAACTGCTGCCTTTAATACTAACTTACCCATGCTCCTCTCCTGGAAGTCAGGTGTAAATCACTGCTTAGCTGTTCTTAAAGGGCAAGTCCATCCCCAAAACTATAATCCCCCCCACTACTGGCCCCATTGTGGTAGTTAGTTTAATCCTACATCAACACCCAGCTCCATCTGGTTCTCCTGTAGTCCCCCCCCAAAGTCCCAAAACTGCCCACCAGGAGGATAGCGAGTCCATATAGGACTCTGCCTCCTACCTGGTCTCTGGGAGAAGTTTGGCATGCGTACTGCAGCCCTTCTCCCCCTACCTCTCCCTCCCGATTAGGATTCCCCTCCCCTAGTGTAAAACCCTTTTGCTATAATAATCCCCCTGTCCCCCCAGCCCCAACCGCTATGTTTATTTTATTAGAAGTGCCCCAAACATTACTACTCCCCTCTTTCCTCCGCCGCACTGAATGACCGGCAGCCGCGTCCGTGATTGGCTGTCGCTCACCAATCACAGACACGACTGCCGGTCCCGCCCTTCTGCTTGCATTTTCTCCAAGCAGAGGGCCGCAGCGCGGCGAGGAAAAGGGAAGGTAAGTAAAGTTTGGGGATCTTTGTTAAATAAATATAGCGGTTGGGGCTGGGGGACGGGGATGGTTATAGCAAAAATTTATTTCAAGGGTGGACATACCCTTTAAACAGAGTAGTGCTGCTCCTTATCTGGCTGTTCCCTGCTCTGCCTCTCCCCCTGCCATGCAATGGCTGTTCCCTGCTCTGCCTCTCCTGTACAGTGGCTGTTCCCTACTCTGCCTCTCCGCCTCCTGAACAATTGCTGGATCATGGAACTTCACAGAGAAGAGGGAAATACTGCCACGCCTCCTTAACAAGTCTGCAGCCAGTCCAGCACCCGGTTTCATGGAGGACCAGCACCAATTAACAGTTTCTGGCCAGGCTGATCATCCCTCCCTCTCGTCTTGCAGGTACTCGCACCACTGACTACCAGGGAGTTTTTGTTCTTTTAGCAGATGCTGTCCCTGGACTGTCTCTAAACCCCGTACAGCTGATGGAGGGTATGTCAGAGCGACTGACCCGAGTATAAACCGAGGTCGGCTTTTCAGGCTGATTTTACAGGCTTTATTGATATATACTTTGTCTAATTGTTTCCGTACCATATCCTACTTCAGCCAATGTGATTACTCTTCATTTCTCCCCTGCATATTATTACAATCCCTGCTGTAAGGACTAGGATTCTCTATAGTGAAAACTGATGTAAAAAAATGGTTTAGCAGATTAGCCTTTTTGCCATCCTCTACAACCATCTTAGCCCCATTGTTTAATGGTCCCACATTCTCAGTCCTCATCTTTTTACCATTCATATACTTGAAAAACACTTTGGGGTTGGAGTTGCTTTGTTCGGCTACCCGTATATCATTTTCTATTTTAGCTAGTTTAATTGCTTTCTATAGCTCGAACGTTCGTTAAAAAACGAAAATGCGCTCCGAAGTCCCAAATTTAAGTTCCATTTTTTGGATTTTCCCGAGATCCGAAACCCCAAAAACGGAACAAAACCTGGCAGTTTCGGCCATCTCTAAACAGAGATTCCCATATAAATGATTGATGGAGGGGGATACACAGTGGAAGGGTAGGGGGGAGAGTCTGCCAGTGCTTGGTTTTTTTTTTTTGGCTGGCCTTATGCGGCCTTGTGCTTCTATATGGTCATAGAACTCCTCGGTGGTGTATTATCCCTTATATAAAGTGCCACTTGGGTAAGCAGTGCTGTACATTATAAAATACAGAGTATAGAAACAAGGGAACAAGTGCAATTATACAGATTAAACAGGCAACTTGTGTAGGTAAAAGCAGTGAGGAAAACACTATCTATCTATCTATCGAAAACATTTATTACTAAACAGTATTATACAAAAATGCTGGCCAGCTAAAAATGTGTTAACATATCTATAAATATCATAAAAATCCCTCCACATTCTAAAAGATAATAAGAAATACCATATATGGAAGTAGGTATAAAAGCCAAGAGTCGATTGACCTATACAATATAGTATAATATAAAAAATAAAATATTTGTAGCAGATTTTATATGATACTGTTTCCTTCACTGCTTTTACCTACACAAGTTGTTCTTTTTTAGATGTATTATATTGGTATCCAGGATCACAAGTTTCAGTGGTCGTGGACTCCAGTACTTGTTTGTTTCCCTAGTTGGGGATTTCTAGGAGCTCTTGTGAGCCGTAGTTGGCTATCTATTCATATTGCAATTATACAGATAAATAAAAATTAAATACAATTTCATACATAAGAATACATATATATAAAGTATGGATAAATTCATATAAGCGCAGTATGCCCTGACACATTAGGAAAGAGATCCCTGCCCCGAAGAGCTTACAATATAAGTTGGTGGGACAACATATAGATGCAAGGGGGGTGGGTACAAAGAGCTTGAGATAGCTAGCAATCATTTGTTGTGCTGGTGCTCAGAAAGGTAGGATAACAGTCTAGATTTAAAAGTATTAATGAATGTCACTTGGCGAAATGAATGAGGGAAAGACTTCCAAAGTTAGGGAGCAGCAATAGAGAATGATTTAAAGGATAAGTGCACTGTAAAATCAAGTTATGTTCATTTGGAAGCTGCAGCTTTAAAAATACTGTTGCCATATTTTTTTTTTATTCTCCTGCTTGAGCCTCAAACAGTAATGCCTATGAGTTCCGTGCACTCTCCTGCTTGAGCCTCAAACAGTATGCCTGTGAGTTCCATGCACGTGCATGTGCATGGAACTCACAAGCATTACTGTTGAAGCTCAAGCAGGAGAAAGCAGAGGAAATCTCAGGAGGGCGGGAGCTTAACATTCAGAAAACAGTAACAAGTGTCAGCAACTTCCAAGGCACAAGAAGGCTCTGGAGGGGCATAGGTAAAAAAAGAAATATATGGCAACAGTATTTTTAAAGCTGCAGCTTCCAAATGAACATAACTTGATTTTACAGTGCACTTATCCTTTAAGGCGGAAGAAAGCAGCGTTCATAGGGGGTTTGTAGGAAGAGCATAATAGACCAGAGAGAAGATAAGTAGGGAGGTTCAGTGAGTAAGAGATTTAACTTAAAAGAATGGTATTGAATATATTCTATGTTTGATGGGAAGCCACCCTGTGGACTGAAGTATTGGTGTTGCAGGTTCTCTTTTGGAGGAGAGTGAGATGATCCGAGCTGCCAAGTTTAAAGGGTATGTCCACCCCTAAAACACACTTTTAATATTCTGCTCCCCCATGTCCCCAGCCCCAACCGCATTTTGTTTGTTTTTTCAAAAAGCTCCCCAAACTCTTACTACCTCCCCTCGATCCTCCGCCGCACATGCCGCCCCTCTGCTTGCGAGAATGCAAGCAGAGGGGGGGGACCGGCAGTCGCGTCTGTGATTGGGCTGAGCGCCAGCCAATCACGGACGCGGCTGCCGGTCATTTCAGTGCAGCGGAGGAAAGCGGAGAGGTAAGTAAGAGTTTGGGGAGCTTTTTGAAAAAAAAAACCATGCGGTTGGGGCTGGGGGCATGGGGGAGCAGCATATTAAGGGGGTTTAACACTAGGGGGAGGGATATAGTAGAACGGGAGGGAGAGGGTGGGGAGGAGGGGGGGAGAAGGGCTGCAGTGCGCATGGCAAATATCTACCGGAGGCTAGATAGCAGGCAGAGACCTGCTATCCTCCTGGTGGTTAGTTTGAGACTTTGTGGGGGGGGGTTTACAGGGGATACCCTATGGAGCTGGGATGTGAGGTAAGGATTAAACTACACTACATGGTGGGGCCAGTAGTTTGGGGGATTATAGTTTTGGGGGTGGACATGCCCTTTAAGATGGAGAAGAGTGATATAACAGTCCAAGTAGCAGAATATTACAGTAGTCAAGACGGGAGATTATAAGGGCATGCATGAGCATTTTAGTAGAGGACTGAGAAATGAAAGGTCAGATCTTGTCAGATCAGTGAGTTTGATCAGTGAGATTGAATGGGTTAGGTTTGATTAGAAAGGGTGTTGGTTTGTTGAATTTCAGATACAGGTTCAGGTCTTTACAAAAACCGGGCAACGCCGGGCACTCTGCTAGTGTACTCTGCCAATAAAACTGTGCGTACTTATACAACGTTCTTTTTTATGGCTGGACAGCACTTTTTTTGATGGTATGGTAATCATATTATAAAAATAAGGGTATGTTTAATGTAATGACAGTATTCTGAGATGTTGAAACAAGAGGAAAACACTCACCATTGTTATTAAAAGCATTTTTCAGGTCTTCTGTGGATACGTTTTTCCCATCAAGATCTTCTTTTCGGCTTAATCGTTGGCCAACAGTGGTTACATGTGTGTAAAATTGATCCCCAGTCACTTTGTGGTCTAATGCAAGCGTGCGCAGAATGATGCTTTTCCTGTGTGGTCATTTAAGATTGTGAGTTATTTTGTAAAATAGCATTGGTGTAATCACACAGTGGAGACTTAACAAAATGACTCTCACAGGCAAGGAACTATCATCAGGATAGAAAACGTCAAACCTGATTGTTTAATTTACAATATTCATTTATCAGCTTTGACTGAAGCAGTAGCATTAAACAAGAAGGAGCTTAACTATAAAACTTAACTAAAAAAACTATAAAAGGCACCAATCCAGAACCTGCTTATTCTAATAAAAGTTTAGCTTGAAAGTTAGGTCTGAGCAAGAAAACTGTTGCTGACAAGGTGTCGATTGCAATCTTATTTCTTACAAAATTTCATTTTTAAGCTTTTGCATGTGATTTTTTTTTTTTAATAGAAATGTAATGCTTAAAACAAATCACGCTACATATGATATGCTCACGTACGATTGCAGGGGCCAACTTGCAGCAATGTGTATAAAGATCAGTTTTGGCCAGTATTCGTGTCGTGTTGCGTTTTTCTGGCCGAAACAGCTGTTTTGTTGGGTCTTATTGACAGATCCATCTGGCTGCACGCAGATACACGGCATGATTATCAGTCAAAACTGATGTTCATACACATTGCTGTTGCAGGTCGCCCTGCAAATCATTAAGGGGCTTTCCAAAAAATTAAACATCTACCATACCTTTTTTGTTTTATTTTGTATGACAATAAAAAAAAAATGGTGCAAGTCCACTGAAGCATTACAAACAAACACAACAGAAAAAAGACAGGTAAACAAGGGTACACTCATATTAACTAGACATTAAAAAGTCCTATCTATCTATCAATCTATCTATCTTTCTATCTAAGTCAATGTATGTATATATATTTGTCTGTTTCAGAAAAACTTTCAAACGGCTGGGACAATTTTGATGAAACTTGGTATACATACATTTTAGGACCTGAAAAAAAACAGGCTACTTTACAACTTTTAAAAATACCCCCGTACAACTATTTTCCCAACATTTTTTAAGTTTATTAACCTGTGGCTGCCATCTGTTGGTAAATCGAGCAATTGCTTAAGTTAACTGCATTCCTCTCAACTGTCATAGATTGTCCTGGAAAGTCCTGATTTCTATATATATTAAAGGAATCCCTCCGTGCTTGAATAGAGTTTTATAGGAACAAGTGTATTAAATTGATGCAATGCCACAGGTTCCACAGGTGTGTCGTCTGATGTACAAATAGGTGAGGTGGCTGTGCATAAATAATCACTCCCCAATTGTTTTTGAGCAAAAAAGGGGAAAATCAAATAAAATAGGTTAATATCAGCAACTCACCACCACATCTGGTTGAAATGAGTTAGCTTTATTGGTAGGAGTTAAAACAACAAAGGTGCATAAAAGTACAAAACATTCATACACCCAAGTTGGTATGTATAAAGTGCATATATGCTTATATAATGTGCAAATAAAACTCACTTCACTCAGCTTCACTGCTGTAATTTGGTGCAGCTTCCTCAGGACTATCAAGTAAGTGAAACGCATTGAGTTTTATATGGACTGCTATTTGCACATATGGATACATTTAAATTGTATCCATTTAATATGTCTTTTATGAGTATTTTAAACTGATGTCAACCTATTTTATTATTAAATTTAATTTCCCAGTCTAACTTATAACACCATATAATGAGTCTCCTCCCACATGATTTTATTCTATAACAAGTAGTCTCATCCCACTGGATTTCATCCTATAGTAAGGCGTCTCCTCCCACTGGAATTCATCATATAGCAAGGAGTCTACTCCCACTTAAATTTAGTGAGATTTCATACAAGCTCTCCTCTTATTCTAGGTGGGTCAGTGCATCAGGGCTTAATTGAGTAATTAACAAAAATGTGGAGCCAGATTGATCTTCTCTAGGTTTAATTTACCTTCAGATAGTGAAGGCTTCATTTACTTTCAGATAGGGACACTATAGGGAAATGCATCTAACAGCTGTGTTAAGATAAGGTTCACTTTATTGTCCCTCTGCAGCTCTGTTCTTTCTTGTTTCTATTAGTGTATCTATTAACCCTTTTACTGCCAGGAGAATTTCAAATTTTTTTTGCGTTAACTGCCAGAAGAATTTTCAGGATTTTGCCCTTAATCGCTTTAGACTAATTTTACAGTAGGAAACCTTGCAGTAAATCAGGAATATTATACATTGTTTTTTTCAGCACAAAGTGTACTTTAACATGGTAACAGAATTTTGTAACTTTTCTGGAAATTTTACTGGAATTATGGGTAAAATATGTAAAAAAAAAAAAAAATTTGCAAATTTTCATGGCTTTTTCCCATTTTTACTCATAGTTATCTTAAGGTTACACACAAAAATCTTACTGTTTCTAAAAGCTCTGATACTCCAGAGTAAAACGATGCCAGATATATGGAGGTACCCCACTTTTCCTGTACAGGAGACCCCCCCAAACTAAAACTGCACCTTCAAGAATATTACACCAAATTAAAACGTATAACCACTACTGACAGTTAACATAGAATGTCTACCAAATTAACTAAAATATCCCCACAAGTGAGATATTTTTAAAAACTACATACCCGCAGGATTTTATGAGCGAGGTTAGTTTCAATCAAAATGCAGATACCCGGGTGCAGCTTTTTCGTCCAATTGTAAGTTATTTTCTCACATTTCCTTTTTTCCTCAACTGTAAAATCAGAGACAAAATCAAATGCGAATTTCAACTAAAAACTGTGGAGGAAAGTTCAAACGCATCTCAAATATGAAAGCCTAACCCCTCCCGAATAAAACGGTATGCCACATTCATGGGTATACCCAGAGACATGGCTACCAACTAACCCAGAGTGTGACTAATGCCAAATGTCAGTAGCAGCAAAAAAAAATTAGCCAGTTTTGTATTTGAACAGTCTGCAGTTTTTCCACAAAACACCCCCCAACTCAGAAATACCCCACAAACTATATATTCCTGAAATCTACACACCTTCAGCTATGTAACACTGTAGTTTGTTTATTCATACCATCAATGGTGTGGGCACAGTTCTTCCTAGAAGTTCGCATTTGTCTGAAACAATGAACAAAAAACAACTTCATTCATACCATCAATGGCGTGGGTGCAGTTCTTCGTAGAAGTTTGCACTTTTACCAGATTTTTAAAACAAATTAACATCAAACAACATTCAAAAAGGTAGAAATAATGCCAACCTCATGGAATGTAAAAAAAGTTACTAAATATCAATCTCCCAAATGTCCTGAATCAAATATATATTCCTGAAATCTACACACCTTCAGCTATGTAACATTGTAGTTTGTTTATTCATCCATCAATGGTGTGGGCACAGTTCTTCATAGAATTTCGCATTTGTCTGAAAAAAGAACAAAAAACACAATTCAAAAGGTAGAAATCATGCCAAACCTGATGGAATGTAAAAGAAAGTTGCTAAATAGCAATCTCCAAATGTCCTGAATCAAACGGTATGCCATATGTGTGGTTACACACGCGGACGTGTAAGCGAATGGCCATGAAGTGAAACAATGCACAATGGCTCAGAAACAACACAAAAATTTTCAGCTAAATCTGAATTTAACAGTCTGCAGTTTTTCCCCAAAAACAACCCCACAAACCATATATTCATTGAATATACACACCTTATCTACGTAATTCTGTTGTTTGTTCATTCATACCATCAATGGTGTGGGCGCAGTTCTTCGTAGAAGTTCACAGTTTAGCAGATTTTCTTCAAAGGTAGGAAATCATGCCAATATCCCAAGTAATGTAAAAAAAAGTTGCCAAAATAAATCTCCCAAATGTCCTGAATCAAACGGTATGCCCTATGTATGGTTACACACGCAGACATGGAATAAATAGCCACAAAGTGAGCCAATGAACAGTGGCCCAATTACAGCAACTTTTCAGATTTGTCAGACTAAACACCCTCTATATTAGAATACCCCAAAACTATATATTCTTGGACTCTACACACCTTCAGCTACACAATGGTGTGATTCCTTTATGCAACCACCAAGTGTGGGCTGGCTGTGTTTTGTGTAAAATTTCATTTCTTACCAGATTTTCAGGAAAAATGTTAAAAATCATGGAAAATTTCCATGTCATGTAAAAAAAACTTGTCAATTATCAATCTTCCAAATGCGGTATGCCATATGCATGGATGCACACAGAGACGTGGCCACCAACTAGCTCAAATGGGACGCATCACAAGTGTAATTACAAGAAAAATCAAAGTGCTCTGTAATTTCAAAACAGCCCCAAAACTTGAAAATGCCCCCCACAAATAAACCCCCCCACTAAATATCAATCTCCCACATGTTCTGAATCAAACGGTATGCCATATGCGTGGATGTACACCGAGACGTGGCCACCACTAGCTCAAATGGGCCACATGTACAAATGCAATTACAAGAAAAATCAAAGTGCTCTGTAATTTGCAAAGCCTACCCTTTTCTAAGGAAACAGTCCAGAAACATGGAAATTCACCCCACAAACTATATATTTTTGGAATCTACACACCTTCAGCTACATTCTACATACATGAAGAATCCAGACCCAGTGATCCAAAGAACTCCATGTTTTTAGGAGGTTTTTTGGAAAAATAAAATGAGATGATTCAAGGGTTGAAATCCTACCTAAACCCACCTGACAAGCAAAAAAACCCACAAATAGCAATCTCCCACTGTCCTGAATCAAACGGGTGTGCCATTTGCGTGGGTGCAAACAGAGACAAGGCCACCAACTAGCTCAAATGGGACGCATGTAGAAGTGCGTTACAAGAAAAAAATTACAAAACACCACAATCCACCCCCCCACACACACTTTCCCCCTTTTGTGGTATTTTAGTAAAAACCGGTAGTACAGAGAGTCACACACGTTTTTGCACACTTTACTGATCCTAAAAATCAATACGGTCTTTTTTGGGACCTTGCAAAATTTCCTTATAAAATAGGCTTAGTTTCCCTTGATATCGTACAAATAAGTATCTGCGTTTACTTTACCGATATCACCCGGGACATTGGGAATCTTGGAGAAGACAAAGTTTTTTTCTAATTTAGGCTTTAGTGTAAAAAAAAAAAATGGTGTGTGTGTATCACTTTAAGATTTTTTTGTGTGTATTTCCCCTTTTTTCCTCCCGATCATTCCCAAAGATAATCAGATCATCTTAGGGAATGATAACGAACTTGGAATACGGGCATAAATGCCCGTTTTCCAATTCGAAATCCGATCAGAATAGGTTGCTGGTCAGGTTTCGTTAGCAAGCTGTGGTGCGGGTCGGGACTGGTAGCGGGTCTGTTAAATTTCAGCTGCAAGAGTGCAGGACAGATCATTGGGAAAAAAAGGCAACACCAAGTACCTGCTAATCTATGTATATAAAAGTCAATGTATGCGTGTTCTCACCAGAATTTTTTTCCAGCGGGTGGCATGAAAATGTAGCCGGGTGGGGTGGGACGGGGAAATTGGTGTTGGCCTTGGGGATCTTGGAAAAGCTAGTAAACATGTGCTAAAATAATCTTACAAGTGTAAAAAATGGGTAGTATTGGCGGGAGTTTACTGACCTATTGGCACCTAAAACCTAAATTATTTTATATCACAAGTTTTCTCTCAAGGATTTTTCCGCCCGGCTAAAAGACCCTAGGGAGGCAATGGTATGTATGTGTGTATGTTTGTATGTTCCAGAAAAACTTCAAACGGCTGGGGCAATTTTCATGAGACTTGGTACAGTTATGTATAAGGACCTGGGGAAAAAGAATAAGCTGCTTTACAACTTTTAAAAATGCCTCTGACCCCCCCTTTTTCGACATTGTTTAATTTAATTAACCTGTGTGCTGCCATCTGGTGGTGAATCGAGTGAATGAAGTTGATTGCACACCTTCCAAATATCACAGATTGTTCAGGTCAGTTGCTTCATTTTGTTCTGTTGTTGCGGTGATATGAGGATAGAGCTGTCAATCATAAGGAGCAGCACACCATGTGATTGAACAATGTCATGTGACCACGCACTCAGTCTCCTCCTCTCACTGTGGTTCGCCCATAGTCAAGATTGAGAGTTCAGAGAAGGCAGCTAAGGAAATATAATTTTAATAAGGAAAGACAATGACAGCTGTGAATGGGATGACACTGCCCACACTGCAATACAACTGCACTGTAAGGGATTCATTTTACTTTTTTTTTTTTACTCTTTTCCACAAACTACTGAAACCTCGTATTAAAGGACACGTACACACTCTTTTCACTCACCTTTCTTTTCCATGTGTCATTTTTTCAAGAAAGTTGTGTTTCTGGGAGACATAATAATAATTCAATTTGATCGATAGCATAAATTAATGCAAGATCTACCCCATTGTTATTGGAGAAGTCGATGTGATGCGCTCTAAATGGGAAGTTAATAAAATACTGTACATGCTAAAGGGGAAGTTGGTGTAATGCGTGATATAAGTGTTAAAGGGGGTAGTTGGTTGTAATACACCGTAAAAGGGGAAGTTGGTGTGATAAGCCTTAAGGGGTAGTTGGTGTGATACACGTTAAAGGGGTAGTTGATGTGATATGTGTTAAAGGGAAGTTGGGTGTGATACACCTTAAAGGGGAAGTTGATGTAATAAGCCTTAAAGGGGTAGTTGGTGTGATTCGCGTTAAGGGAAGTTGATGTGAGACAAGTTAAGGGGAAGTTGATGTGATACGCTATGTGTATCATATCAACTCCCTTTTCACTTTTAAGCATATTATATCAACATCCCCTTTAGCAAGGGGTACAACACCTCACATTAATTTATTTTTTATGGAAAATGCCAAGATTGTTGCCCCCAAATTGAACATTTGCAATATGCACTTATTGCACAACAATAACCCCCCAAATGTCGTGAGGTAAGTTAATTTGGGATGAGATCTGTCCTAGAATCCGCATTATGTCGGGGCACCCCAAAGTTTACCAGATTTGCTGTAAAATGAATGGGTCTGGTTAGAAAGCTGCAGGTACAGGTATGTTGAATTTGGATGCAGGTTGGGCTGAGTCTTTAGAAAAACTGGACAACGTCAGGTGCTTTGCTAGTTAAACATAAAAATTGGAGAGCTAAAATATGCCAAGCAAGATCATTAAGTAAATTAAAAACATATTTTACACTCAAAATTCCCCATATATTTTAAATAGATGCAAGTGGTTATTGTGCAAAAGGAAGTACAGTATATATGGCATCTGTTGGCCAGGACAGTGCAGAGCGAGTGCTTGCATGGAGTTTACTTCTGTGCCACTTGTCTCCAATAATACACATCTCCTACCTCAGTGTGCGAATTATACTGTCCCCCTGAAATTATTTTAAAAAAATAAATTTTGGTGTTCCTTCAAAAGACAAGTTTAGGTACTTTGAAAACAAACAAAAATAAAAGTATAGGCAAAAGTTCTTATAACCTCACATCCACGTTTCTCAGTCAAAGGCAATTACCCGCATATAGTATGTCCCAATGTTTTAAAAAATCAGTTTTTCAAAGAGCAAATGTCTCCAAAGTGACCAAAGAGGTGTATTGATGTGAAAACATGTTCCGCAAGCAGACCCATAAGTCAATGGGAGTTAAAAAATCAGAATATTCTGCTTGCATTATGGTATAAATACAGTAGAAATAGTAACTTACTGTTAATGGTTTAGGGACTGGGAAATGGTCTGAGGAACACGCATCAATGGGCAAAAAACACAGTCCAGTACCGGACTCCACATAATATTTTTGAAATTTCTCGTAATTCGAAGTATTCCGGATTTTTCAAAAATTCGGATTGGTTTCAGGAATGATTGCTTTTGCCTGTGCAAAGGTACAAACTTCTTATTAAGCCTTGGAACCCCAGAAATCTCATTGCCATGGCAACCCCCTGTTGACACTGATAAAATAGCTGCAATTGGTGAAATTGGGAATGTGGCTGGATCGTTTCCTAAAATCAAGAAAATAAAAAATTCTAAAAACCTCGAACGTTCTGTAATTTCGAAATTTGAGAGAGTGGGCATTCTGTTTAAAGGGCATCTGTTTTGTAAGGCTAGCTTTGAACTGATCCAAAACTAATTGTGCAAAATAAACCAGCCAGAGTGCTGGGTAATGTGCTCTGACATGGGCCAGGACTGGGACCAGCAATATAGGTTTAATCCACTATGGTCACTTACCTTCCCCTCCCCTTCACAAGGGTAACGGTGGGGTTGGGTGCAGCAGCCTTTCCCTCCCCTTCAAAGGGGTAACGGTGGGGTTAAAATGCAGTGGGTTGCTGGCGGAGAGGTGGGGAGCGCGTCGGAGGTCGGGGCGTGACGTCACAGGCATGGGCAAAGTCTACGGTACCTGCATGAGATCCGGATAGGGGTATAGAGGGAGACTTTGCACGCCAGGAACTCACTCAACCGTTGAAGCCGCGGAAGTTCCACGCCCCGCCCATCCCTACTCCATTTCCTTTAGTGCTAGGGCACATCCCAGAGGGCTTAGAAAGATCCCAAGAGTAGGCGGCATAGGAGGGTTAATAAAGATATACATTGGATGATGATATGTTGTCACTGGAAGTTATAATATGTTATTTAAAGTTTTATAATGTCATGTTTAAATTGTTTGATATGAGTAAAAGATGCTGCGGCCTTTTCCCTCGAAGAAAGTGTAGTGTGTAATTACTGGGTTTGAAAATTAGGGGTTTGGCGGGGTCACAGAATCGACGTCCCTTGTCAAGTGTTTAAAACAAGAAAAGGTTTTTAAAACAAGATTGCTGTTTGGCTTTTGTTGTGTTATAAGTGTCAAAAGGGGAAATTTACAGTTTCAGGGTTTGGGGGCCAGTAAACTGTAAGATGTAAATGGGGCAGATAGGATGTGAAGGGAGGTGGTAGTTTTGTACACACCAGGGGAAGGGGGTCAGTATATATGGAGCGGGCCATTCCCTTGAGCACCCAGGGGAACAGCATCTCTAATATATGGGAGTTAGGAAGGCTAGGCAGGTGGTAGTGGTAAGGGGCCTCCATTATTAGAAAGGTGGATAGGGTTACATGCCAAACAGTGTGGTGCTAGGTTCGACATGTGGTAGATTGTATAGACAGATTTTAAGTAAAGCCCTCAAGGGCAATTTTTTTACTACCAAAGCCCAGTGCTACGTTAGGGAGGCAAAGGGAGCTAAGGAGTATTAATGCGTGGCTAGGGTGTGTTGTGTAAGGAGATGGGATTTGGGTTTTTAGAGAACTGAGCATGCTTTTCTGTTGGCCACAGGTTCTTTATTAGGGATGGGCTTCACATACTAAAGATGTTGCAGCTGTTTTAGTGGGAAAAGATTGCTAGAGTTTGGAGGAGGTTTTAGACTAGGTATTGGGTGAAACAGCGGGTAGATAAAGGGGTAAGTAATCAGGCTAATAACATAATGGAGGGAGGGGGTAATGTATAGAAAAGAAATGTCGAGGTATGGAATAAATGAAATGAAATCTAAAATGTGTGTTTCCAAATGCAAGAAGTCTGGATAGAAAAAATGGAGAAGTAGAACTAATAGCTTTAAAAGAAAGATGTGATTGGAATAGCAGAAACATGGCTAAATGATTCACATTATTGGCAAGTAAATGTGGAATGATAATCCTCGTTTAGAAATTATAGAGTTAATAAGAAAAGTGGGGAGGGGGGTATGTATGTATGTATGTCAGGAATTGAAGCAAATCTAAAAGATGGAAAAGCTGGAGTACAAATAATGAAGCTGAAACATTATGTGTGGGTAAATTAATTGTAGGTGTCTGTTACAAGCAACAAATATCAATGAGGAGATAGAAATTCACCTCCATATGCAGTTGGCAAAGGCTGCAGGTTTGGGGCACATTATGGTCCTGGGGGATTTCATCACTCTGACATAAATTGTTACAAACGATCCTACATTTACTATACAGGAATGGCATTGGAACTGCTGACTTAACTCATCATCTCTTAACAACCTACCATTAACTGCCTGCACACCCCCATTGTTACCCCAAAGAACACAGATCAATGCGTGACTTGGAAGAAAAGGCCACTGCTTATTCATTGAAATACATAAAACATAACAAGCTATATGTTACTATAAACATATCAAACTATCTGTAATCCGTAACCATAAACAACCATTTAACCATTTAATTACAATAAATATCTACTCCAGATGGTCATGGGAATGGGCTTCTCCCCCACATCCAATAACTGTTACTTCTCTCTTCCCACAACTCATAGGCCGCACCATACCGGCACAATGAGTGTAACTTAGAAGTGCTCCCCTGCTTGTAAGAATGGCAAAGGTGGGAGAAAAAGGCCACTTGACCCCCAACTTGGCCTGACCTGCCTTCTTCTTTCCCACTGGACCACACGCCACAGCAGGAGGGATATATACCTTCATTCCTCCTGGCCCCACACCACCAAGGCTGCTCCACTCAAAAAAATCCAGATTCAGGAGAATATATCCCATATCAAAAAGATGTACCATCTTGTGCCAACCAAGCCTTTTCTTTAAACTCAAAACTCTCGATGTAAGCATACTAAACCCCCATTCCTAGCAACAAACTTACCCACTGCCCTATTCAACTTCATATGGGCCCTATCTACTGCTTTGAGATCCCTAGCCCCCCAACAAACTGGTAACATACAGGACCAAATAACTAACAACTTGGGGAACACCGACGACAAACAAAGGAGATCACATTTGACATCCCTGATCAGGGTCTTAAGTGAAATGGAGCAAAGATCATTCCCCCCAGGTGTAATAATAACACCCCTGGGACCGCATGTAGCCTTATCAACTCTCTGAAATGGGAGGGGAACTGCCACCATTTTAGACCCCGAAAACCAAGCCACAAAATCTATGAATGATTCCTTGTAATCCCCAATTGATGTCCATCTACCCATACCGCAGTGCGCTGGAATGGCCCAGGATCCACACACCAACCAGGTTCTGAAAAATAGAGACAGTGACACAACCCCCTTTTCACTGCATTTCCACCCTACCTGGCCTGACGTATGACCTAACCTCCCTGGCTCCCACCTACCAATCCTATGCACAATTCTTCCAGGAGCCAAACTTAGCTGCCTCCGTCGCTGCCCAATCGCAACGAATGTGAGTGCCATACTCCCAAACTGTAACCATAGTGTGATAGGCACTGCTTGAAAACTGCACGAAACTGAAAAACTGACAAGAAAGACCCATTTCTATGAATCAATAGATGGACCTTCTGTATGGACAGATAAGTACCGCCCAAAAACCAGCACTGGACAGACCTCCCCCTCCTGTTTAGCATGAAGAACCCCCCTAAAACATCTGCACATCAGATCTGTTTTGAACATTCTAATCAATAGTCAGAAACTCCCCAACAAGGACACATCCTGATGCTGAATTCCCCGACACTTTTTTAACTTACTTACCAGCTCCCCTACTCAAAAGGCCCCGAAGAAAGCCAAGCTGAACAAAATTTAACTACACACTCCACTCAGACATGACATCAGTGCGGGAAGCATGGAAAAAGAGACTGGCCTACGAAAATCCCTAGTAACTTGCCCCCTGCGGTAGCCCTTCAAAGCCTGTTTCACCACATGGAGACATCAGCAAACCCTGACATCCTGAAACCAAAGCCCGTGAATGGTTTTGTTGAGCTTTGCAACAGAAGCACCTTGGGCATATAAATCACAGATCTACCAAAGAACGGATTTCTCTATCCGCAAGGAAAGATCCCCTACCCTGCAGATCAGCACTAACTCTCATCCAATCCCCATGCCATTTGATATTTAACCGAGTACCAAGGGCTTCCTTACCAACTCCATCGTACTGCTCTAAATCCCATAGCCAAGGGGGCACCCGACTTGGAAGATGGAAGAGGTCCCACTGGAAGGAGAGAGAGAGAGAATCCGCAATTACATTGGAGAGACCAGGTACATGCCTAGCCTTTATCCACGGATTCAGCTCTAAATAACCTCAATACTAGATAACGCAGCAATCACAGCACCTCGGGGGAGTTGGCCGAGATATTGTTGATTGCACTGACAACCCTCATGTTAACCGAAGCCAGCACCACCTGCATATTAGCCAAGTTTTCCCCCCAGACCTCCACTGAAACTAGCACTAGGAAAAGCTCCAGGAAACTGAGATTCCTCATCAGCTTCATTTCATGCTATTCCGCAGGCCACCTTTCTGCACTCCCCATTCCATCTAAAAATGCCCCGTAATCTATCCCACCAGAGAATCCGTAAATGGATGCAAAGCATAACTACTGACCACCCTCTCTGCCACACGTCCTGCATTGTAATGCTCCAAAAAGGAGAGCCAGACAGCCAAATCTTCCTTTACCTCTCTACCAAGGTGGATAAAATGATGCAGGCTCAAACTCCCCAATTGGCATGATCCGACACGTGAAGTTAAGCTTGCCAAGCAATGATTGCACTTGGCGCAACGTCAGATTAGCTTTTTTGTGGTATCCGAAGTAATCCATGTACGTCAGATAACTTCGACTGGAAGCAGACATTCCATGTTGATGGAGTCGAGATCCAAACCCAGGAACTGAATGCATGTTGTTGGACCCTCTGTTTTTTCCTCAGCCAAAGGTACCCCAAACCTAGGCAAACAGCCACATGGTCTGAAGTGACTCAAACATGTCTCTGTGTTGTGGGGCCGAGTCGCCCAAATAATGTATCACTGAGGAAAGAGCTGTCTTATCTCGAACCACTCACTCCAAAATGGTGCGTGAACCTCTCGAAGTAGGAGCAGGAGATGGAACAGCCCATCGGAAGACACTTGTTGATAAAATACCTCCATTGCCATTGGCACCCTAAAAGGTTGAAAACAGTCTGGGTGGACAAGGTAGAAGGCGGAAAGCTGACTCAATGTCCACTTTCACCATCAATGCCCCCTGACCGGCCTCCCTTAACAGTTCTACCACTTTGTCAAAGGAGGTATATGTCAATCGACATATCTCTTTGTACATGTCATCATTGACCATCATTCCCTTGGGGTAAGTATAGATGGTGAATAAGCCTAAACTTACCCACCTCTTCTTTGGCACTAGCCCCGAGTAGAAACTCTTGAGTAGGGAAGCGGGGATGGATGAAGCAAATGGCTTGGGTCCCCCCCTCTTCTAAAGCCCTCCAAGAACCCCTTTTGCAGCTCCTCCGCAGTGCCCTAACCCTGTAGTGATTAGGAATTAGCAGCATCACGGTCACGCTCACCAGGGTTATCCGACGTTAGAAACTCTTGAGTAGGGAAGCAATGGGTAAGACTTTTAATTTCAGGGAAAAAAATTCTCTCAATAAAAAGCTCTTCAGCCTATTAACGGAAGAATATCAGGGGAGGACTGGGACCTTTTGGCCTAGGGGTCAAATACAACCAAGTGGCCCTTCATGTGTGACGTGTCTGCGCATTGCCACTGTTTACCTAAGTTTTGGGTGGGGGCAGCAGGTCAAGCAAAAAAAAATCTATTAAAAACTATCTATTGATAGATAGTTAGGAATTTACTAGATATATAGATAGAAAGACAGAGAAAGAAATGGCAGGCAGAGGATTCACAAATAAATAACACAGGTATAGCAAACTGGGAATTTTTTTTACAAATGGAATATGTTACCAATACAGCATACTGGGATACAGGTAAAGCATACTGTTTTTTTTATTTGGTATGCATGCTGTGATTATTGAAACAGGTACTTTGTACTGAAATAATGAATAGAGGCATGGCAAACTTGGATTATTGATACAGATACAGCAATTGAGATTATTGATATGGGTACATCATACTGGGATTATTGATACAGGTCAGAAACTGGGACTATTGATACAGGTTTACCTTTAGTTTACCTTAGTCTTTTGTTCTGGCAGGATATGGTCAGTAGGGGGTGCTGTGTAAAAGGGAGATTGGCCATGTGCTCAGCCTCGCTACTTCCTGGAGTTGCCCAGAGGTAGGGGAGAGCCAGGGACCTTAATAAACAGGTAGGCCCCGAAATATGTGATTATATTCTTTTATAGATCACTCCAGGAGTGACAGATAGGAGTAGGGTAGCTAATGAGCAGCCTGAACTCCAACAAGGAGATTCAGTAAGGGCTAGGTTCCTGGGGTATACCATCCAAGAAAAGGGATATATATATATATATATATATTATATATATATATTATAATATAAACATAGAAAAGATAATCAATGCACATTCCTAGGCCCCATACAATTTCATTATCTGCACACTGGCATACTTTATAAAACAAAGGGGTTTAGTATACATTACTGTGATCACATGAATGAAAAGCCTTCTAACCACGTCAAGGCAAACCCAGTTGGAAGGTCCTAACTTCTA